>JAAWXA010000019.1:13246531-13431763 GCA_038090715.1 Florisuga fusca
TGTATAAGAGACATGCTATAGTTAACACTGACTTGACATTTTACACAGAAACATTAACTCTGCCAAGCACGTGTTTCCCCCATCCATACAGCTCCTTGGACGGATGAAATAACTCAGGAAAAGGGAGTTTCCCACAATTGCAGAACTCTAGCTGATATTGCAGGTGCAAAACACAAATTGAATTCAATGGGGTTTCTGCATATTTCAGCAACTGAAGGTCTGGGACCTTAAATATTAACCTTTCTCTATTATAATCATATTCAATGTACAGCACCACAGGAGGCCAAAACACTGGGCCTGATTCTGTAATATGAATCCTGTCATCCTTATTTTTACTTTTTTTTTTTTTTTTTAAGCTAACAGAGCTATTTGTGCTAATAAATGTTGCAAGGCTGGGTGCCCAGTGTATTTTTTTTCCCAGCATCTTGAGTGGCTGGCACAGGCTGAGTTACCCAGCATGAATCTCACTGAGATCATCTCCACTGTTCCTCTGGAACAGCACCTGCGCCTTTGTGGCCCTGAACTGCTCTGACAATACAAATGTACAAACAGCTTTTGAAACATGCCTGAAAGATCTTTCAGTATGCGCAAAACCTGGTTTATGACACAACTGGCTCACCTTTATTTTATTCTGTTGTTATCACTCCCAGGCTTTGGAGAACTGTGCCTCTCAACACCTTTGCCTTAGTCTCTCCAATAGCCTTCAATATTTCTGCATTTTCTACCTTTAAACCACTACCAAACAGCAAGAAAAATTACATAAACAAATGGGTTCATGCAGGACACAAGAAAATCCAAGCAGCTAACTTAAGTTCAGTGTTCTTCAACTCTTTTCCTCCTTCCTTTNTGGTATTTTTTTAACGTGATGACTGCCATTTCCAGTCAGAGGAAGCAACACACAGTCACTGAAGCAGCTCTTAGAAGCTTCTCTAGATGAAGAAAATATAAGAACAGTACTTCAGAGAAATGCAGAATAGGAGGTTTAGGGTTGTTAACCTGATACTTGTTCTGATTTTATCAGCACAATCCAGGTTTGGAAAGCTCAGATAAGATAAAATTGTTAACTTCGATATTTTTGTGACTTTATGTCATCATCCATAATGCTACCAGATAGGAAAACATTATACATGATGACATAACACCTGGAGAAAGCATTATGCTTATCAAAGGGCTGTGGATTTAGCCAATTCAGTTCAAGAGCTCATGAGCATTTCTGAGCTTTTAGCCAGACTCTATCAGCTCTGGTTATTACCTCTGTCCTTTTTCTGGCAAACTGCTCCAAAATAAGAAACAAATAATGTGGCTGCATTGTCCATCCTATGCAAAAGCTGTGCAAGGGTTTAACAGTTTAATGCACGACAGGGAAAATACAGGTCACAGTTGTCTGTTAAACTACGACCTTGTGAATGTAACTGAAAAGAACTCTGAAAAAAAATAAAAATCAGACTGCCCTGCCTTCACAGACCTCTGCCTTTTGTGTGAAGGCAGCTATAAAACATGTGTCAGGGAAGCCACACTACTGCTAACGAGACAGTGGAAGAAAAGTTGTCTCTCTCACTCAGAAAAATCCCAGCCCATCTACCACAGACGCTCCAAGTCAGCGACTGTTTGTCAGAAGTTTCAGCCGACTCCTTAAATTCACCATCTCAGGGGCCTTGCTGCTTAATAAAGACTACGGGGTGTTGAGAAGCACAGTATATTATTTCATTAAGTGCTTTTCGGGAGAAGGGGATTTAGAAGTAAAACTGCTGGCTTTGTGTGGCAAGGTTATGACCTTTGACAACTTTGGAGCTTATCTCTTTCATCTTCCCACTCCCCCGAGACCCCGAACTTGTGGAGGGATGGAAGCGGGTAAGCCAGGGCCAGACAGAGTCCAGCATTGTTGTGGGGCTGCCTCCTCTCCCTCTCCCTCTCTCCCCTTCTCTCTCTCTCTCCCTCTCCCTCTCTCTCTTTTTTTTTTTCCCCCTAAACAAAACAGATCTGAACTGAGCCAAGGAAACAAAAATGTATTGTTCCTCGCAGATGGAAGCGAGTGTCGCCTAGGTAACCAGATTAATCTCCTTTTTCTCTCCCTTCCTCTCTTGTAGTGCAGTAATCGGTGGGCTCTTTTCACAAAAAAGCCAGCCTCAAAGCTGGGGCTCTAACTAGGTTCCTAATTAGCTGCAATTTACAATGAAGACAACATGATGAGATAATAGAAATTTGCAAAATAATGACATACCTCAGCAAAATATTCCTCCTCCTAAGAACCATTTTTATACAAAAACAATAAAGAGGGCCCTTCTAAAGCAAAGCTGGAAAATGGTGGTGTATTATGTGACACAGAACATTATTGTTCGCCTCTTGTTCCCCCAATCAACAGCTTATTGTTTGGCATCTTAAATAAAAATGACTCAAATACAGGCCACATAATGATCTCCATTGCGCTAATACACTGTATATACAGAGTAGTCAAAAATGTACCCAAGCCAAGGCCAGTGGGGCTGATAAAGTACCAGGGCCCAGAAAGGTAATTTACAATACAATGCTCTAACTATTATTACTGGTCTTAATCACACATATCTTTCTGATTTCTGTCAGGATGCGCTCTGACATCAAACAAGGGCACCCGAACAGGGGGCAGCTAGTTAATGAAATATGATGGATCACATTTGTTTTCATGTGGTGGTTAGCTCAAACGAAGGAGCCTCCAGACTGTTAGCCAACAGTCTTCTCTTGTGCAACATCAAAGGCTCCCACTGACGGGGGGGGGNGGGGTGGGGGAGAGAGGGAGGGCGCAGGAAGGGGGATCGTGGGGAGACAGCGCAGAGGGAGGAGCGCCGAGCAACTCAAAGGACCATTAATCGTAATCTCTACCTTATGTCCCAAAGGGGAGAGCAGAGAAATATAATGGGCCGGGGCCGACCTGCCACCGATTTCAAGGCGAAGGAGTGTCAGCACCTCGACGCGCGGCGGAGGGGCGGCACAGCCGACGCGCTGCCTCTGAAATTTGGCATTTTGCTGCACGAGGGCAACTTGCCATCGCAGACAAGAGGAGCACATCCCTGCTGGAGCGAAGCAGAGCAGAGAGGAAAGAGTTCAGGGCAGTTTCGACCTCAACATAAAAATATTTCATAAATAGCAACAGATTGTCTAAAAGTGTCAGGAGTAAGAGCAGCAGCAGCAAAAGTCATTCTTTATTTACCTGTGGACTTATCACCACTGGCTGTTGCAGCTGCAAATATTCAAGAGCTACTGATCAATGGGTTGTCCCTTAAATAAGTACAACTAAATCCACTTTGGACAAGGACAGGAAAGCATTACCACTCACCCTGACCTTGTCTTCTGGTTCCTGAGTATGGCAAGGAGCCTAACTTCCTTCACAGACTAATTGAAAGGAATCAGAAATGTCATATTATAGAGAGCACAAACCAGCTGCTGAAAACCACTGACAGGCTACCTGGCTCTAGATGTACAGCAAGGTCCTGCAACAGTTTACGTTGAGGGTTAACCATCCAAAGAAGCATTATAATACTGCTGCCATCTGTTTATACAAGTTCTTTCATCTTACAGATCTCAAAGCACTTAAATGGTATTATAAGTTTGCTGAGGAGAGCTTCTGAATACATTAATGATGAATATTATGCTTTGCCAGAAAAAGGAAAAGAAGCAGATTTTAGAAGTATTCCAAGTTTATCCATTCAAATGACCACTGATATGAGATTTTCAAACAAGAGACAGAACAGACTGGGCTTCGTGTTATATCTTCGTTAAGATGTTATTCAAATTCCTCACTTAAGAAATACATGGGGGTACCCATTCATCCTGAGACCCTCTGGAAGTTTACTGTGGCATCTTTAAATCGATGACAGTGAACGCTCAAACAACAAATGAAGCGTGCAGATTTAAGACACAGAAGGGCACTGGAAGTAGATTTTGATTCTGGAACTGTCTCTGCTACGAACAAACATCTCCTGGTCTGCAGAGATTTCTAGGAAAAAGAGAACAAGGTGGACAAATGTGAAGCATTCGATCTTTAAAGGCAAATAAACCTCAGTAAATGACTTATGGCCAGATTCTGATGTGCTTAGTCATACTTAATACTATTCTCTCCGTGCAAAGTCTGATTCAATAGGAGTACTTGCAGAATGAGTCATTATTCAGTGTAAGAGCACCAAAACTGGTTCTGAAAACCCAAATTAGGTATAAGGTACTTGAACTGCCAGTAAGGCCGCCCAGCTTCAACAAATGTTGAGCATCCTTTTATCCCATTGATATCTCCCTGCACGGGAGCTGGCAATCTACCAGAAGTATCCTGACACACAGGATCAGACAGCACCTAAGAAAAGAGCAGGAAAGTCAAGAAATGGCTTTGAACCTGTGAACCCAATTCAGTGTAAATCCTGTGTTGACATGACTGAGCATGGAAAGAAATGGAGTCACTGGTGTTTCTTTGCAGCAACTGAAGGCCAGACATAAAGATTTGTGTCTGTGTTTATTTTTGTTACCAGATACTATTTATATTTCTGGGGTAAGACTGAATATATAGCCTGTTCTTTTCAGGCTCATCTAAAAAAGCAGACCCAGTTCATGATTTAGACTTCTAAACACATAAAGGAGCATTTACCTGGAGCATTTTTCTCCTTTGGATCTTATACCTCACTTCCACTTAATCGATATCGAGGCCTTACCACTGCATCCTAGGTAATCCTGCATGATACAGCCACTTCGTGTGGAGTGTTGGGAAAAGCAGGAAGAGCACTGCTGCCCTGTATATCCCATACTAGCATCAGAACTGCAGCTCTGTTATCCGTGCAGCCTGCTATAGTTAACACTGACTTGACATTTTACACAGAAACATTAACTCTGCCAAGCACGTGTTTCCCCCATCCATACAGCTCCTTGGATGGATGAAATAACTCAGGAAAAGGGAGTTTCCCACAATTGCAGAACTCTAGCTGATATTGCAGGTGCAAAACACAAATTGAATTCAATGGGGTTTCTGCATATTTCAGCAACTGAAGGTCTGGGACCTTAAATATTAACCTTTCTCTATTATAATCATATTCAATGCACAGCACCACAGGAGGCCAAAACACTGGGCCTGATTCTGTAATATGAATCCTGTCATCCTTATTTTTACTTTTTTTTTTTTTTTTTTTTTTTTTTTTTTTTTTTTTTTTTTTTTTTTTCCCAGCATCTTGAGTGGCTGGCACAGGCTGAGTTACCCAGCATGAATCTCACTGAGATCATCTCCACTGTTCCTCTGGAACAGCACCTGCGCCTTTGTGGCCCTGAACTGCTCTGACAATACAAATGTACAAACAGCTTTTGAAACATGCCTGAAAGATCTTTCAGTATGCGCAAAACCTGGTTTATGACACAACTGGCTCACCTTTATTTTATTCTGTTGTTATCACTCCCAGGCTTTGGAGAACTGTGCCTCTCAACACCTTTGCCTTAGTCTCTCCAATAGCCTTCAATATTTCTGCATTTTTTACCTTTAAACCACTACCAAACAGCAAGAAAAATTACATAAACAAATGGGTTCATGCAGGACACAAGAAAATCCAAGCAGCTAACTTAAGTTCAGTGTTCTTCAACTCTTTTCCTCCTTCCTTTATTCTTGCCCCTTCTCCCCAGGGGAGGTGGGAGGAATGGTTTAAATCAATAACCAAAGGCTTCAATTTTAGAAACCCTCAAGCCATTAGCTCTGAGTCCTCTGTGTACCCACCATAACCTCCACCACCCCAGCGCACACGCACGTAACACACATATAAAAGAAATTCTCCCAGCCTGGCATTAACAATGTTCATTCAGTGCTCTTTACTTAAAGGAAGAAAACAATTAAGTGAAACCTTGAAGTAATCTCATTCTGCCTATTTAGCCTCTTCATCCCTCAATGTGTGGTTAGTAAGTGTTGCAATCAGGGGCTAAGGCCTGCTATCATTCGGCCTTAATTAAAAAAGACACAAGCAGTAGAGCTGTGAATTAGAAATGTAACAACGCACTACCCCTGATTAATTCGAGGCTCATGTTGGATTAATAACTCCAAACAAAGAACAAAAGGAAATTGTTATGCGAATTGCAGCCCTCCCAGGCCAGACAAAGGTCAAATCACAGGATTTCAATTTCATCCGGAGTCGCTTAATCAACTCCCTCAGAAGGAAGACCATATGCAGTCCTGAAAGCTACCCATTGTAGTTGTGTTGTCACTGGACCTGAGAGACGGCACAGAGATAATCCCAACTATTCCCCATCTTTTCTCATTCTTGGCCATTTCTTTTCTCTTTTTATTTTCTTTCTCAGTTTTAATTTTTAAATTTTTTTTATTATATGAAAACCTCTTCATTAGTGCTAATGGTTAAGGAATAAGGACACTATCTGTCAGAAAGCAGCTTTTGTGGCTGCTGCCACATGGAAGCACCCTGGCTCTCACTGCCCATACAGCTGCAGAGGCAGCTCCTCATTTTGAGATGGGAGGGGGGGGAGGTGTCTTCTCCAACAGCAGTAGCCACCTACCATTTCAGCATCATGCAGTCTTTTACACCAACAGCAACTGGGAGGTGTGGGGGGGTGGGAAGATAGGATGCATTGCACACGTTCAGTGCAGTGCCTACAACTTAATACAGAAGTCTTGTGGATACATAAGCTGAGAAAGAAAGAGATCACGGCCCTGAAAAGGAAATGAATTAATTAATTTTCTGACTGAAATTAAGCCTCAGAGAATACAATTGCATGTTTGCTTGCTGTACACCCCCAATGAAATGACGATAGAGCAAAGCAGCCCTCAGCTTCCATGATCTAAAATAAATTGTCCCTCCAGTGAGCAGACATATATCATATCCTCTGCTCCCACTAAACATGACTTCTTAAGTAACTTGTATGGCAGGACCTTTATAGGGACTGCACAGTTCTTCCTATATAAAGAAAAAAGAAAAGCCCAGGTCTGCCTAGGGACCTGGCACCTCATGCCCAAAAGCAAGCATAAAAGTCTACAGAAATTGGCAAGGAGCAGGGAACAAGCACTTGCATGGGCAACACAGTATTAATTCCTGCCTGCACTGCCTTCCGGAAGGGCTCATCCCATCAGCCCAGTAACATCAGTTTGTCACACTGCCTGCAGCTGGTCCAGCCTGGGTGGTACAGGTAGCTTCAGCTAGATCCCTGGTGTTTATACACAACATTTCAGTTTCTGAGGTGAGGTTGTGGGGTTTTTTGTGCTTTGCTTTTTGTTTGTTCATTTTATTTGGTTTTGTTTTGTTTGAGGATATATATTTTGTAATAGCAACACAGTTCAGGACCAAATTTACTTCCTTCAGGAATCAGCTCCAGCAAGGGCCCAAGAAAAACAACATTTCCCTTAATGTAGACCTCTCGCAAAACTCAAACAAATTTCTCCCGATTTACATGGAAATGAGATACAAAGTTTTAGGAACAGTCCTCTCTTATTCTCAAATTCTGGTCCCGGGCATCTTCTGTGTATACATTCACCACCATAATGATTTCTGACAAATGCACCATGGTTCTCTGACTTGATTTTTTCAGAAGAGATACTTAAAGCCCAATAATACTACCAAAAGCCTGGACCTGCTTTGTGACACTGGAAGAGTAGTTTCAGATCCTGAAGGCACCAATGAACAAGGGTTAGGATTCACATATCAAAACACCTGGGGAAATGCAGATGCAGATTCTGTAGAAGTCTCTTACCTGTTTTAGGCACTGGAATAAAATCGCCGGTCACTCGGTGAACTTAAAAGAAGATCCTGATTGGACTTTCAGCTTGGGATCATCTCCACTCAATTCTGTCACAAACTACAATTGTTCCTCTTTCCAAGGGGCTGCTTACACACCTGCTGTCTCTGAATTAGCTGTTGATGAAGGGGAAGAAGTGGTTTGTGAATTGCCCCATTCTGAAGCCCTTTCCCACTCAGAGAAATACATGCCAGCTTTAAATACTAACCCAATAAATGACTATTCAACTTCTCTGATGCTTTCCTTTTAAGTATCTGTTCACTTTCACTTTACATATTGATTTCTTAGCATGCAACCAAAAATTAAGACGAAATACCTACTGTGCCATGGAAAAGGAGAATCACATACTCAGAAATCCTTTTGCCTGTGTTACACCAAGTCATTAAACCCAAATTACACAGAATGCAAATTCTGATAAGACATAAGCCCCTCAAATGTTCCACCAGCTCCTAAATATAAGTGTGATTTTGGAACTCTCTTACTATTAGAAGCTCAGTATCAAATGAGTTAACATGCACTACTACTTATTGTAGCTACTTCCACTCTTCAGTGCAGAAGTAAGATCTAAGCTTTAAACCTCCAAAACTTTAGGCCACTTAGGAGACTGTAAAAGAAGGTAACCTGCACCCAGTAAGAAGAAATAGGAAGGCAAGCTTTCCCCCCTTTCTTATTCCTAAAACAAGTGCTGTGGAGCACTTCTTCATCTCCTTATCCTAAAGAGACACCACCCCCTTGGAAAAAAGCCTCCTGCATTGTAATATATTCTGAACCTGAAGATATATTGTGTGTTTTATATCACATAAGATGTTATGTGATATAAAAAAATAATTCATTGCATATAGATAAATGACAGTAACCTTTGAGTACAACCAAAGACTTTACAGCCCGTAACTCCATTTTAAAATCTTCACTGGGAAATACTCTCTGGTACTTTTTGGAAATTGACTCTTAGGTGTTGGTATATATTCATGTTATTTCCTTAAGGCAAACAAAGGGTCCATTTCTAAAAAATCAAAATGAACTCCCCTCAGACTGCACACCAGCTTCCTGCAATGCTGCATTGCATGAAGCCTTTTTGCATCAGGTGAATACAGAAGAATTTCATCTTCCATGTGAAAAGCTAGGTAAGCTTGTAGCCTTCAGTCTAAGGCCATACATTTCCATGTATTTTAATTACTCAAGAAAAAATATGGTATTTTCTCCAGCAGTTAGCATCAATAGCAAGCAAGCATCTAAAGCTGCCCTCAACTTGACTTGAACTTTTCAGTACCCATCTCAAAACTGTGTACCTGTTTCTCTTAAGCAAATAAACCAAAAAACTTATCTGATTTTACTTGAAGTTTTTTCCTGTTCTCTTCCTTTATTTAGAAGCTGCCTCTTTCTTTTATCTTCCACTGAAACAAGTTGCTGATGAGAGGTATTCTTCCTCTGCAGCTCCTACTGAGTGCACAATAGCTTTCATGTATCTCTGCCTCACTGACCCTTCATCTTTTTCCAAATAACAGATAAGAAAACATTCTTATCTTACTAAGAACTGGGAATACTTTCCACTTCTATTACTATATTGCCCACAATATTACTCACCTCCATAGAGCAGTCTAAGTGAAAAAAAACCCTGCATGAATATGCACTTCTGCCAAATTCCAAGTGACAATTAAGGCTACAGTTTTTCAGTGGTTACCATACTGTAAGCGAGCAGCTGTGTCAAAAGATTAAATATGATAGGACACACTGAGAAAACCATTTATGTCAAGCACATTAGTCTCTCTCCAAAAAACCCAACTCAACCAACCAAAGATAATGTGGGTTCTTCTATTCACCTTACCAAAATGCCACTTCAGTTAGAAAGATAAAATCAGAACACAGCAAATAGGTTTTATTTCTGGTTAATTTTTACAAAGAATTACAGCACCTTTGCTTAAGCCCAACTTAAAGAACTCCACACCTCTCTGATAGCTGCTGGGCAGCTGCTGTGCTGCCTTCTCAGAGGTGGCAACTCCTCAGTACTGGATGGCATTAAGCAGGGTGGGATACACAATCCTTATTCCCATAAAGCTGTTTATATACATAAGAAGTCCCACTGATATCAGTAGGAAAACATATACTGTAAAAAACCCCCCCAAAAAAACCCCAAAAACTCAGGAGACATTTACCTTTCTGCAATAAAACCACCTCAGCAAATATAACCCAGTCTAAGCACAGTAGAAGTTACTTTCCAAGAAGTTCAAGCAGTAACTGCCAATATAATTGCACAGACTATGTGCTCTTTGTTAATGGAAAAACTAGAGTAATGTCTCGTGGATTTGGTAATATATTTTGTTGTCTGATTTTTATTTTAATGACAGAAATAGGTTTAATGAGAAAATTTTGGGGGAAAAGTGTTTCCTACTTAAAAAAAAAATAAAATTCATCAAGAAAAAAAAATATCAAGAAAATACCTCAGTTTTGACAAAATTTTCATGACAGCTCAGACATGCAAAAAAGAAGTCCCAGCAGTTAGAGAGGCTGGAACTCCACATCAGGAAGAACAGAAAAGTGATCGGTTTCTACCACACCACCACTATCACTGTAGCTTCAGTAGTCTTCTGCCTTCTAGTAATAATTTATTTGAAAAATACAGTTTTCATTCCAAGAGATAAAAATATTTCATGAAACTTTTTTTCTTTTTTCATTTTATGCTACTTTAATGCTATCTATAGAGACTGACAATTAATGTTATAAATCCATAAAAAGTCAAGTTCTTCTTTTAAGTCATTAAAAATAACTTCCTTATAAAAGAATCTATAATACTTTCACAATTATCAGGAACTGTATCTAATTCTTTGGCACTATGATGAGAAATTAGACAAAGTGGTAAGGCCAAGAGTCTACCAAGGTTACTTAAAATGAAAAAGCCTGGGAAGAGGTTCCAGAAGCTTCACAGAATTGGATCCCATGGAGCCTTATTTCACCTCTTTTTTTTTCTTTATTCTTGTGAAATCTGTCTCCTTTGCTTTGATGTCTTTGATTGAAAGGCATTGTGTAAATGACTCACGTTTGTGCAGCTCAGAAACATGAGTGCCAACAAAAGCCAAAACATACAATTTGTTATATTTGCTTGCTGACTAAACACTTTTTCTTATATCTTTCTTTGCTTGGAGGGTAAATTGTTAGTTTCAAAGCTGAATGACTGCTTCAGTAAGTTGGGTAGCAGACTATTGGTACAGTGTGATAATTAAGGGATCTTAGTTCTTAAACAATGCTGATAAAACAGAAATCCCTCTCCCTTTTTTCTGGATTACCTTTAGAACTTAAATCAGAGCACACTAAATGAATAATAATTTGCACCTTCTGTGAATGATAGAAGATTGAATCAAATTTTAACCAGAGTCTATTTGTAAATCCCCGAGGATGACATAATTACTATTCAACACATACCTTAATTAGCTGTACACATCTATTTCATAGTATTTAACAGGTTTCAACAGCTTTTATTGTCCGCTGAATGGATGTCCTATTCTTATCAAAATGAAAATAATCCTGAATTTCCTAAACTGGAAGAGACTTGCTAACAGAAGTCAAGAAATGGCCTAGAAATTGCTGTCTCCATAGTAAAATAGTTTTCTTTTTTTAGCATTTTTGATTTTGTTTCAAATTCACTAATGATACAAAGAACTGATAATGCACTGGTGTGAATTATTGTTGCTGATGCCTATTCCATTTTTGATGAGAAAAAAAAAAAAGATCATAGTTGCACCGTCTGGTGAAAAAAAAAAAATCTACTCAAACTTTTGCACAGTGTTTGAAATGAATACAAGCCAAGTTGGAACACAGTCTGTTTTTTTCTAGTTTGGATTACAGTATGCCTTTACCTCTAAACAGCACTATTGCTTTCATTGCTCCACCATGGATCAGAAACAGGTTGCAATTTGGCAAGCCATACCTTCAGGTGAAATCAAAGAATTGGCATTTGAGACCTTGATCCTCCTGTTGTGTAAAAGCAGGTACTTGCTCACAGGCAGAAGCTGTCCTTAAAGCTAATGAGCTCTTCAGAACAACAGGGCTCAGCTCAGAGGTTGCCAGCTGCTTTAGCAAAGGCTGGGCACCCCTGCCACCAGCTGAGGCTTGCCACCAAATCCCAAGCACAACCTTCCCTAAAATGTTCTGCTGCTTAATTTTGCTGACAACAAAAGCAAACGACGACGACACTGATTATGTGCAGACACACATGCAGGTGGTATGTTTTCAGTCTTTTGTCAAACTGCCCCAAGTGAGATTAAAACGTTTACTTAAGTACTTATTGTATACTCTAGGTCATTTGCTTTCTGTTCTCCGTAAAATGTAATGCAAGAGATGGCTGGCTCTTCAGCACAAACCATTGCTACTGGGGCCAAATCAAAATGGAGATGCTCGACACGCCGGGAAATCATGGAAGCTGAGCCCAGGAAAGAGGGGAAGGCAGGATGAGAAGTGCTTTACTCTCCCATCCATCTTGGCTTCACTGGGATCAGAGAGAAGTCAAGACCTCCACAGCCCTGGTAAGGGAGCGCTGCCAAGACCCAGGACCTAAGAGCATGGGGAAAGGAAAAGACCACACAGGATGAGGCAGGCATCTGTGGGACAGAAGTAACTACACGACTCGAGGAGAGGACTGATGGCCTGAAGGATATTGTAGCTACTACCTGTCCCAACCACCCAAAAGTCATCAGACCAATACTTAAATTCATAAGATTTGCCATTAATAGTGATGCTTGTAAAGAAAAGAGATGCTAAACCATACACAAATTCCTTTCCATGCAACCGAGATCTTTTTGTTTTTTTTCTCTTACTGCTTTATGGTGCTTTTTTGTCATATTTTTAATGTTTTCTCTGCAATTCACTAGAGTAAAAATTTACTTTCACATCAGTGGAGGCAGAGATTCTCACATATTCATGTAATCTCAGAAAAGGGCTTTACAGGATACATTATATATTGTAAGCTTTAAGATAAAATCGCAGGCATGGTGTTGGAAAACAAATTTGTTTTGTCACTTAAACAGAATCAAGGAAAACAAAATAAAAGAAAACTTATTCAATCAAGAATTCTTCTTATTTCACAGTTATGTTTCTTCCAGTGTTTATGGTGAACTGTAAATACCTAATCATTAAAAATTAAAATGTAAGGATCACTCTTAAATATATAAATCTAACCCCATAATTTTCTCAGCAGTTTTAGGGCTTGAGAAAGAAAAACCAAAGTTGAGGGGGAGGGTATTTATTCCAAGATGCTTTATACCTTACCAGCACCTCCATTCGCTCCCTAAGTTTCAGCCTAGCCGTGCTCTGGTCTTAGCTGTAGCAACGTTCCCAACAAGAGAAAGTAACTGAGTCCCCAATCTTTCTGGAAACTGTACAGATTAGAGCCAACACCTGCAAATCCACTGTAAGTATCAGAAACTTATTGGAAGTCATTGCTGGCTGAGAGCAAGAGGCTGCTCTGCTCCCATCCTGCAATCCTGCAAACAAACCAGGCTGCAATCTCCTGCACCGGCATCTCTCCCTCAGCAGCCCGCAGGTTCCTCCTGGACAGCACGCTGCCAGAACCTCATTTTGAGGTGTCAAAAAGATGGACCTCATGTTGTTGCACTGCATATCTATCTTCAAGTCATTACCCTGGAAAAGAGAAAAGCTATTTGTACTCTCCCCAGTAAACTCGCTCTTTGTGATTTTCCTAACATTACAATGAAACTTTCCTGCCTGTCGTTTTGGTCACGTGTTTTGTATTGGAAAAACTGCAATCCTGAGGAGCAAAAACTCTGCCATATGTAATTACTGCATAGCATTAGAATACTGCTGGATACTCTCTAATTACACAGAATAGTGTTGATATGCATATAGAAAACCCCAACGTATTGATTACTGATATAGCATACTGGAAAGAGAAGTAGTTTGAGCTCAGCCAGCTACTCAGGAAAAACTACAGGAGGCCAAAGAAGAATTTTACAATTCTTTTCCGCTTAGATGACATCACCTGTGAGGAAACATGCATTTTGATGGAGTGCATAATAGAAGAACATTGTGAGAGTTTAAAAAAACATGACAGGAGATTGAGGCAGCAAAGACATGTGATTTTGAGTGTCCTAAATAGGACGATAGTACCAGTTCCTGTGGATCAGCCACTATCTTCAGGCCCTAACTGAATCCCACTGCCTTATGACACTGATGCTATATTATTCATTATTTGCATTATATATTATTTGCATTGCAGTATCCCCAGTAAGGCATCCAGGAAACTCCATGGGAGTATTTTCATGTTCGGCTAATCAGTTTTACATCTGCATAAAAATATTTGCCTTGTTTCCTGAAATCTTAACTTCAGTGCAGAAATGCACAAAAAGTGGGAAATAAACCAGATCTTTCTACCTACAACCTAATAAAACGTTTAAATAACTAACTTATAATAAGTAGAGATTAAATTATTACTGTGATGAACTTCTTAAAGTTATCTTAAAGTGTCATCTTTCTGAAAGCACTTCCAAGTTCTGCTGAAGCCACAAGTAACCGAAAACCTATTGAGTGGAGAGCATGGGCACCTGAGCCATCAATAGCCATTTCAAATTTAACTTAATACCTTTGTGGAATGCATGATGACAAAAATAATAAAAAAACCATACTATTTGCTATGCACAGCCTTGATTTCACTATGAAGGCAATAGCACTTAAATGTAAAAACTTTTCTGTGGGTAACATGTGGGGGGTAAAGAAAACATATGTGAGCCTCCAGAAGAAAGAAAATTTGACAAAAACATCAAGTCTTCAGCGTTTTTTTTTCTAATCATGAATTATTGTAAACAGAGATATTGTCTCTACATACTGCATGCTGGCAGAACCACAATTCATTCTTGTGTAAATAATGTGAGATAGCATTATACAAATTGCAAATATGGCACTTAATTTTATTAAAGTAAACAACTGATGCAATAGCAGCTACAGCAGAATTGGGCTGATAAATAGGTTAATTTTTATCAAATTCTACTGTAGGCCTTTCTGACAGTTAATAAGGATACTACATGGAAATCATATACTTACAGACTCTGCCTGTGCTGGTTATGTTGATCCAAGCAATTTCAACAGGGCTAACAGAGTCTCTACAACCCTGCAGTAGGAAAGGTGGATACCACTAAGCTCAGTCATTCAGCATTATCATTTCCTTTGAGGGAATCTTAAACAAGAATTCCTGGACTTTGATTAAGGTGGACCATGAACATTAAGATCATTGGATGGAGAGTCAGTCAAACATGGAAGAAAGAACAGAATAAATTAATTCTTTCCAGCCATTTTTCTTTGGTGAGCTTGAACTGACAGGCATTACCCTATTCTCAAAAAATTAAAAAAGCTCCAAGTGGGAGCTGCAATACAGTGGGGAAAAAAGTTAATGGAATATTTGGGATCTGGTATGTAGAATGTAAGAAAGAAAAAAAGAGTTGGTCCTAAGTCCCAAAGTACAGCAGATCTGTGCCCTGATTAGCTTACATTCATCCAAACCTTCTTCTGTGCCCTTCTGTTCTTAGATTAGGCTGTGCACACAACCTATTTTCTATTTATGCAACATCTGCTCTGCTTTGAGATTGTGAACAAGAACATTTCCAGGCTCCAAAGCAGGATGAGATTACAGACTGGTGAACTGAGCTGGATAAAAGAAGACTGAAGCCACAAGATTTATGTTCAACTCAGATTATTTAAGATTCCAAAACTGTCTCTATTTTGCTTTAACATAAGTGATTTCCCACATTTATACCTCCTTGCAATTTCCAAAAGGAAGGAAAACAGAGTGCTTAATTAGTAAAAGTTCATCTAGTGCTGTTCTCTCATATGACCAGAGTGCCAAATCTTGTGGATATCATGTGTAGTGCCATAATTAAACCTTCATCCCTGATTATTCAGAGCTCAGAGAGTCATCCTAAGCCTTGTCATCCAGACACAGTGATGTTCTCTTACTGCTGAAATGAAGATGGGGGTCTGAGAAGATAGAAGACACCCAAGGACAGACAAATACAGTGTCTTCTGTACTTGACAGACAATGCCAGTAAAAAAACCCACTCGCCTTGTGGAAAGATTTCAGGGGCCATAGGGGAAACAAGCTGCTGGGCTGCTGAAGCAAGCAGGGGGAGATAGTGGGGACAGCTCTGTAGGATTGCCCTGGAGGTGATGAGTTCAATGAAAGAAAGGGGGTGGGGGAATGGGGGGCCTTTTTTCCTAAAAAGCAACTAGCAAAATTTGTGATAACATCTGCAGTAAAATTAACACTGGTTCCTGTGAAAACCATCTACGTGGGCAGCAAGACCACGATTTGGTACGCAGCAGTGACAGTCACTATATTTGGAAGATCTATTTAACCATTTTTTTTTATAGCAACAGGCAGGAAGTCAAACATCTGACCAAAATGACAGCCTCAGGGCTGACTGACAGAATCACAGAGCGCTCCTTACCTTCCTGATGGACTTTGTTTCACTGATTGCATCTCACACTCACTGGCAAAGTACACGTGAACTAAAGAGATGATGCTGTTATTGAACTGACAGTTCAACAGCCCCACTGTTACTCTGGGAGCCCACAAGCTAGCAAAAAAAACCTCAAACCAGCTCAAATTCACAAGCTGGCCAGAAAGATAGTGGTTTACCAGTTTGATTACGCAAGTATTAGCAGCCAAGTTCAATGGAATAGTAGTTCACGGATAGCCTTAAAAAAAATTAAAAATTGAAATTAAATAAATCCCTCTTTACTTGGCCATTATTGAGGGGTTTTTCCTTTCCTTGGAAGAGGCTGCAAGACAAGGAATGCCATTCAGCTAATAGGGACTGGCTGCATCAAAAAGCAGTCAGGATTTCTCCCTCCCCATTCTTCCCCTCCCCTCTCACAATAGACCTGAAAACAAAAGACAGATTATTAGGTTTAAGTATGTAGCCCATTCTCCACAAACCCCTTCCCCCCTCCTCCCACCCCTTCTTCAGCACATCTGGTAACCATGTGTGGCAAGTGCTAATGAAGACTTTCCTGAGCGAGCTACAATTAGTTCCGACTGCTGTTCGCAGCTCTCGGCTGTACCAAGGATAATAACCAACACAAAACAAAACAAAATCTTCCCTTCAGTCTTCCTGAAACCTTCTCCTGCCCCTGGGATTCCCTCTCCTCATCATGCTGCTGAAATTTAAACAAAACTAAAAAAGAGAAAAGTGTAAGCAAGTACTTTTAGGCTCTCTTCAGCCTGATATTTTTTCTTAAAAAAAAAATAATAAATTCCACATTTTATTCATTTTGATTGAACACGACAGGCAGGCAACAGTGTTTCTATGATCCTGTCTACAATAGAGAATTGTTAAACAGATGTCCATTTTTTTTTTCCCCTTCTAGCCTGGCAATATTATACACATAGCAGTTTTATCTGCTTGAGCAGATCAAATTTGTGTGCGCGCGCGAGCGTGTGCGTTGCCATTTGGAGTGATTAGAATAAGGCGGCAGAGAGGCAAGATGTATCGTGTGCAATTAAGCCCATCTCCAGACCGCACATTTTTGTTTACTCTTGGTCTCTTCTCCTCTCCCCAATCAAGCTACTAATAGAGCTGTTTCAAGTTCCAACAAGGACCACATTAACTGCAGATCTCCACATGAAACAGAATGGCAAAGCCCAACCTCTCCCCAAGATCTAAGCGCCAGCCTCCCGGTGCTCTTTTCCATCTCTCTCCGAACCCCCCGTGGCCCTCACCTTCAAAATTCCTAATGATTCCCCCTAGTAGACACTCCCAGAGCCACGTAAAATTTCACAGCATGAGACTTTACATATTCTTTGTCATTTCCCTCAGCTGTGTCACGCAACGTGATTGCCACTGACCAACCCCTACTTGAAAGTATGTTCCCGCTAAACAAACAATCCAGATAATTGCTGTAGAAGTGATGATATCTACATACATCATATTTCAATTATACCTCATTCATGCCAAAAAATGGCTATGACCCTCCTACGCCTTTTGAACAGCGCTGTATATTGAAATGCAAAAAACTAAGTTCTAAAAGCAGAACAAAAGCAAAACTGATTCTTTAAAAGGAGTTATTCTCTTAAAATACACACGTATCTACTTGCCAAATGATTTCTCAGAGAAGATGATAGGCTGGGGTAGTGCGGGGAGGGAGGAACAAAAGGGGTTTTAATCACGGTTCGGATTAAAGAGTTGTATAACAATTGCACTCCCTCCAGGCTTATATACTGTACATGCTCACTGTAAATGATCAGCGTTTAAAGAAACAAAGTGCACCATGAAGCACTTAAAATAAAGACAGCTGCATATACATTAACAGCATATTAATCAAAAGACACTGAGTATCTTTCTAACTCATGATACTAGCATTTATGCACAGAGGACAGAGAAGCAAAGCCAGGCAGGAGCACAGATTCACCCCGACCCCAATTTTAAGCAGATAAAATCCACCAAAACAAAAATAAATAAATAAATAAAATTAGTTAATTAGTAAAGCACAAGCCTCTTCCTAATTTAAGGGTCTCTTTTTGGATAAAAAAGTATTGCTTCAACTTCACATATTCTTGTTTTTCTCTGTGTCAAGCACAGAGTAGAGCAAAGTTGTTGCACCCTCAGCTGTATTTTCCTATAAAATACAGGTTTTACATTAAAAAAAAACACAACACATAGATTTTACACTTTAAAAAAAAGGCTAATTTTACTGGTAATGAATACCAGTAATAACTTAATGAGTCACCACAGTACACACTTGAAGGAGGAGCTGGTGCTAATGCGTGAATAATTATTGACACAATTAAGTGCCCAACACTGGGCCTGTTAAACTGCTGCTGGCACGTGAGGGCTCCTTAATGGCTCCATGGTATCATACAATGACCCTAAAAGTTTTTCATCTGTGGAGAGTTCCCTTTTGCTACTGCAAGGGATCCCTGGATCTCAAATCAGTCCCCTCACCAGATAACACTGAACTGCCAAGGATTTACATCCCATGGGGGGTTTTGTCCTGTTGCCGGGCAGAATAATTAGCTATTTACTGATTCAGTAAACAGTAAGCTCACCCTTTGACCTGCCTTGGTATAGACTGCCTGGTCTGTAAGCCTGCTGGGGACTTCCTCCTGCCTAATGATTGCTCTGTCAGCTGGGACTGCTGCTAGAAACCTGGCTGCTCCCTTCCCACTGCTGGCTTTGAAGAGCAGGACCCCCGTGCCATGCCAGCCATCAAATCCTCAACTCAGTAGTGGAGGATGGAGGCTGGGAATTACTCTCCATCTTACCTACAAAAAAGTTGCAAAGTCACCAAGTGAAACATCTCCAAGCTGTATGAGCATCCTGTACATCAACAGACCCCACCACATGCAAGAAGCTCAAGCCCCCTTGGCCCCCTTGCACACACTCAGTTTTTCTATTTTTACAGTGTGTGTGAATGTACAGATGTCCTAATTAAATACAAACCAAATCTCAGGCCCTGCTGTACATACCATGCTTATCTCCAACAAGTCCAGCAGAATTGCTGGAGATATTTGCAGGTTTCCAGTAGAGATAATTGCGAGGCAACATTATCATCAGGAAAACAATAAAACGGTCACCTCTTGCAAATACTTCTCAACCATGTTTCAAAAGAAGGGTGCTTACATCTTCTGAAAAGATGAGGGTTTCCCTTTAAGTTGAAACATCCCACCAAGACACCTCATCAGTTAGTTAGGGCAGCGTATTCAGGCACACAAAACCTGACCTTTTTTTCTGTGATCCTGAACTCCCTCTGACCTTTCCCATGCATGCACTAGGTCCATTAGAGAGATGGACAGATAGACAGATAGGCAAGCAGACAGATAGATCAAGATATTTTATGCTAAAATCTGCACAGCCTGAGTACTGCATCTTCTCTGCTATCACTGAGGGAGTCACCATTCTGGGGTTAATAAGAGTGTGAGTGCATAACCCTGTGGTTACATGCTGGCTGCAAGGCTCCTGTCATGTCTGAAAGACAAGCAAGAGAAAAGGGAGATCCTCAGAGATAGCACAGTGTTGCCCTACTGGTCCTGCCAGGATGAGGACACCATTAATGGGAGAGGCAGCAGCAAGAACAGTTACAAGGAAATGGACAATTAAGCAAGTTAGAATCAAATTCTGCATTCAGCTACCCTGTAAAAGACTGTGTGGCAAACAGCCTGCTGCTCAGTACAGCATGTGGGTCTCCTGTGCCTCAGAGTTGCTCCAACAGGTGGTGGTGGGATGCCTGCCATAAGGAGAAGGGACAGACAGACAGGCTGGACAGAAAATATCTGCCATGGATGGTTGGTGAATCCTCCCTCTTCCAAGTTATGTTTTTTCTGTCTGGCCTTAGCAATGCACTCAATCACTGTGTTTTCTCATCTGTGAAATGCAAATAAAGGTGCTACCATCTTTGTAGGTTTATCTTCACTTTAAAACCATTGTACTGTGTGCAACAAAGAAGAACATAAAAACCTGACTGACCTGAAAAATACACAGCCTGAACTAGAAACTACCAAACACACAGTCTAATACTTCTCACATGAGAGAATCCCTGGAAGGGAGCTATTTCTTCCAAAAATAAATGGATTCATTCATTCCCATGTATCCCACAACTAGAGATATAAACCCCAGTCCTTATTTCTGACAAACACCATAGGCTAACATGCAGTTTACTGGAACTTGGAACACAACCATTAGTTGACCATGTTCAACATGATGACACACTCCCACTCATACAGTTCCCACCAGACCTTCCACAATCTGAGGCCTTAGCTGAAACACTAGAAATATCTGCTTGTTGGTCAGAAGACTGCCAGCAGGCATGACAAACTTCTGTAACTGCGGGGTAAAGAAATGAAGATTTACTGGGGGCCATGGAAGGATAAAGCAACACCTTAGCAGTTTGTGCATCTGTCCTGAGAGGAGCATCTCCCTTGCTACTTCTTCAAGTGGTATCAGCCAATTCACAAAATATGTTCATGGAATTGTCACAGTTGGAAAAGACCTCTAAGATCACTGTATCCAATCAAGAACATCCCCCCCCCAAATAAAATAAAATAAAATGTTTAAAAAAGAAAAAAATTGTCACTATGCTCACTAGAGCATGTCCTGAAGCACCTCATCTACGTGATTTTAAATACCTCCAGGGATGGTGACTACACCACCTCCCTGGGCAGCCCTTTCCAGCACCTGACCACCCACTCACTAAAGAAAGCATTCCTAACATCTAGTCTAAACCTCCCCTGGTCCAAGTCCAGGCCATTTCCTCTAGTCCTATTATTATTTGCTTGAGAGAAGTGGCCAACAGTCACCTCCCTAGAAACTCCTTTCAGATAGCTGTAAAGAGCAGTAAGGTCTCCTCTCAGACTCCTCTTCTCCAAAGTAAACATTCTCAATTCCCTCAGCCTCTCCTCACAGGATTTGTTCTCCAGATCCTTCATCAGTGTGGTTGCCCTTCTGTGGGCACTCCAGCACCTCAATGTCTTTCTTGTAGTGAGGGGCCCAGAAATGAACACAGTGCTTGAGGTGCAGCCTCACCAGTGCCAGAGTACAGGGGCACAATCATTTCCATTCTCCTGCTGGCCACACTATTCCTGTGATACAGCCAGGATGCTGTTGGATTTCTTGGCCACCTGGGCACACTGCTGGCTCATATTCTGCTGGGTTTCAACCAACAACCCCATGTCCTTTTCCACCAGGCAGTTTTCCAGCCACACTTCCCCAAACCTGCAGCATTGCCTGGAGCTGTGACCAAAAGGACCCAGTGTTTGGCCTTGTTAAACCTCATACAATTGGCCTCAGCCCATCGATTCAACCTGTCCAGATCCCTTCCTACATTCAGGCAGATCAACACTCCCACCCAACTGGGTGCTGTCTGCAAACTTGCTGAAGGAAGCACTCAATCCCTTCATCTCGATTATTGAGATAAAGATAAAGATATTGAACAAGATAAGGTACTCTGTGACTACATCTGGGAGCAGCAATTGGGGAAGAGGCCCCCGCTCCCCTCCACTTAGTAACCAGGCACCTAGAAGTCTGGGTGTTATAGCCACCAAATTCCTTTCAAGGATTTAGTGTCTATTTAGTTATGCTCATAAAGGCAGAGAGTTAGAAACAAACCTAAGCACCTTCAGGACATAGACACAAATCATCTCACCAAGAGAGGTCCTCCACTGCACCGCAAAGTGGCAATACAATGCACCTTCAAAAGTACTTCTGCTTGTCAAAAAAAAAAAAAAAAGTTTCATGAGGTATTTAAGAAAAAAAAAAGTGTTTGTTTTTGCTGCAAAAGACAAAAAGTTACTGAGTGGCAAAGGAGTAGTGGGCTTTGTCACTTGGAAATCAATGAGCTGCCAGTAAGAGTTTCATTTGTAGCTGTATCATGCCAGCTCAATGGTACCAGACCTTCATAAATGGCTCTTGATCTTTTGCCCTAACTCGCAGCAGAAGGCAGATGCTCTAACAAGAACAGTCCTGCAAAGCCTGTTTGGGAGAGTTTGTGTGGTTCCACTAGAGGATTTCAGCTCTGCTCTGCTAAGCTGCCATGTGGCCAGTGCTGCTGAGACCCAGTCCTAGGTAGCTTCCAAGCTGCCCTTTCTTTTCTGTAACAAATCAAACGTGCAAGAAAATATTGCCACATCCCATGAGTATATTGACACAATTGGGACTTCAACCCCAATTTTGCTTTGTGTTTTTCCAATGGCTTTATTTATCTTAAGATAAAGCACATGTACTTTACCAGTACACTTTAGGGACTGATCCAGGGGCCAGCCATGTCAGGGGAGCAGAGTCACTGAATATACTGGGCAGTGGGTCACCTGAGGACGAGGCCCCTCCTGAGGTGCTGACCCTGTGGTTCAGCTGCAACAGGAACTAGAGAACCCTGAGACACTTGCAGAATTAATCCCCCTAAAACAAGAAAGAGACGATGAATTTTTTATGACTTGCAGCACTAAACGCGTGTTTTGAAGTCAGCTGGTGTGAAAACTGCAAGGAAAAGGAATCAAACTTCAGGCTGTTGGTCATAGGTTTTTATAACGTGAAGCAGAAAAAACCCCAGACATTGTGTTTGCATTCTATTTCTGGGCCTTTTAAGCTGTAACAGCATGAGTGGTATTTGCATCAGGAGTTACCATATATCATTGCAAGCAACATATGCATAGATGGAAAAAAGATGACGGCAGCAGCAGGTTCAGTGAATTCTCAGGCTCTCTCTGTGATAGGGACCTGCTAAAGGTTTGGTTTTATTTAGCGTAGCTTAAAATGTCATTGGCATATGTGTTTCTCAATTAACACCAATTTAATACACTCCAGAAGTGTTCTATTCTGAGAGCAGGCTTCAGAGTTTACAAAGGATCTAACCTGACATTTCAGTACAGGATATCCAGCCCCATTTACAACTGGGAAAGCACATTATGAAGGCTAGATAATTTTTTTTTTTAATTTGACATTGTGTAACGTTGCCTCTAATCATAAATACAAAAGTCAGAGAATCCTAGCAAACAGTGCTGTAGCATGGAAATTATGAGTCCCTCCAACCTCTGTGAGTCACTCATCCCCAGATGAAATGCCTTGCAGCAAATGCAGAGATTCAGCAAGTGGATGGTTGATTTTCCTTTTCAGTGCTTCACTGATGGCATACATTTTACTAAACAACTTCTCAATTGATAAAACACAATTCATCAATAGAACAGGTTATAAATAAATTTTTTAAAAAAAGACAAAAAACTACAAACCCCAAACACAATGACAAGTAGCCAATAATCCAGAAACCCTGGGCTTTCTGTCAAAAATCTGAAGAGAGGAAGATTTACTGGTGATGGCTTCCTAAATTATAAATACAGATGTCCAACAGGATCCCAGAAACCAGCTACTGAAAAGCAAAAGGATTATTTATTAACCAACAGGATGAATAAAGAATAGGCAAGTATCATTTCATATGAACTTTACACAGACTGTATGAATGTCTGCAATCTATTTTAAAAGATTGCCCAGCATTATTAATATTGATTTTGGAATATACAATTCATTTGATGTAATGGGCCAAATTCGGCTCTGATGAAAACATCTTCAGAGAAGCTGTATGAGACAGAAATATCTCTCTTTGGGTCTGCTGAAGTGTTTATTCTGAAATCAGTAACAGATTGTACATTCAAAAAACATTGGGAAAAAAAAAGGTTGAAGTCAAGTATTTCAAAATTAGGAAATAATGGTGCTCAACTTGCCCATTAATTCTGTCCTGTTTTTTGTCCATCCTCTCCACTAGCCCAGAGGATGGGCACACAGAGGGAAAACTAGCCCAGGTTCTTGCAGTTCAAAAGTGTATCACAGGGCATTCACACAAGAGGGCAGAAGTGTGATTGGAGGGACAACCTGAATTTGGCCTTAATTGTCAATGTTTGGTTTTGCAATTTGCTTTAAACATTGGTTTTGCATGAACTTTCCTCTTTTTCTAAAGGGAAAAAAAAACCACCCAAAAACCAACCCTAAATATATTACAAACAACTGCTGAAGCTTTGCAAATCACACCTCCCAGCAAGGTTTAGCCTCTGCCCTTCTGCACAGAAGTCTACCATTTAAACTTCTGGGTACAAGCTGGAGTCTGCAGAAAGTAACATACAGTCTGGTGTATAGCCAGGATATCTCACCACTTTTTCCCATTTCCCAGCTACATTGCTGTCAAAATTCCAGCCAACACCAGCCTAGGGAGGGAGAGGAAGGGGAAACTGGATGTCCAGGGAGGAGGTTGGGAGAGCACATGCCCCCTCTTCTGCTGCAGCTGCTCTTGCAGGTCCAAAGGTGCCTACTTCAGGATGTGCTGCAGGAGTTGGGGAGGTCTGGCACCATCTGAGCTCAGCTCCTTGTTGCATCCCTGTCTGGCTGATGGTGTGACACTGTGACATGCTTCCTACACAGTGACCATGAAAGTGAGATGGTAACTTCCATAGGCTTGTACAACCATCAGGTCTGAACAGAGCCTCATGGCATGACAACATTGTCCTTCTGAAACCTGGAATTTTTTTTCTTAAAGAACACTGAATATAGAGCAACGATTAACAATTTTGGTCCAAGAGAATTTCTAAAAATTTGCTGATTCAAGCTAAATTAAGGGGACTGCTACTGTCGCTTGCAGTAAATAATTTGGAAGCATCTTTCTTCAAAAAAACATTCTCACCAACACACTGTGTGTGTTTGTATATACCCATATTTATAAACTTGTCCTTGAATACACACAGTTTGACAGACTTCATCCTGAGCATGACGTGCCAGGAACACTAGAAAATTCTTACATATAACAATTTAATATTTCAAAAGATGTGCACATTCAAACTGAGATTTTAATCCTGAAGTTCAACAGGATTGCATGTTGAACTCTGTTGAAGGGAACACCGAAATTCAAAATCTGTATCCAAGATATTTTGTCTTTAAATCAGAGGAAATCTTGTGTTTCAGATTCTTCAAATACTGGTTCAAGTGCAAGCCTAGAGCTTCTCATATTGTTTTGGTCCTTTGAAAATTGAATTCCAAAGACGAAATTCACTCACCAGCCACCCAAGAAGGTATTCATACCAACAAAATTCAGGCACCTAATTGTTCATAGAAGCAATAGAGGTTCCCATCATGGCTGCTCTGAAGACCCCTTTGGGTAAGTCTGCCTGTACCTATTGACTGTGTAAGTGGCTTTGGGTCCTAATTTAGGCGCCTAATTTAGATGAGGATACGTGGTGTGATAAATCTGACCTCAAGTCCTACTTTAGCACACACACATACATGTTAGTCAGCCACAAGCTAACTCAATACCAAATGAGTGGGGTCTGAATTAAACTTAGGTTTTGACTAAAAATGGGCCTAAGTGCACATCTAGGTGCTCCCAAGATCCAAGAATCAAAGATCCTGAAAATTTTTTTGACCTATAGATACAGCTGGGAATTTGGATTGTTCTTTTCTTAAAATAAGATATAAACTCATTGTACAAAGATGCTTTATTTGTTTAATTCCATTTATATGGTAATATGAACATTCCCATTTTTTGACCATTCATTACTGAACAGTTTTTACACTGTACTTTGTAAGTGGCAGAGCATGTTACAGAAGTACATACACCATGCCTGACATTTGCATAGCAATCCCCATTAAAGCATTACCTCCATTTCTTTTCCTCCCCCCCAGCTCACAAGACACAGTGGTGAAAAATGAGCAGGCAACTACAACCTGCTAAAACTGCAAAGAAAATCCCACCAGTGCAATGCAGATATGTTAAACCAGGCAAGGGCATGCCTCAGTTCCAGTTCTCCACCTGTGCTGGATGTACAGCACCTGAAAGGGTTAAGGGAGTGAGGAGAGCTTTCAGAAATACCTAGAAACAAAGATACCTGCAGGGCTTGCTCAGTTTGTTTTGAAGATGTGTTGTTCCAACACAGTGGTTCACTGGTTGAATATATTGCTATTTGATATCCTGCTAGACAACTCTGTGGCTGGAGTTTTGTGTCAGATGAGTTAAGCTTTCCATCAGGATGCTCACTTCAGGGTGTGATCAAACCCTGGCTTGTCTGCACAGGCAAGCCCATAGGACAGGCTGCAGTGGGACTGTACTGCACATCAACCCTGCTGTGTCACCCTGTTCCTGGGGTGCCCAAGCAAGGGGCAGCTCCACCAGCACCTCTGGGAGCATGCTGTGCCCCATGGGGTGTGCTCATCACATCCGCAGAGGAGAATGGAGCATCTCATCCTCTACGCATTCACGCACTGCTTCTCTTTATTTCTAGCCTAAGTTACTCCAGCTCCAAACAGCCCCTTCCTTTTGTTCCCTTTCAAGTCCCGTTCTGGGGACTTTTAATTTTTTATTAGCTTTTTTCAAATCAGAAGACAGGTGCATAATATGCCTTCCTCAAGTCAATGCCTAACCACATTCTAGGAGGACAGAAGGAGCTCCATCCTGTCAGTCTCCTCTGCACCCAATCAATTCCTGAAAATGGACAAATTCTTCTGGAGTGCTTCAGAAGTCTCCACTCTCTGTACTGACTTCATTGAAACGTGTTTTGTCAGGGAAAATTTTGCTCCTCCGATGCGTTGTCAAGATCCATTTTAAACTCTCAGCACTTATTACTGAGGTGCTCAAATAATAAAACTGACTGCTCTTTGTTTCCTGCCTCTTCACCACAAAGGACTTTACTTCACATCCTAAAGCTGCTGCATTCTCCTAATGGCCTCCTGTGAGGAACTTTATACAAAGCATTTCAGCACTTAAATAAATCATATCCCCAGTTGTTCCCTGACCACTATTTTGCAAATCCTCCTTTAGAAGGAGGAAGAACAATCTAATTAGTTAATCTTTGCACAGTACTTTGAAGATGAAAAGTGCTATGTCTGTTTAAAAATTCTTACACCACCTGGTGCCTTGCTTTCAGGTCAGTTTCCCAAACAACCAGGACCAAACACAACCATCCCAAGGAGCTCCGACCACCACCCTCACTTTCTGCCTTGTTGGGATGTTTGGATGACATCACTCTTCCCCACATACGAATATCCTTCCCAGAAAGAAAACAACCTACAAATCCCAACTCTGCATTTTGGCTGTGTATACAGACTTTTTCTACAAATAAATACATGCCCAAAACTCTCTCTGGTTTGGGGACAGATCCTGAACCCATAAACTCATTAATACTCACTTGCACTAGCTCTGCTGGATGAACGCCTGACTGCTGGGACAGGGGAGTCACAGTACAAAACCTACATGATTCTGAAATTTTCATTGCTATGCAAACCAGATGAAGAGTTATAAAAACACAACAGAAGTACAACTTCTAACCATCATGTCTTCCTGGGTCTGGAACAGAGTTTGGTGAAGAAACAAGTCTGTCAGAGTAAGATTGGCTCTCTAATTCACAACACATAGCATCAATTAAAGAAATTAATTAAAAGACAATTAATATCTTGTACAGTAGCAGAAAATTTAGACCCCACTTGTGCCACATATGTGATGGGTTTGGATGCTGGCAAGGTCCCATGTCGTGTGGTTTTTATTGACCAGGAGCTGGTATTATTTCTCCTTCATTCAATGCCTTTGCTTTTTGTTTTCTGTTTTTAAGCAAGGGTTGTGGTTGTTTCTAACCCATATGGCTCTAGTTTCGAGCGGTGTGGTTTGCCCCCTCTGTCTCTCATCATTGCTTTTGGCCCAGTTTCTTGACAGGAAATGCAAGATTTATTTTATCTGGCCTGAACTACATTGTTCCTTCCTGACTACTGGTGTTACTTCACTCCAAATAACATGGCTTTGCGCTTACTGCCTGTGCGAGGTCAAAGCCTGAGGGGAACAGGCATATTTAAGAGCAATGGTGAGAGAAGGGGATAAGGCTTGAGGGCAAGAAAAGAGAATTAAAAGCAGAGGGAAGGGGGAGAAATTGAAAGAAATTAAGATGTGATGTAAGAAGTTTGGTTTGGAGGAAATCCCCCGTTTCCCTCCAGCCAGCAATAAACTGAACTGCTGCTATGGAATAACTCTTGGGTACTGGTTCAAGCCAAGCTAGTAATACTAATGTTATCAATTGAAACAGGAAGTTGGCAGGTAGTTTAGATCATAAAAAAACCCCAAAAATCCAAAACAGTTGCCCTGATTAATATAAGAATTTTAAAAAACATTGCTGAAGATTTTGAATCTTTCTTTGGCCGCTCAGCAAACCAAGCAGCACAGAAACTTGAAATACATCCATGGTTAAGAAGAAAGAAACCTGAATGCAAACATAAATGCTGTGAACCAAACATCAGTTTTTAAATGAATTACATATGAGTTCCTATGATGCTTGTAGGTGGCTTTGTAAATCTTTGCCTGGTGTCACTAAGTACCTAGTAAATTAAATTGTAAAAGGTGGGGCATGATCTGCACTAGGTATTGCAGGTCTGCTGAAAGCCATGGCACTCAAGCTACCTGGGAGCAGATCAGCCTTGCAGCTGCTAAACTGCTTTTTGACTCATCAAAAGGCTAAAACCCCCAATCTGTCCCTGTGTATTTGAACTAAAACTAATCCAAAGCAACAAATGAAGCTAGTTCCCCAGCAAGCAGAGGCACATACCTTGCCAGCATCCCAGCCTGCAGTGCATTTACTCTGAGTGGGGAATGCAGCTTCAGACTTCCTACTTGCTTTTATCCTTGATATAGGACTGAAGTAAGATGTTCACTGCTTCAAAGACACCTTTTAGGACACTTTTGCCTAAAACACATCCAAACACTAAAATAAGTACCTGTTTCAGATTGAGTTCTTTATCTTAGGCTGATCTCAAATTTTGTTTTATGATGCAATTCTGCCGAAGTCATCCCCCACAGCATTTCTACCATGACAGTTCAGAAGGAATTCAAATGCCTGCTGAAAGCCTGAGTCACAAACTAGATACTAACCAGAAAGACTATGGAGGCTCAAATTTCTTTGGATAACTCATCGAGTTCTGACGCTTTTGTGACTTTACACCAAAAAACACCAATCAAAACAAATTATTCGGGACAGGGAGAGGGTACCGGGAGGAGGAGGGAAGGAGGGCTCTTCAAACAGCCTGAATGGGCACTAACCACACTGCAAGTCAACAGCAAAAATCAGTCCATTCTCCCTCATACTAGCCTTTTGCTGCCCCAAACACTAAGGCACATTACTGGGTCAGTACCACTTCCTTGCACCAAACCCTGGCCTGCTCTCTGTGGTGCAGAAAGTTACTGCTCTGCACCATGATGTTCTGATCTGCACAGAAAGATCCTGACCAACATTATAGACCTCTGCTTCCTGAGCATCACATTATGCTTCTAGATGCACCCATCCAGCTTCCTCTCATCCAAGAGAAATGCTTTTCTATACCAGGTGGAAGGTGGTGTCTGAGGAGGTGGTCCTTGACACCCATCCCAGAAACAAAGGGCTGTGCACACACCAATCTACTTGGTCACAGCTCAGAGAAGGGACTGAAAAATATTGCACAAGTAAGAGCATGGGTCCAAGTGGCCGCAAGGAAGAAGCAGGGCCTCCTCCTTCAGCAGCAGGGGGTTCATCAACTCAGCTGAGCATTGAGCTGTACATGACAAAGTGGGCAGAGCAGAGATCATCCTTTGCATTTTGGGGTGGAAATTTCAAGCTGAGGTGTCAAGGCGTTGTTTTTCTGCAACATGTGACACTAGCAACAGACTGACTACCTACTGCATGCTGAAGTTTCTCTCTTTTCTAACCCATTATTATTATAATTTGCTTATTCTTATGAAACAGGGAGTCTCACAGTGTCCTGGCTTAAAAACACATGATCAAGTCTTAGAGTCCATTTATCTCCCCTGTTTGCTGAGGTCTGGGGACTCAAGCGCTTATCAAATTAAAAGTGGTCATTTTGTAAAAAATGGATTAAAAATGGATTTGAAGTTGAATTAAGTTTTCCAGCAGTGGTCAGGGAAAAATGCCCAGTGCCACCTTCCAAAAGCTCACCCTCACACTCCTTGAGTGAGAGGCTGAAACCTGTGGGTTGCTTTCAGTGGTGCTTTGCACCCTTCAGAATCTACTTACCCCATTGCAATTAGGTTTAAGTGATGTTTAGCATCCCACAATTGCCCTACTTTATGGTTCTTTCATTTTGCTATCTTCAAAAATAGTGATGTTTCAACACTGTAGTGTTTCTGTTGTGATTGTCATGATGGAAGCAGAGCCAGTGCAATTTGCCCATGTTAAACTAACCACCATCTGACAGGGATATGCTGACATGCTAATCTTCACAGGACTCTTGCTTTTCAACTGTCTGCTGTGCTGGACAACTAAGGCGATCACCAGGCTGCTGGGATGAGTGCCAGATGGGAGGCAGGTGTATTTATGAGTTTAAGATTCCTATTTTCTTTCAGTGCTTACCCATGTTCTTCATGGAGTGGCAGGAAAAGTGAAAGGGGGAGGGGAGGATGAGTCAGTGACTAGACTACAACTGTTCAAAATCACTTTGATGTTCTGTAAAACATGGTTGTTTCACAGTCCACCTCTTATCTGATGTTTTTTCACTTGGCCTTGTGGTCTGGATAGGTTTTTTGGGTGTCACTCTTCCCAGTGGTTTGCCCACTGCCCCCAGTCTGACATACAAACACACTGCTGAACATGGACACTGTATTCAATAAAAGGACCACACTTGCCTCTCTGCCTCATTCTTATAGCTCTGGGGGTGATGGAAGGACAGTCATATGCTGCCTCACCAGTAATCACAGATAGATGAATTGGTGTTATAGCACAGTGGCTAAATACTGCACAGAAATCTCAAGGCAGAGTCATGGTATCTTTGTACCAAGAATGAAAGAATCATAGAATCAGGTGGGTTGGAAAGTACCTCTGAGATCATTAAGTCCAACTCTTGATCCACTACCACCGTTGGTTACTAGACCATGGCACTGAGTGCCATATCCAGTCTCAAAGAAGAGTCTCTACTCATCTCCCTGGATTTAAGGGCTGCTAAACTGATAAAATCATTGTGACAAGATGGAGATTGAGTCTTTTGAATGATAAATGCCTAAATAACCCAAAGGATAACAATGACATCCAAACTATGTAACTACTTTGAAGCAGCAAGTAGATCATCAATTCTCCAGTCATCCAGACAGAAGGTGAACTTTGTGTGGAACGTGCACAGGTGTCATCTATGTGATGTCTCTTAAGATCCCCTCCTAGATCTCATGTCTCTGGCTCTCTCTAGAAGGGGCCACCTTCTTTCAGCAGGGCCAAAAAATAGAGTCTAGTTTTCACCACTAGAATGACTAACATTCATAATGACTAACAAAGAACTACAGCTAAAACCCACAAGCCACTTTAGTTCAAACCAAACAGTCATGGCTCACCAGCTAAGACTGAAAGATTCATGTTAAGCTCAAATGTAGAGGAGTATTTGTGGCACACTCACATTAATAGAGCTGGGCGCAATAAATCCTTATTACAGCAGGCTTCTCATAACAAAGATTTCTGATGAGGGGGCTGGTTTGGAAGAACCCTGTATTGCATCAGTTAAGCCAAACAAACAACTCATCACACATTTCCCCCAAAACAAAAACCAGAACACAAACAAACTAAAAAAAAAAAAAAAATAAAAATCCCCACCTGTCACAATTAGGTTTGAAATCGACCTCTGGTTATAGTCGAGGGTGAAGTATGTGACAAGCCAGCACACTTTCCCTATCTTCCCTCACCCTAGGTAAGGTAATTACTATGGAAATGGTCTGCTGGATTATTAATTAAATATCAATAAATTCACACACTCACAGACAGTTTCTCTCTCAATAGGTCTTGGCATAAGGTAGCACACAGAATTTTGGCAATGAGCTGAGAGTGGAATAGGCGGCACAACCTAGACATGCCCAAGCCTTCTTGACACAGGAACAGCTTCTCTTCCCTATGCCAGTGGTTTGCTCGGTGCCAGCTCTGATGCACACCCCCTTCCAGGAATGGCTCTCATCCATGCTGGCAAACAAAATGATAGAGAAGAAAATATGAAATTACTCTTCAAAATGTAAGTGGAAGGATGAGCACGGCGCCAAGTGAGAAGTATCCAAATGTGAGATCCCATACTGCTACGTGTCAGTTGGAAAGATGACACACATACAGAAAGTCAAGCAAACAGGTTCGTCCACAAAGGGAAGCTAAAGGAGATCATTTGCATTTTGGATAATGAAATATTTAAAGCAGCACTGCAGAAATTATAAATAAAAACACTAACTGCAGTCACCAAGAATGCAAGCACTCTATGTGGAAGCTGGCCAGCAACCCCCTTCATTAAATACAATATGATCAGAAGGAAATAGAAAAGTGGCTACAGAGCTCTGAAGGCCAGCAGGTAATGCAAGCCAATTGGTTATTCAGTTCTAATTAAGGCATCCAATACTTATCTTGGACTACTTACAGAAGAATAAAGCAAGAGTTCAGGGTGAAGAAAAGTCTACTTTATTTAACAATCTGTGACTGATTATAAGGGAGCAGCAAGTTCCAGATGGGTGGGAGTGCTTATAAAAAAACTCTATTTTCCTACAACTTGCAATCAATGCTTTTCGTTTCCATGTATTGTAATGTTGCCACTTAGCACGACAAGCAGGGCAGAACAAAGAAACATGAAACCAATTTAACACCAAAATTTGGGGACTGAACAGGACATACTTTCCCACTCAACAAAGGAGGTAGTTCAGGCTTCTAATTTTAGCGTCTTATTCAAGATGATAACTGATTTCACCTGTTCCCTGGCCCAGTCCTCAGCTCTGACCTAACCCTAAGAAACTGTTCAATTCTGTTGTGCATGCAGACTTTTGGGGGTAGAAGATCATGCCCGCTTCTGTGTTGCATAAAAATCATCATGCAGTTAATATTTTAAAATAATTCACTCTAGAGATTAATTTGCAACTATCTGCTTTTATGAAATACTGTAATTTTGAAATGAACAATCATTTTGCATTTTAAATTCATCTTATTTATGTCCTCATAACCATTTGCTGTTGTGCAGATCTCATGGAAGCACGGAAATCCCAACAGTTTGCAAAAAAAATGTAGTCCCTTTTCTGTTATAATTGCAAGTTCAAGGAACTGTTCATTTTTATATTCAGAAAAGGCACCATACTTCAGCACTGTGACTCCCATTCTGTGCCTTTGCTCACCCTGTACCTAATCCCTGCTGTCTTGGCACAGCAGTGGAAAAGCAGCAGGACCATGAGTAATGGCAAAAGCCTGGAACTTAGCAGACTTAATTGATTCATATTCTGTGAAAAGAAAAAGAAAAGGTCTATGCTTGTTCTCCTTGCAGAGCTCCTAAGGAAACTCTGCTAGGCTGAGTATGTGCATTAGGCTCACGTTTTTTCCCCGCTCAGCAGAGCTAGGGAAGATAACATAACACAACTTTTCTCCACGAGGATCTCCCTAGGCAGCTGCTGTAAAAGGGTTAATGACTGATGTTTCCATCAAATCTGACCTACCTCTCAGTTTTCCAGCAGCTTGATATACTCCTTGTTTCACACCTATTTGCAGGGACAAATGGAGTCATTCCATAACGAGTAACTCACAACCCTTGCTCTAAACAAAAGGTCAATTCATTTCAAATGGACGCACACGGTATTATTTCTACTTACGCTTAAAACAAACAAACCAGGGCAAGGCCTGCCTGCCTACGCACCGTGCTGCTGCTTACCAAGAATTAAAAGCTCTGTATTCAGAACCTAATGGACACAGAATACATCTGTAGGCATCTGTGTGTACTTTGAACAGAAATCAATATTATCACCTCGCAACTGCCAGCCAGGATGATATTCAGCCTCCCTGAGCTCTCCAATCCAAACTGTCGATCATCCCAGCTCTAAACTTTCAAGGACCTTTTATACTCTCCTGTGCTGCCAATGCGTGGTCTGGTAGGAACAGCAGCAACAATAAAAAGCCCTCCGAGCCTTTCTAGAGGAACCCTCAACTCTGAATTTGTTTTTTACTCAAAATGATTGGGAATGGATGTCTACAAGGGTTGATTACAGGATGTGTATTACTTTAGCCAGGTGTTTGAACATACTGAAAACAGACTGAATATATACATACATGCTGAATGCATAAAGCAGACTGAATAATGGGATAGGGGCTGATAATCCTAACACAAAACCACTAGGAACTGAACTAGCACTGGAAAAAATCACCTTTACAATTCTTATTAACTGACCCTCACTCTGAAAGTCTCAGATCAGAGACCAAGTACGGGAAACAGAGTTACTCCTGAAGGTGTTTCAGTAGATCAGGTCTGTGGCAGCGCGAGCTACGCAGCACCTTCGTCTGTTCAGAAGATGTACTGAAAAGATCCTGACCCTGAACAGTACATAGTTTAATATTCTGGCATTTCTTTATTAAATATGTTTTACTAGGGCAGTTTACTACTTGTATCAATATCAGAAATAATTTTTATAGATCTAAAATATTGATTGCTCAGAGGTTGCAATTACCATATGCTCCATGTTTCTTTGGGATGTTTGGGAACTTTGTTCTGCCTTCTTGACAGATAAATAGTCTTCACGATATCAAAATTTATACAAGTAAATTTTGATTCGGACTTGATGATCTCTGCGGTCCCTTACAACCCAGCCTGTTCTATGAAAATACCTTAACTAAAATATTTTGGGTGAAGATCAATAATATTTGAATAATTTCAGTATATTTAAATTATCTGCAAATTACTATACCTGATAGCATTTATCACAAGGCATTTAATACAAACAACTGAAGGAATTCTGGAACTGCTAGCACAAAAATAACGAAGGGAAGGAGAAGGACAGGTAGAAAAAAACAATATATTACCTGCCTCCAAAGAAGTTAAAATTGGGAGAATCATACAGTTCCATTTACCTTCCATTCTCTGAGAATCTGAGAAAAATAACCATTTTCTTGTAAGCACATGGGTGGTATGGAGGAGATAAATAACACACATCAGTATTGATCATTCAAGAATGTATCTTGGTAAACAAATCCCTTTACTTTCTGTTACTTATAATTCTGTGAAGCACACATAAGTAGCAGTTGCCATACACGGGTTTTGGTTCAGTTTTTGAAAATACCTGATGCCATCCTCACAGAGGTAAACCGTAAGGTATTCAAGATACACAATCTTGCTGCAGTTTTAATAGGACAATTAAAAAAATAATACGTTACTGATGGTTCATTGCTAAAATGGAATAATGCATAGAGTGGTGTTCTGCAAGGATCTGCCCTAAATATGGTGCTACTCAATATTTTCTCTAACAACTCAGACGATGGAATGAAGAGTGTTCTTCTAAAATCAGCAGATGAAATCAAACTGACAGAGACTGTGGGGAGAAAGACAGAAGAGGGATTCAAAATGATCTTGAAAACTGGAGGAGCAGGCAGAAAAAGGAAATGGGACAAGGAGATGTAAGTATAATTGGGTTGAACAGTTAACTGCAAAAATGCAGGAACTGGGAGCAACTGATTAGGGAGCAGTTCTTTCAGAAAGGAGCTGGGTGTTACTATCAATTGCAAGTCAAGAACATGATATTGTGAAAAAAAGGTCAGTGTCACACTGGGCTACATGTCATACTGTTAAATGTGAAGGTATATGAAGAAAATCTTTCACTGTATTCACTGCTGGTAAGACCTCTGTAGGGAACTATTTGGAGGCACTTTTTAAAAAAAGAGATGTGGTCTAACTGTAGACAGTTTCTAATTTCCACCCTAAATTTAATGATCACTGTCTATAGGAACATTTTTTTAATTATCCCTTATCTTAAAGTGTTATTCTATTTTGTGGTGTACCCATAATGGATAAATCATGTAAGCACTTGAGCTTGCAGGTTAAACAAATCAAACTCTTCATTCTTTTTCATTAAACAGACTCACTGTTCCCCAGATAATTTCTCTAGCTATTCTTCAATTGGTTCCAGTCTAAATTAATCTCTTTAAACACACATAAACAAAGCTGCCCATAATATTCTATGTGCTTTGTACAATGGCTTCCCTCCTTCTTTTGCAGGAAATACCAAACCTGGTAAATCCTGCACTCAGTGACTTTTCATGTTGTCACATTTAACGGTTCAGAGTAATCCTATGATTACCTAAATGTCCAGGTCTTTACTCCTCACTCTCTGAGGAAGGGAGAGGATGACAAGGTATAGCAAACATTCTTGAACTAGTCCTTAACCAAATGACCTTGTTGTTTATGCTGTAAAGTTTTATCTGATTGTTAATCCCCTGTTCCTCAAAGTCATCTAATTTTTCGTTATGATATTCTGATCCTCTCCTGATATGAAAGTGTCTCTCAAATTTGTATGGTTGGTTTGTTTTAAACATGATTGTAAGCACTATTAAAGTTGTTTCTTTATTGGACCTCTTTTCCCTTTTTGTTTAGGTACATGAACGATGAAAATCATGGTGCAAATAGTGATTAAGTATTTTTTGTTTGTTTGTTTATTTTAAACAGAATCCAACCATATGAAATTTTGAGTCATTAATTCCATATCTGTCATGACCCAAACCCTCTCACTGCTGAAAGACTGGTACGTTGTTTATTCCTTTTAACCCCTGTGATAGGTTTATATTGATTGAACATTTTCAAAGCTGACACTGCAAGAGAGAAGGAGGAGAAAAAAAAAAAAAAAAAAAAAAATTTGCCAAAGGTCAGCTCTTACCAGACTTCATAGTTTTAAAACATACTATTTTCTCTCTAAATAACATACAAGATACTATTAATGATCTACCATGCCAATACTTTTCATAGTGCTATAAAACATACTCTTTTCTATGTAATGGACTCCTCAAATACATATTAGAAATGACAGAACAGTACTAAATTTGATGATAAAATTATAATCTGAAATTTTATGGCCCGTCATAAGGAGGAGATCTGACAGAAAGAATGTACCCAGGATGATGGTTCTTTCTGGCTTTACACTGATCTCTGCAGTTCCTTGTATTCACCCTAACAAGGAGAAATGCATTATACAAAACAGATCAAACAAACCCTATTTAAAACAGTACTACCATTATTAAAAATGTTCAGATTTTTGAGTTACTTTAAAAATGAACTGTGTACATTTTTATTGCTATTTTAATAAAACAACACGTGTTCATGTGAAGGGATGGGATTGGGAAAGTCAGGACTGACTCGTGTATAAGAGATGCTCTTTTTCATAGTCTTGTGATTCATGCTCTTCCCCAGTTTTGTCAAGCATGTATTTCAAATCTGGCTGCTGCACAAGCCCAGTAACTAGTCCTCATCACAAGTTTCCTAAGGAGTCTCAGCAGACAGATGGAAACGATACACATGCGCAACAGCCACTCCAACACAATAGAGCCACTGTATCAGTAATGTGGGAAATACAGAATCCCTCCATCCCTGAGCAGGCTTTAATGCACTGGATTGTAACAGTTCCAATGAAGTGTTTGTGGTCTACTGAGTCAATCATCTGTACATTAAAAAGTCATAGCTGGCAGTACTATCTCTGTGGAACAACACTTCAAAAATATCAGCTAAAAAGGAAAAATGAAAGGAACACAGCACAGCCACGCAGAAGTCAGAGTAATTTAGTTACTTGTGACCAACAAAGCAGGTAAATAAATGCTTAGCTTGACTTCAGTGCAAGCGAAGACAGGGCTTCTGACTTCAGCTGAGTCAGGATCTTAGCATCGAACGTTATCCAAAATTGCTCTGCCACTGAACACGCTAGGTACACTCTTCATCTAAAACTGGTATCATACCACGTATCCTACTGTTGGCAATAATGGAGTAATATCATCCCCACATATGGTGTAAGATGGACTTTCATATATTCAATGCCATACCGTTTTCAGGGAGAACCCCACGTAATTAATTATATAGACACCTTAAAAGCAATTTTTTCTCATGTTTGTCCTAACAGCTGCTAGTAGAAACACAGAGGAGTGTGTGCTGAAGGGCAGCCTGTCCAGCAGGCCTTACCCAACTGCGTGCTAATTGACTCCTGAGCAGAAACGAAGTGTCCATCAAGCAACTACCAAAATTCAGACTGCAGCTGGACTGCCAGGTCTGATAGCCACTTCAAGTCCCAGCACCTGCATTGCCCTTGGGGAAGAGGAAACACCAAAGATGCTGTCCCATACGCTGATGCTTTCTTTGATGGCTTTGCTGTCTCTGCTGCCCAGCTGCTGGGTGAAGGATGGCTTGAGGCCCTGCAGTAACCAGGGAGGACTTTGGAAGCAGAGAATGACTATCTGAATGCAAACACAGCAGAGTTAGTGACAACCACACACAGAAGCAGCCTTTTCCCATCATGTTCAGTAACCTCTTAAAAAAGCATTTCCATCAGTTATTCGTAAGGATTAAAAATTGATGCTGGGGTTGAGGGGAAATTTTTTTCCTGCTTGCAAATGTTGCCATGGGACTGAGGGAATGAATGGTGGGGCTCACTGTTTGTAGCCTTGAACACCATGTGTCAGATGATACAGAAGAGAAGATCTATGGTAGAGGACAGGAGGATCAGTTCTTCCCCTTCACTTGAGAAAAGGACACACAGAAGAGTTAAAAAAAAAAAAAAAAAAGGATGACTAATTTGGATGTCAGAGCAGGGAGGGTGCAGACCTCAAAAATACTTCAGACTGGTTGTCAGCTTTCCATATATACAACAGCAATATTAATTATAAAAACAAATAATCAGACACTAGATTTTACTTAATCCTTGCTTAAGTACTGAAGACGTACAACTCTGAAGGCATGTACAATGTGATTACAAATAAAGCTGTGCTCTGTCATTGACCTGAGCTGTTTCAGGATGTGGGGGATAAAAACTTGGAAATTAGCAGTACTGATGCTGTTACAACAAACTCAGCCACCAAAATTCAAGTAAAGCCTATGTTTTATTTTAAGTAAAGGAGAGATCTCTACATAAAATCATCTCTGTGCACTTTTGTATTTTTCACATGAAGTGCATAGGTTCAACAAAACTCATTCAGCCAAGATTTCCTTGGTAAACATTAAGGTCCTCTCCCATTTGAGACATAAGTCATTACTACTAACCTCTTCCCCCACTGAAAAACTCCATTAGCTTTGAAAAGGATGATTGCTTTAAAAGAAAGGGAAGTGTTGGGAGAAAGAAACATTCCTGAAAATGAGAGCCTTCTCTCCTTGCTGGCAGTGAATACAGACCAGTGTTGTATGCCCATACCTCTGCAAGCAAAAGGATGCTCCTGCAAAAGCCCCAGCTTGCTGGGGAGGACAAGCTGCAAGTATGCCCTCTTTGCCAGGGCTGAAGTCTCAACAACTGTGTATTATGTGGGAAAATAACTTGCTTTTCCCCCCACCATTGTCCTGCCCCAGATGGGTCAGATAAGGAACTGTGCTCAGCATAGTGAATTGGAGGGTTTTCTTGGAGTCAGAAGCTGCAGCTCAATGTGTAGTTGGGGAAAAGCGGCTGAATTAGATAGTAAGATGAGAAAAGAACTGCAGAGGATCCCAATGCAGTCAGGAAGGATTGTGCTCCAGATGTGGCATCAAGGTTATTAAAGCCCTCTTTATCAGATTGTGCAAACACGGAGCCACATATAATTGTTTACAGCTCTGTCAAAGATACCTGAGGCTTAGGATCCTGCAAAACACGAAGCAAGAAAGGGTCTTTATTGACTGAACAAGTGGCGACCTGTTACTGAATGTGTTTGTTAGCACTCCAACGTGATCGTGTGTCTTGAGCCATGATATGAAATAAAGGGCCCTTTCTGCTAAAGAAAACCCTTCTCTGTCCCAGATTTTTAATAACACTTTTTTCTATAGTTAGAATTCATTACATCTGGCTGGTTTTTTTCTAACCTTTCTAGCTCACTGAGTTACAAGGCTACATTCAGGGTACTTTTGGCTCCTAAAGGGGATCAATAAAAGCTAATTATTTTTTGTGATTTTTTTATTACTTCAGTACACAGTCCCTTGCTTTGCTTTGTGGACTCGGTCTGGGCTTTTTTAGGTGCCACAATACTATCAAAGTACAAATTACTGTACATGCTATTTGCTGACATTACAAGCTGCGATCTGGCATTGAAAGCAACTTAACTGAGCTGAGATAGTGCCATGCACTCTGTGACAGATTAATGCACTGGCAAAAGGAAAAGCTCTTATTTAGGTAACACAGCAGGCTTTTGTCCGACATGCCACATGTTAATTTGGTGACATGAAACTCTTGATGATTCCTTAGCAGCTAAAGAGAACTGCTAGCATCCTCATGTTCCTACACTGCTAACTTTTCCTTTTCAATCTCCTCATCCTTTTTTCCTACTTCAGTACTTTGCAACATGAAAAGGATGGAAGCAAAAGTTAACATGCTTTAGCAGTCCCCACAGACTGCTTAAACAAACACTGTGATTGCAATTTAGACAATCTGGAGTCTATTCAATATTAAATCCCCATCCCAGGCTACAACTGCCAAACAAATAAAGGATTCATGGAGTACTTTACACTGTCATTTACTACCGCAACCATTGTCACTTGACAATCCAGAGGAGGAGCCTGCGAGGTCTGATACTGCACCAGCTACATCTGTCAACAAGAAGACAGAGAGCTCTGCTAAGCAAACAGGCTTGATCCTGCTTTACACAGTCTCCTTTTGTCTTGCCCCAGCTGAGCCTCTTCTAATCTTCTCAGGCTATCTTCAGCAGCACAAGCAAGAACTTCTGCTGGAATCAGGCAGACAAAAGATGCCTTTCTTCACTTCCCTGTTCTGGCTAAATGTTTATGCCACTCCACCTTGGTCCCCCCACCACACAACTGGAATGGACACACATACTATGTTCAGTAGAAAGTTATACCAGTGTTTGTCATGTTACAGGAGGAAAAACCTGAAATCACCTAAAATGACATTATGAAAAAAAATCTTTTTGTACGTTCGGGGTTGAAATGTACTATAAATTTTACTCTCCCTCAGATGCAAATTACTTGAGTTACTTTTGCTGAAGTGGCACCTAAATCAAACTCTCATTGTGATACTTTGTGTCAGGATTAGCTGGTTTGGCTAGATAACTCTCATTTGTTTCCTACAGAAAGCCGTTGGCATTAAATATATTCATCACCTCCAGAAATTGAATCCACCTGGAGAAACTTTAGTAAAACTGATCAAGGCACCTTCATCTAGTTGTCCAGGCTGTCAAATATTAGTAGCCAGCAGCAAATATTAGAGGTCTTGAACTGTGTATCTCTTTTTCATAGAAAGCTATCTTAAATTAATAGTACATAAGCAATGTCACCAGGTAAACCCACAGGACACACTTCACCACAAGGAAAACGAATGCAAGATTTCCAGCTGTTTAGGCATCAGGAACTGCAATATTTATTCTGTAAGGAGCAAGCAACAGATGTAGTTGGATAGAGACAGTTCATCTGGTTTTCAATCACACTTGAAAAAAGCACTTGATAAATGTCTGGAATTCTGGGGAAATCCTGATGTGTAAACCTCAACTTCCAATTGCTTACCCAGGTTACAATGGGCCTCACAGGACACAATCCTCTATCAACATCTGTTAAAGCAACTATTAGCAAAAAGTAGTTTCCTCAACTTGTGAAATTCACATGAACTGTACCTGTCAATTTTTTCTCCCCTCCTTTCAGGGATGACACTCCTCAATCTGCCACCTTGCTCAGGTTGCTGTCCCCACCTTGCCAAGGACCTACTCCTGCACAACCATGAATGAGATAGGTCCCAGAGCTGTGTTGGCAACATGTTGTGATGATTACTTTATAACAACCAAAAAGGAGTATTTTCCTAAGTAAAATGAGCATTAACACAACCCCACCTTTCAGCTATGCCACTACCTCTGTGCCAGGGGACAAACAGAGCCCACTGCTGGTGTTGCAGGTTGGCGGGCAGTGCTTCCCCAGCCCAACTTGCACCAGCATGCTGCACAGCAAACTAATATTCATGGTGCCATGTTGGAATAAGAGCCTTCAGATTATTTTGTTGCTACTTGTGTTGATTATTTACTTTAAAAACATGATGGAAGACAGTTAAAAGGGATGTGTACAGAAAGTTGCAGTTAGATAACTAACTATCCACCTGCAGTCCATGTTGTGGGAAATTCATGTTTTCTCCCCACATACATAATCACTCATTTTTTGAGCAATCAGACTGATGCAATACATCAGACCTGAGTGACAGAAAGATCTGTAGAGATACAAACTAGGGAAAAAAAAAAAAAAAAAAGGAAAGAATTGCTAGGTGAAAGCTAACATAAATGGGCCTGTGCCAGGAGTGGATTTAGCTGGTTAAATATATATTGAAATCTGAGTATCTCTTTCAATCTCTCATTCATCCCTCCACAGAAAAGGAAGAAAGAAATTCCATCAGCTCAATAGTGTTTGCTGTCAGCAGCATTACTCTATACTAGTAGGAGAGCTACACAGCTCTCTACTCCCTCACTATGAAGTGCAAGCCTAACTTTATATCCAATTTGGTTTAGCTGCATTTTGATTACTGTGTCTCTGCAATTGCGAATGCTGCATTTTTTTTCCCTTCTGCCTGTGAATATATTTTCCTCCACACAAACGGATTTGATCCTTGATTGTAGTCAAGCATCATTTCCTAACAAAAAAATAACGCAGAATAACAATTTATGTCTGTTTCCCTTGTGCTGGCACTTTCACTTTTTAATCCTGTAAGTTTAAAGACATCTGAAATAACAGATTTTCCAGGCTGAGGATAAAATTCATATATATACACACACACACAGTAAGAGAGTATAAATTCCACCTTCACTCTAAGCTTTTTGCCTCCCCTGTGCTTTGGTGTCCTGTCCCTCATTTGAAGTATTTGTCACACATTTTTAAAGGCCTGTGTCATGCATGTGGGTCTTGGCAGGTTAGGAGTTATAGCCAGCAGCCTGGGTGACCTGTGCAAACCCACTTCTATCCCCCCATCCAATTTCTTTTCTTCTTGCTCTCCAAATACCATCTTGTCTGTCCCTGCTGAGATATCGCAGAAATGTTCTTCATCAACATACAGTGTCATCTAACACATGGAGCCTGCCAAGTTTTCATGTTGTTATACCAGGAAAATATCCCTCAGGGGCAAGGGGAGAGGAAGAGGCCATTTTTCATCTATGGAAGAGTGAGTAACCCTTTTCCTTTGGGACTAAGAGGGTCTTAATTTAACAAACCTTCTTCCCTGTCATGCTGCCACTGCTCACTTGCAGACCCCAACAGGCTAGGCAGAACAAGAGCTGGAGAATAAAGTGTACTTGCAGGAAAGTAGCAGTTAAACTTGGCTTGGCATGCTGGAATTCAAAATAATTAAATGCCGAACGGGAGAGATGCCAAAAGTATAGGAGTTTTCTGTGCAGAGAAGGGAAATTTGTCTGGTTTCCAGGTGCGATGAGCAATCCTCCAAAGTCTCTCATCATTTCAAAGAAGGAAGCCCAAAATGTGGGCTCTTAGGTGAATTTTAGCCAAACTGTATAAATCTTCTGAATCTTCAAAAAGGTTCAAGACCTGAGGGGGGATTGCTCAGAAACAGGGTTCTTAGGAGAGAGAGTGCCTTTTTATTTTTTGTAAACAAAAAACTTCAGTATTTTCCATCATGGGCAAGTTGGCAATACCACAGGAAAGTTTTCCATGATAACAGGAACTTTTGTTTTTCGTGGGGTACTAGGATTCAGTGCCTGAATGGACATTCATTTTGGCTGTGGATATTTGCATTGGGACTGGTACTTGCTCTGCCTTCAGGCATAGGCAACTGAGCACAAGGTAAACAAAGTCACAATACAAAATAGACCTCTAGAGGCTTGAATAAAGTGGCTGCTGGTTGGTTATGTTTTCATAGGTATCTCTGATGACTCCATGGACAAATCAAACCCATTGGTACGTAGGACATTTGACATGAAATGGTACCTGGCAGGTTTTTTAAATGAAACTGCTGGAAACAGTTATCCTGTCCACAGCTTGTATCACACAAAACAGATAGAGAATTAAGTCAAGAGCTTACACTAAGGCCCTACGATATGAACTCCTTATTAGCCTGTTGAATACAATTCTATTCAAGACCAGAACAATAAAGCTCTTCCTGAAATGGTAAAAATTTAAATAAAATTGTTAGTCCTGAAAACCATCTGACTGAGTTAAAAATTCTGCTTTTCTCAGCTCCTAACCAGTTCTGAATTTGCAGCAGTATTAGCCTATTATCTAAAACAAACCTCCAGCCTTACTCAGATTTGAAATCATCTTCTTTGCTAGTTTGTGTGTTTCATTTAGAGACATCAGGCAACAATATCCTGTGAATACTTGCCACTAGCACGACCTGCCTATAATGATGATAAGATAGAACATGCAGAACTCTGTAGCCAATGCTTTTTTGCCTCTCCTTTCATCCAGGCTAGCCAGCAATCACCAGAGGTGGTAAACACTTTAAGTTCTTATTGCTACTCAAACCTGTATCCACCACAACATAATGAAGAACCTCTTCATGTTTTTTGACCAGTGCAATAAAAGGAGAAGAGCAGCAAAGATCTCAACTTGCAGATACCCACCAGTTATGTCTACTGCATAAAATTAGAGAGTGAAGCAGAAGAAGGAGCTGGAGTAGTGGGGTATGTCCACCAAAGGTGATGCAAGATGAGCACAGGAGTGGGAACACGTCTGTCAACAACCCTTAGCCTGATCCTCACGCTGGAAAGCCTAAGTGATCTCTACTGTTTTCATACTGGATGAAAACAAGAAGTCCTGGATTCTTTAAAAAAATTCCAACACAACACAACACACTCCTGAAATTTCCAGTCATATTCTGACGACAAAGGATCAGAAGAGGCTGAGAGATTCTACTGTGAATGCCTTTGCAGGGTAGCAACCAAAATTTCCAGATTTTCCACTCTGGCTAAAATAAAAACTTGTGCAGCAAGTGTTCTTCATTATAGGATGGACTTTCTCACTTTGAGGGGGAGGCAGGGAAGACAGTGTCCTTGCTTTCGTTTATATAAATGATCTCTTTACCTATTCTTACATTAAATTAATCACTTTAATTTGTTAAAAACAAATTATAAAAACTGGAAAAACAGTTCCTGATTAGATTCCTTGAGTTCTGGTAACAGGAAAGAAACTATCATGTTCCTGGTACAAAAAAATCCAATATGCATGCTTAATTCTCAGAAAGACCCACCTTTTAAAAAATATTTAATAAAACATCAAAGCCTCCTATTACTTCAGAAAACCATACCAGATTGAAACACTGATATGCAATTAAAAGAAAGAACTAATTTCTTTAAGGACGTGCTCTACTTTTAAAGATGTCTTTATGCAAGCGGTATTTTTTTCTTCCAAATTCAAACTGTAACTGGGTGTTAAGTGAAGAGTAAAATCTCTAGCTTGGCTTCAAAATGGCAATTTTAAGTCTTAATGACCTTCACATAGCACTTTTGAACATCACATTAAAAAGATAAGCCTTTGAAAACTTTAAAAATGTGGGTAAGTAGGAAATATTTGAATAAGTAATTATGAAGGCTAAAGAGAAGATTGATATATATCATCACTGGGCCATATTCAGAGAAATACATCAGATCATGGAGAATCAGTTGTTCTTAAAAAGACTCATTCACAGGAACGTGGGTTGCAGGTAATGAGCACAAGCATATACATATATATTTCCTAAAACTCCCATAAGGATAATGCTCACAAAACAGTGGTGTTAAAGCCTCTGATTCAGAAAAGAGCTTTAGTTTCAGCACAGTTAACCACATAAAATCATGCTCAAGTCAATGTGTCACTCAAGGAATGCTCTTGAAAATAACTACACGTACACTATAAACACGTCAGTAGGGTCAAATCCAATTTTTTGTTCATCAATGCAAGTTTTAACATACTAGCTTTAAAGATTGAGAGCCTAGCTAATATGAAGTATTTCAGAAATAAAATAGTTCTTCAGTGCTTGAATATGACAGAGCTGAATATTTCAGAGCTCCCAGTGGAATTTTATATCTAAATTCCCATGTAATTTAAATAAGGCCAGTGACTTCAAATTCCCCAGGAATGGAAATTTCAGCCACAATTCCTAGACAGTTAAAGTCAACACCAATGTGGTATATTTTAAGGCACTGGGTGCACTGTGATTTCGTTAAGAGTTTGCAAGTTGCAGCCTCCTTAAAATGAGATGTACATGCATGATATTCCCATAAAATGGATTTAAAAACCACTCCCTGCTGAACATTGCCATTCATAATTTAAGGGTGAAAAGGAAAGCAATGAGATCCCTTTCTGTTGCAGTTCAAAACAGAAACAAATATTTATTTCAGGCTGCAAGCTACTGTGCTGCCACAGCAGCACATAACAAAGAAGTGCAGCAGAAATTGTTCCACATTTCTTAGTTACAGGTTTCCATGTTGAGTTGGGTCATTTGGGGTTTTGGTAACACTAGAAGTTTAACAAGGTTAACTAAATAAGGTTTTAATAATGACCTCCAGGGATATCTAAGCCACGCTACCTATCTGGGTTTCCTGTATGTGTTCCTTTATTTTTTATTATTTCTACAAACTTAAAACTGTTCTGAAAATAATGACTAGATGAAGGGGAAAAAAAGAAAAAAGAAAAAAAGAAAAAAAGCAGCAAGATAATATAATAACAGGAGAAGGAAGAATGCTGTATGCTGTAGTTATGGTTAATCAATACCTTCCACATGGGAACAGCGAGTTCTGCGATATTCATTTTGGGATGCAAAATATACATAAGCAACCCAAACTCCTGAAAGAAGGATAGTCTTTTATCAGCTCATGCAGTCAACCTTATGCCTAAAAATCATGTTATTTTCTACAGCATAAACAAAAAGCTAAGTAGGCAGGATTTCTCCAGTAACCTCAACAAGTTTTGAATGTCTTTACAGCGTGGGTTTAAGTCTCCTATACATGGCATGAGCTTTAAATAAGGTTTGGTTTGTTTTTGGTGGTAGAGATACAGCTGCTTTGAGAGGGAGGATTATAGAAGAAAAACATTCCACTTAATTTTAAAATGTAATGGATCAAATGTTTTTGATATAGCTTGTCTGACTTTATTTGGTGAACAGAGACACTGAATAATTTTATTATCTTGTATTTTTTAAATTGCCAAGAGCCAGACTCCCTTTACACAGCAGGAACTGTACCTATTTACATCAGCTAAGGAGTCTATCTGATAATATTTTTGCAGAGACATGAATGAGCTGCACATGAAAAAGAATGCTAAGTAGTGAATATAAATTTTGCATGCAGGGGCTCAGTTCCTCGATCTGAAGATGTAACAAGAAAACTTTTATTCATCATGCCAGTAACCAATAATTACATCACAGCCTAACTTTGAGTCTACCTGTGCCAGTGCACTTTGGGACTGCAGAAGGTTTAAGTCCAGTCCAAACCCAAATTATGCTGTTTGGTTAATAATTTACACAGTAATTCATTTTAATGTTTACAGCAATCACAGTGGCATTATCGAAAATCCTAACCATAGACTCAGTAAAATACTACAGCACAGTAATTCTCCCCCTCTGTCTGATCCAAGTCAGTCATGGCTTCTCCTGCATAATCTCACTGTGTTGCCCAGGCCTCCCCTCAGCCTTGTCTTCTAAATATCTGAGGATCATAGAGGTGAGGTCATTTCATCACTTCTTGGAAGTTCAAAAAAAAAAAAAAAAAGGAGGGGGAAGGGGGAAGGCAAAGCTAAAATTTGACTTCATTTGATTTACTCTCCAAGACTGTTTTTTATTAAATATGTTTGACTGCTATCTCTAATTAAATGTAAAATTAATTTTGGCAAAGTAACCACAGATGCAGTTTATGTTCAATTTTATCAGACAGATTTATTTATAAGCTGTCAACTTCTTGAAAGACTTCATTTTGGAGCAGTTTTAAATTGCTAACTGTAGCTGTAAATGGGGCTACTGTTCTCTGGAAGACTAAAGAAGAAGTATGCTATAAATGTCCATTCCATCTGCGAGGAATCATAAAACAATCACATTCCTTTATATTTTTTTTTCTCCCCCCTCCTTCTTAGGACCTTTATTAAATTAGTTCAACTCAATTAAAAATAACTTCAAAAACATTTCAGGGCCCTTTGTTTCAGGGAATACTTGGAACTCTCTGCACGGAACGTCACCCTTTTAACTAATCCCTTTTGGGGAGCGGAGGAGAATAGTGGTATTGTGACTTCAGACAGTGCTTTCAAGGGTCTCTACTGTACCGAATTGAGGTCACCAGCAGACAATGCCCAACACCCAATAGCCATTCAGGCGTTCTTCACAACTCTATCAAATGTGTCTTTCTTTCTCGCGCGCGCTTTCTCTCGTGGCAAAGTCACAGGACAATGGAGAAAGCCTCCAGCACCATTTATGGTCACCATATTTGCACATGACAAAGTCTATTCTTCCTGGTTTGCCAGTTCCACGGTAAAAGAGAATGAACCCTGGACAGACTTTCCCACCATTACAGTTGTTCAAACTTAGCTCAGATTAAAAAAGAAAACTCTAAAAACAGCAAAAAAAGCCCGTCTAGGAACAGCGAGTGCTGTTTGAGAGAGTAGCTACTCCAGTCCTTGCTATTTTGGTATATAGGGAGAAGCTGCAACGACAAAGTGGAAGATTAAATATGCTACATTAGAGCCTGCATATGCGTGGCAGAGCGTACAGTTCAGTGCAAAAGGGAAACAGAGGATAAAACAGAAGCTATTATTTTTCATCCTATCGTTTGCCATTAGACACGTTAGGAAACTCACTGTTTGAACAACAATGCAGAAGCTCGCATGCACGATTTGGTTTTGCTTGGAAAGCTTTAGCTGCTTCAGTTGCAAACAACAACAGCAGCAAATCAATCGCTGCACATTTGCACTGGCTACTGCTATTTCGGAAGATGTACCTCAGAAGTTTTGCTCCTTCAACAGATGAGGATGAAAGACAGAGTGAGAACATTGCACTAGATACAGCGAGCTTGCTGCCAGAAAGATTTTTATTTTAAATATGTGCTAGAGATACAGTATTCTTCACAGCCTAAAAAGATCTGAATGAAAATGTGCTGCTGTTGAAAAGGACTGCTTATAACCAGTGCTTAACTTGACATTTGCACTGCCTCACCCACGCACCTCCAAAACACACACATCTTTTTTTAGTTAATCAGAAGTCATGAACCCCCCACCCCTTGCTTGACAACAGGGAGCACAGCAACCTAACCTGCAGACAGTCAAATGCCATTAAACTCATCGTTAGAGAATAATTTCAGAGTATTCACCCTATAACAAGATGATGGTTTTTCTTCATTTCTATTTCTGACCTTTAAGGCAAATTTTTCCCTCCATTTTGCACCATGCTGTTTTCATGGCATTACAATGCTTCAGACTTCTGCCTTTCCTTCCCCCAAAAACTGGCTCTCAGCCTCCTGAGACAAATCCTACTAGTGTTAGGAGCTGCCCCTACACCAGAAAGTGCTTTACTTCTACCTCTTTGCCCCTTGAACTGCTGTGTTAAGGAAATCTGAAGGCAGCATCTATTTGTTCTCAGAAAGTCCAGTGTGCACAGGGCACAGCCTACAATACCTACAATACATGACCACTTAGGACAGTGAAGAATTAAAGAACAATGGCTGCAACTAAATGGCTGGGTGTTTTTTTTTTTCCACTGGGAGCAAATATACTTTAACTGAATTGTCATACTAAGCTTCCCTGGAACAGTTATCTCAAGGAATTAGCACAAGGCTAGGAAATACTAAATTCTACTTTCACACAAAAAGAAAACGGATAAATACTCAGTCCCAGTCCACTTTAGGAAATCCATCAGCATGGGCTTAATTTTAAAAACTTTCCCCAGTATGAATGTTCATCTGAATCAGAGACTAAATGTCTAACTCTGGCTGCATCTAATGGTGTATTAACATCTATGAGATTCTTGGGATCCATTAGGAGAAAGTTACTCATTTATCTCGTAAAGCTACATGAGATCTATGGATGAAAAGTTCTATAGAATGATAAATCATAATGGTAATATAAAAAAACAACCCTATAGCATATTCTATTTAAACAGCAAAACGTATGTGTTGGAGTACTGACTCATGGGTTCCAGACATGTGGAAAAGACAGCCAACTTTTTAATACCACTAAGTTACTTCCAAATTTGCTCCCCACATTTTGATTGTATGCCGACCCAGAAATGAGTGAGTCAATACCATTAGCACATTCTTATTTGATAGAGGAAAACTTAATGATCTGATCATGCATGTGAGCATCATCTGTAGGCTGACAGCCAAGGGTTTCTGTCTACATTGGCAGCCCATGTCAAACTGCAGAAACAAATTAGGTGTTGAGAAAAAGGACTTCTTGAAAGTTCACTGGTCAGTAGCATTTCTATCTGCATTAAAAAACAAAATAAAACAAGACCAAAAAAAAAAAAACCCCAACAATAAACAAGAACGCAAAAAAACCCCACCACAAACCCCCCCCCAAAAAAAACAATTTAATAAAACCCTTGCCAAAGAAAAATCACATCCTAGCAGAGAATTTAATGTGCATGTACTGTATTTAACCTGCCTTTAAAAATACTCAAAATGGTATATGTTTAGGTGTTTTCTTAGCACTTAGTTGCAATTGCTCAGTTTTCATACTAAAAAATAAGACAAGAGATGGACTGGATTGTCTTTGGAAGCTTCATTTCTGGCGTATCTATATTAGGCTGCCTTTTAAGCCACACTAAGGGCTTTTGTTCACTACTTAAGTTGACTTTGAAATATCTTCAGAACACCCAAAACACAAGGGGAAACCATAATTACTTAGCCCTACTCTGTGATCTTTTTACTAAAGATCACTGGTACTAAATCTAACATACTTATGGAAAAAGATATGTTCAATTCCAATAGATTAATCAGGGTCCTAAAAGAAACTTCTGTAGCTAATGCTCCATCTAGCAATGAAAAAACAAAAGCACAAAAGAAGGAAAAGGCAGAAATAGATGGAGCACAGCTCTAAGCCCCATATAAATGGGTATTTTACTTTTTTTCCAGACATTGATCTAAAATACCACTGGAGGAATCTGAAAATATTTACTGAAGATATGCAACCTGTTACACTGAGCCCTGGATCACAGATCAGCCTGTCCCTGCTTGTTACTAGCACTGACCAAGTGGTAGATAAACTGACACCCCAGAGAAGATGTTCTTATCTTCTCAGCCATTGATGGTGCTGTGCATACTCAGCCCTGAAGATGACTGCAGTCCCCTAAGTGATGGTCTCCTTGTTATGCCTGAACAAGCTGAATTGCTTCATTCTGGCACTATCCACTGTTGGGTGGGCTGAGGAAGTCCCAGTCTCGAAGAAACTGCTGAATCTGCTGAATCTACTTATTTTTATAACCAAGAGCTAATGTGAACCATATTCATATTCAAATCACACGTGTTTTAAAAAAAGATGCAACAAATTAAAACCAATTACCAGTGAACTAAATAAAGTATAAAGCCCCTCATCAAGACTATAACTGTTTTTAGATCTCAAATTTAAATTTTCTTATTTCAGAGCCAACACTTCTTTCCATTATAAGACAGCACTTAGAAAGTGGGAGAGGACAGGTTGGGAAGGCCAGCTCTGCCTTCTGGTAGGAGGTCTCCCTTAACTATTGATTTTTTTTCACCACCTGAAGTGAACACCATTAACTTAGCAACACAACTGACTGCTCAAACAAACAGCTGATGTGGGGACACAGGGCACTGATGAGCTTTAGGCCAAAATTTTCCATGCCTTTCTGTAGCTGCACGTTTATGGGCAAATTAAAGCATTGCAGGAAAAATCCCTTCCTCCTTTAGAGCTCATATCCTATCTGAAGGACTGAGGGCCAGGTGGCAGCAAGAGAAATTTGCTTCTCTGACCCTCTTGTCATGTCCTGGAGGTCCCAAGACTTCCTCCTGGAGGGGCAGGCAGAGGGTGAGAGAGAGAAGTGCCTGGATCAAGTATGCCTGTTCAGCTCCAAGGGAGTCTCCCTCAAAAGAAGGACCCTGGTTGAGCAAGGAGATGATGCTCAGCCAAGTCCCTCCGGGGAGAGGAAGAGACTTTCTTGGTGTCTAAGACTGGACTGTGACCAGTTTGCTAGAAGAGAAGAAGTCATAGCATTGCTAGGCTTAAAGCAAGACTGAAGCAGAAAGATATTAATAAATCAGGTTTTCTGTACAATATAATCTCATTCTTCTGAGTGATTTCTTCACCCCAATACATATATATATCATTCTCTCTCTCTCTCTCTCTCTCTCTCTATGTATATATATATGCAAGACAAGTCTTTGTTTCTTTAAGTAAAACCTGGATGCAGAGATTAAAAGCTTTTTCTAACCCTCTGGGAAGATCACTAAAGTCAAGTCCACCCCCAAACTCTAGCTGAGTCACAGTCCCATGAGATGATGGATGCCAGGCAAGGCTGGCAGCTGCTATGAGAGGGCTGTGTGACAACAAGGCTGTCCCACTGTCACAGCTGTGGCAACTTCTGTCCCAGCAGACAAGGCCTCTGTGGGAGCATTGCTCACTTTTCAGTGGCCACCAGCACAAACGGGTGAACTCTGATGCTCTTCTACCAGGTGAAACCTATGGGCACCTGGCTGATCCATAATAGCATTGGAGTGAGTGTTATTTTGTGCTTCAAGGTTGCTTAATGAAACCAGCTTAGGCCAGTTGTTGGGCCTGCAGTAGGAATTACTCCTAGGAAGGTAAAAGCACGATGCCCACAGGTGAGAAGAGGAGGCTCAACAGAGGAACAACCAATAAACCTCCAAAGGGTTGCCTGTTCCAGAAGTAGAAACATGTAGGGGAGGATAACAGGGGCTAAACTATATTTTTCTTTAAGTTGTTTATGATAATCTATTTAGAGACATCTTGGAAACCACTAAATTAGAGTAAATGTTAATTGCTCTTTTAAACTTGGATTAGACTCAAAAGTTATCCTTTCTTGCTATGGGATTGAGGCACCCATCTTTCTGACATCACCTAATGGAGATTCAAAAACAAAGAGAAAAAAGCAAACCAACTCACTGTTTTGCTTAAAACACAGTCAGAAAAATCTAAGACAATGTCAAGCACCACCAAGAATAATAGAAAAATGATTGAAGGATTTTTTCCAAACTGTCTACATCCATGACTTCAGAAACCATCGGGAACACTGAGATACCTTTAAAATCACACATTCACAATGCAGAGTGGTAGATGAAGAAAAATATAGTCCAAATTTTAAAAATCATTATGTTTTCTGAAGTGGAAAGATATTTCTGAGTGTTAAGGTGCAAACTTAGAAAGGCTTCTGGCTATCAAAGTCCACCAGCCAAGCTATAACACCACGCCTTGCAACCATCTGCAATTAGAAGGAAACAAAACTTAGTTTGAACTGCTTTTACTCCTCTAAGTTTCATTACCCTGCAGCTGGGACAGGCTACCAGACCCAGGCAGGAACCAACACCAACATTCACTAGGCATTGCCTCAGCCTAGCAACGTGTTAAGCAAATAATTTGTATCTCAGGACTTAAACATCTGGGTATACACAAATATTTCTACACACCTGATGTTTTAGAGACTCTCTGTCTCAGGGGGAACCAACTTGCACAAAGATACTTGATGTCAACTCTTCCTTGCACTGACCTCACTGAAGCTGCAAAATGGCAGTAGGACCAGCCTTTAGCTAACATATACAACTTTATTAGTTCATTTTTTTTTTAATCCTGAGAAGCTTTTTTTTTTTTTTTTTTTCTTTTGCTCATTTGATAGCATCCAAAGAAGTTTTGGACTCACTTTTATGTTTCTGGAAACCATCTATTATGGGAGACCTTATAAATATAAATTAACGTGATCCCCTGCAGAGAAAACACACAAGATCATGAGTCCCTTTAATAACAAAAAGGGGATACCTGAACATACGTATAAAGATATATTAGAGCTATGTTTTCTTTTTTATGGGAACAATTTAGTTTTCCCCTTTCCTTCAAGCCAGACTTGGCTTGTGTGATATTGAGAGAGAAGAATCATATACTTTCAGAATGGCTGACAGCCTGCTTTAGGCATTATATCTGAAAGCAAATCAGTAGCAGCAAGGAAATTGACATTTAGAGAGAGAATAAATTACAGGACATGGAAATATCTGTACTAGAGCTGTAAAAAGTAGCAAAAAACAAAGTAAAAAGAAAAATCACCTGATACTGGTGGGGGGAGAATAGAGAAGGGAAGAAGAAGACGAAAAGGAGAAGAAAGTTTTGCTTTAAACGCCACACCTAGTCTAAAAAGACAAAATAACACAAGTGAAACTCTAGAAAGTCTTCAAAATCTGGTGCTCAGAAATTGGGACACACAGCATTGTAATTGCCTATACAGCCTCTATTTGGCCATGTAGATGAATTGCAATACAATAATTGCAAGACCATGGATTATTTTCCTGCAAGATCTCTGTACCATTGCACAGAACAAATCTATCACGGATTGTCAGTGAGGATGGGGGTTTGGGGACCTGATTCATTTGTTGCAGACTGCAGAGGTTTGTTGTGAATGAGACAACAGATGGAAGGACAGACACAGAAGCTCACCTTAGCAAACAGATTGGTGGATCCTCCAGCTGTATTCCCTCCTTGCCACAGCCTATGAGAGGTTACCTCTGTAGCTGAACTTTTCCAGGTATTCCTAACTCTGTCTTCCTAATTTTCTGGGTGTGGGATTTGAAACTGATATGCAGCACTACTGAGCACTCACAGCTGCAACCTGAGTCATTTGATGCATTACTCTGATCATCAGAAGTGCTAAATAAGTTTTACTATTGAAAAGAAATACATAAAATCAGATGATTTTTAGTATCTTAAATTGTCTTGGATGCACCACATTAGCAAAAATTCTGCTGCCTAGTTTCCCCATCTGGAAAATGGAGCTACTCCTCTTCCTCAGCTTCCCAACACACCCATTGTGAAGCAAATTTAGAAGTTTGGATGTATTCAGATATTCTCTTGAACACTGTCATACAAAAGACTACAAGGAAATAAATAATTCTAACCTCAGAACAAGAATGATATGTGGTTGAATGGTAGGAATAGTACATATATTATTCCTTATATTCCTAGTATAAGGAATAATGCAACAATGAGCAGTTGCTCAATTTGTTGCTCAAAAAATTGACCATCTTCATTCTATGTGGTCATTGAGGCTCTGTGTACAAGAACAGTTGTACTTGCTCATATTTAATAGTAGACTGTATCATAGGTACAGACAGAAGAAACCTGAAAAGAAACTACACAGATAACAGAGTGTTGAGCAATGTAATCAGAGTGCTTGACTTTGCAAGCAATGCTATTTTAACACAGCTTTTATGCACATAATTTCATACATTTTTCAAATAGGCAAACAGAGAAAAGAGCATTTTCACTGTACTTATCATGCTGCCAACAACATATTCATCATCTGGCTCAGGACCTCCAGCTCCACCTCCTGCACCTCTGTTCTTTTGTTAATGGCAGTAACGAAGAGGAAAAATAAACTACTACCTGTGTAGCTCTTACACAGTGAATCTTCCACTAAAACTTGAGCTATTTGATGGTAGCATAGAAAGAGGATCCATTCCAGGTTCCTGATAAAGAGTACTTACTCTGCCCTCTTCCCTAAACCCTTATTACTCTATCTAAATCTACCTTTTCTCTACTTCTCTTTCAGTTCAGTCCTAGTCTTCTTGTCTATCTTTCCTTTTACTTCCACCCCACCACCTCAGCATATTTCAAAATCACATAAAGTAGACAGATGAGGGCACATACTTGATGACATGGCAAAGGCACATCTCTGACTCAGAGAGGACCACCTGGGAAATTCTGTCTTTGCTTCATTGCCATGGAGAATTAAGAATATTTGAATTAAAGCCTTCCAGTTTCTTTTTTTTTTTTTTTTTCTACTCTTAAAATGTGTGAACCAAGTATTTTCTCTCATATCATTTAATATAAGAACATTACACAAACAAAAATAGAAATAGGAGTGTGAGGTCAGACCAACGGTCCATCTTGCCCAGCACCTTCCCTATGAAAGTGACCAAAGCTGGTGTCTAGGGAAGATCAAATTTAAATAAATCAATAAATCTGCCTGAGGCAGATATTCCACACTTTACAGTCTTATAACAGGAAGTGTTTGACAACTTCAAAAATATTTTTCTTTTGTAGCACCCTATAAATCTTAGTTACATTCACAAAATGCCACTGGAGAGACTGTAATTGCCGAGACCAGATAATAACATATAATAGGAGAAAACAGTTCCTCAAGGAATATGAACACTAATGCTTCTGGTCCATTACTCACCCTTCCAGACTGTAATTTTTTTCTGCTTGTGCAAAAGATGCTGGTAAGAAGTTCACTTTTACCACCTCATTTTTCTTCTCTCATGCAATTTATGCAGACTTTTAAAGAAAAAGGCCTGCTTGTCAATGAAAGAGGCATTTTTGTGGTTTTGTATTATGTGTTCTTATGTTGAAGATGAAAACTCACCCACGTTGGTAAAGTGGTGTAATTGCAAACCTGAGCTACTATCTCTATGAAGTGGCTTCCAAAGGCCCCAGACTCTTGGTTAACCGATAATGATTTCTGACTGGCCCTGGCCCACCCATCAAAGTAGCATATTTTTCAGCTTTCGCTACGAACTACTGAATCTTCTTTAAAATAAATCAAAATAAGAGTTATAAGAAATTACTGGGGAGGGAAGAAATGGAGCAAAAAGGAGGGAAGCTGGGGGAAAAAAAGATAGAAACTGTATATAAAATAAAAACACAGTGGTCAGAAGATAAATAAAGCACTTGAAGTCTCAGAAGTGTTGGGGACTCACTCCCTAGCAGCTTCTTCTCCACAGCCACTCACATAAAAGTGCCTGACTTTTGCGAGATACATTGCAGTGGCAGCATGCTGGTGTTTGACACCAGAGTGGCCAGCAGCCCCATGCTGTTCTATGTCTTCAGAGATGGGTTAGAAGTATTTGGAGACAGAAGAGCTGAGGTTAAGCAGGGCAAAAAGCAGACATCAAAAAGTCAAATGTGGCTCCCAGCATCTTTTTCACTGGTGACGCTCTGTTTTATGAAGACTGTGGCCAACCTCATAAAGAAGAGGTGAGAAACATTGCATGGAAAAGCAGATTTATGGGGGTTTGTTTGTTTGTTTTTTCTCAGGTGTCACTCAGGGTACCTGCTGGTATAAAGTCCTGGGGTTTTGCTTTCACAGGGTTTGGGCACTCAGGATGCAGATGCTCAACACCCACAGTTCCTCCCTCATCACACCACAGCTGCTTGCCCAGCCAAGGACTCCTGTGGGTCCTGATTAGAGGACAATTACAAGAATCAGCAGGTGAAGCTCAGCTCAAAATTTATGTTTTTTTTAATCCACCAGACATTCCTGAGTTCTTCTGTGCATTGGGAAATGCTGGTCCTCATTTCAGGAAGCCAATGCTATCGCCACTGGCTTCCTTATCAAATTTTATCTGTAAACATCCACCCATGTGAATGGCTGAGAGGCTCTGTTTCATAAGATTTTATCCAAGCAAAGTCTCAATAGAAATTTATGTTGAATTTTTTTTTTTTTTAAAAGCGGGCAAAATGTATGGCTTTTCTACCAGGATCTGAATGAAGGTCTGCAGGGACTCCAAGAGTTTTGAATCTGTGGTCTGTGATACATCTTATGAAAAAGAAAAATAAATAAATAATAAATAAATAAAAAAAAAATAAATTAAAAAATCATGTTGCATTTTAAGAACCTGATGCCCATCACAGTGTCACTATTATTATTATTATGCTTAACTGCAAACAAGTAAACCAAAGGGAACAGACAGGGAGATCAACAGGAAATGAAGTGAGAGTAAAGATTATTCGTTAAAAACAATAACAATGTCCTGGAGGAAACAGTAGAAGAGCTATTAATTGGAGAATGCCTCCTCACTCTCAATCTAGGCTAGCAAAGTTTATTCTCTCCCGGATTGAACACAGGATCAAAGGAGACAGTAAAAGTCCACAGCCGCAAAAGACAGGGCAGTCAAGCAGATTCTGGAGGGACAAAGGAAAATGCTACTCAGGGGCTCTCTGCTTTTCTCAGGCAAAAAGCAGGGATTGTGGGTTGACTGGAGTTTATTCCAGACATTCCCTTTTTAATGTTTTTGTCTGTTTGCCGTTTACCTTTCTGTGCAAAAGTAATGCTTTGCTTTTAAAAAGCTGTTCTGAGCCAGCTGAAACTGAAGAAATAGAGAGGACAGGTAAACAAGAGAGTTTCTAGTTTAAAAGAGGTACCTGGACCTGTCAGTGAAGGATGTATGGAAGAAAACAAGTATGGGTCTTTTTGTAAATTGAGAAACAAGAAAATTTCTTCTTCTGAAATAAGAAATTTTTTTCTCTCTGGTTTTCCAGGAGTATATGAATACCTCTGTATATTTATATATACAATAGCAACACTGAAAAAAAACAAATCCAGGCCTGACATTTGTGGTTTTGTCCCATCCTTAAAAGCAAAGCTACAGAAGACCTGAACAACTTCCTAGTTTCACAAATGTTACATAAGGCACAGTCCCAGGGGTTTAAGCCAGGCACCTGAACCAAATGAGTCAATCTTTTGAGGGTGGCTCTTCTCTGCTTCTCCCCCACTTTTGGTTAGTATTTTAAAACTATTAGTTTGTGAGATAACAACTAGCAGTGGTTGTGGCCACCAACTTTCTTCTCTGTGATCTCTTCCCATTTTTCCTACATGAGACTCTTAAATGAAGTTTGTTCCAGACTATTAACCTACGACAGAAGACTGCAGAGATAAGATTTCACTGACAGAAAGAACAAAGAAAAAGAAAGGGTGTGAAAATTGCAATGACAAGGTTGCCTTGGTAGTTTGAGATGTATGAAATGAAATGAAATAAAATATCTGACAAACGACTGGATAACACAGGTTGGGCACTAATCACTTTGGTTGAGTCAATCAGAACTGCATTTAACAGAAAGCACAAAAGATTTCATTTACCAGCCCAGGTTCTTAACTGTAACATCTAAAATTTATACAGTACTGTGATGCTTTAAGGAATCAATTATATAAGCCCTGTTACATAGATACATATTCTCAAATGAAAAGATTCTCAAACAGGCAAAATAAATATTCCATCACACTGAAACCAACTCAGATTCTATCTGTAAGAAGAAAAACCATGGCATTGGGAAAGCTACCTGTGTAACAATTAAACTGATCAAACTAGGCTCACAGGTTAGACAGGATCAGGCCATATTTTGACTGTGTGCCAAAAGTGATCTGACATCTTTGGTAGGGTAAAAAAGTTCTCATATATACTGAAGAGAAGATGGTTTTAAGCTCAAAATGCCTAAATTCTGCAGAAAAAGGAGGAGGACTGGAATTAGAGCCAGACTGAAGGAAGTTATTTTCATACTTGCTGTTGTTGAGCAGGAGCAAAACATCAAAAGCAAAACCAAGGAAAAAAATTTAAAGGCTTGCATACAAATATCATCCTCTGTGGAGAATTTTTACTAAAACGCCTGTGGTGATGCCTAGTTTGACACCAACTTGGCAAAAGTCTCAAGCTGCATTTCCTTCTGCACAGTTTAACTTAATACAACCACACACACACACAGATCACAAACTCAAACAGTGCTTACACTTCCTCCAAATTTTTGTGCCCTAACTTCTGGCCCAGTGAGTGACATCTTTCTTTTCTTCTGCAGAGCAGACAGAAGTTCAAAGCTATCTCATTTAATAGCTAGCATCTTTCAAGCTGGAAACCCTCCTCAGGGGGACCTCCTCAGAGGAGCATGCACTAGGGAGTGATGGGATGCTTCAGGGATTTGCAGTTTTCTTTAAGAGGCACGAGTATACCTGTAGGCCCCTTGCATCCTCAGAGTTTCAGTGTACTCAGACTCCTGCTCTACTTCATATTATGCATTCCAGGCTGTCATACAGCAAATATACCTAGTGCCATAGAAAAGCATATGAAAGTGAAAACAACAAAAATGCTGCAGAATGAACAGGGAAGGAGAAATACTGTTTGGTTTTGCTAGAATCCAGAACACGGCCTTCAGCTTGGGACAAAACAAAAAAAAGGAAAAGGAAAAAAGAAAAAGAAAAAAAGAAAGAGAAAAAAGAAGAGAAAGAAAAGGAAAAAAAGGAAAAAAGGAAAAAAAGGAAAAAAGGAAAAAAGACAAAAAGAAAAAAGACAAAAGAAAAAAGGAAAAGGAAAAAAGAAAAATGAAAAAAGGAAAAAAGAAAAAAAAAGAAAAGACAAAAAGAAAAAGGAAAAAAAAGAAAAAAGAAAAAAGAAAAAAGAAAAAAGAAAGAAAGACAAAAAGAAAAAAGAAGAAAAGACAAAAAGAAAAAAAGAAAAAAGGAAAAAGGAAGGAAAAAACCTCTAAATGAATAGGTCTTTTTTCCCATTGTTGTTTATAACCATAATTTAGCAATGCATTTACTAGCCACTGCAATCATCAAACAGGCCTTGACAATTAACAAGGAGACCATGGAAATGAAAGTAGTGAAAAGGAAATGAATCACAGCTTCACCACAGCAGAAAAAATCTTTCTGAAGACAGACAGACTAGAATGAACACTACTCCAAGTAAATTACATATTAATTAAGTGAATTAGCAATGTTACTATTGTCCCACTTGGCTACTCACACGCATTTTACAAAAGGACCCTTGCAAGCTTTATGAGTTTCTGTCTTTCCACCACACACTTGTGTAATGCCTGCTGCTTCCTAACTGGGATTCCTACTTCCAATAGCTATGGATGACAGTAAATATCTCTATACATTCCAGAGCAAATCAACCTTACAAAGACAATTTCCAGCAGTTATTCTGAACAGTGCCCTTCTGTGCAAGCCTATCCTATTTTTGGCAGAGGATCTGTATAGCACTGCTTCCATACTGACAAGCAACAAGAGAATACTTTATGATAGACAAGGAAAGTATGGCCCTCCTGTTCTGCTTTGTGGACTCCCTTTTAGACCACAGAAGTGAGCTGGACCAGCCACATGTAGGGGCAGTATTTTCAAAGGCAAGACATAAAGTTTTGTTCCCAGTCTCATGCTCCAATGTAGCTCTCAAGACTCCAAAGTCTCCAGCAACTTCCCGGGAAGTCAGAGCAGAGCACCAATTGCTGTATATGGATTTGAGGACCTACTTTTTAAGCAATTAAAAAAAAATTTGGGAAAAGCAAACAAGCAAAAGCACATCTCCCAACTTTCCTTCCTCCCTCTGAATAGGACCCCACACCTAACATGGAAGGCCTCTAGAGCATCAGGTAACACGACAGATGTGCATCTTGGGTGTTGAAGGTGTTCCAGGAAACAAAGCTGGCTAAGTCAATGGTAAAGATGGGGCAGGACGATGAGCTCCCAGAGTCAAAACACTGGATGTAGCTGGTGTGCTCACCCTGTATGGTCTGCTGGCTGTACTGAGACATGGCAAATCACCTCAAAACAGGACTTCATCTGGACATGAGTCTGGAGCTGAGTACAGTTCTGATGCTCAGTGTATGACAAAAACTTGATGGAGAGTTTTAGCCCTATGTGCCTTCATTAGAAATTAATATTATATGGAGCAAGAGTTACATAAAACTCAGTATCAAGTGTATAAATCATATAGTGTTCACAAAAACTTTCTGCTTAAATTCACAGCCACATCTGTATTAACTACAGAGTGGCAAACAACCAGAAAGACCCCTTGAATCATTGATAAGGTGCCAAACAGATTCTTTGTGGTCTTTAATATGGGAGTGTATTAAAATAAAGAAGCTGACTTCATGACTTTGCACATGACCAAAATCAGATGCTTAACAGGAATGACCTTAAAGACAGCAGAAGAAAACCCAGGATACTCGTATAAACTGTGGCCCTATTTCCTTGGCATCTTGTCAACAGTTTGTCAACAGCAGAGGAAATATTAAACCAGTATTTAGAGGCAAAGGAAATAAATACAACCAAATATCTAACTTAGGATAAATTGTGGCTTCGCAGTTGACAATTCTCAAAGGGAAATTGGCCTCCTGATGCTGAGGAAATGGGTGGTCCAATTACTATCTGCTCAAATTATTTTCATTCCGAAATATTGTTAAAATTACTGTCATAATGGAGCAAACATCTAGCATTAAATAACTTCCAGTAAAACCCCAGAAGCACGCGGATGCTCTCCCTAGAAGAGGCGTGAGAAACCTTGCCCTTTCAGCTTCATATCCTGCAAAAAAGGCTTACTGTGGATGAGCTCAAATTAAGACAGAACGTACTGACCTACTGAGCATTTAGTCCTAGCTTAAGCTGGTTCTTATGTTCTGCACTTTATTACAGCACACAGCACTTCTCTCTGTGGTTGTGTTCTTGGCATAAATGAAGTCACAAACCACCATTATTTAAAATGACTAGAGGTCTTTCTGCATCGGTATTATTATTAGCATTTTGGTTTAAATTAACAGTCTGCCAGTTTTCAGCTACAGTCAAATAAATGAGACTCCAAATTCTGCTGGGAAAGGAAACCCCACACTGTCTCACTTGAATAGAAGGCCAACATGCATTTTTTGGCTGCGCCTGTCAGTTTTCCCTGACTTGATACAGAAAATTCAAATGCCTACAGACAAATTAAAGTGGGAGCATAATGCATTAAAAGATTACTTGTGGGATGTTGACATTCAGATATGAACTTCACACCTTCACTTTATCCTCACGATGCAGCAAAATACAGTCCTACATCCTAAAACCCAGCAAACTCCAGGGAAGCTCACTAGGGCTTGTACTTTGCAGCTCAGCACTGCTATGTAATTTCTGCTTATTTCATATGAAGGAAATCAGCATGTAGAGGAGCACTTGTTTTAAAAACTTACAGAGGCCACATTGCTGGTATATTTTTAAAAGGACCACACCTATTGGTAGGTAGCAGAACAGTGGTTAGGTGGATTATGATAGGGTCAGACAGTCTTTTATTCTTCAACCTCAGTTCTCAGTTGAGGTTGACAATAGCTGAGAGAAAATTTCCGCCTTTCTTTCCAAGAGCAACCATGTATTTAGTAGTATTTTAGGTGTTTTTGTCTTCCTCTAAGACAACAAACACCAAGAACTGCCAGAGAAAAGAGTATTTACATGATGGACAAAGTGATCTGAACTTCATGAACCAACTGAAAAATTCTGTGTTTCTGTTTTACATTTCAATAGGCAAAATGCTAAGTAAAGAAGCCATGTGCACTATATATAAAGCAATTCATTACACCCCAAATGTAAATCTTCCTTCATCAGATAGCTTGGCACTACAGTTAAAATAATTATTTTTTTGAGTCTTGTGAACGTGTTGGAATGATGTATTTCATATGTATAAATTACCTCCCGCCTTGTAAGGCTATCATGAAAATGAGATCTTGCTCTAACTCAAGCAAGCCCAGAGATAAAGGAGACAACAACAATAAAGAATATCAGCCCTTCCATCTCCCTGTATAAACAGTTTGAATAGCCTCCTGCATTTCAAGCGTTCTTGTCACTGATGATCTTCAGGATCTTGTAGCTGAACTCTACACTTCAGCAATGAGGACATCCAGTGGCAATCACCAGTTAACTTACGCGATGCAACCACTTTCTGCAAGTCTGAATTTGATATCTGAGACTATTTCTGTTTTACTTACACCTGCATGGGATGAAAAATATCCTTTTTCTTGTTTGGGGACTATTCTTGAGATAAATTGCCTGTTGCCTGAAGCCAAGCAAAAAGGGCAGAGAATACACCAGAAGCCATTAAATAATGTATTTTTTTGTCTATCATTAACATGAATACCATGTGCAATCTCAGTTCCTAGAGCAAAGCCATAACAGTCTCTGACATCAGCAAACAGCAACTGCTGATGAAGACTGACTGCTCTAGCAGCACTTCTTCTTTATAAAACATTTTATACATTAAAACACTGGGACAAAGCACAATTATTTCCTATAAAACAGTGAACAGCAACTCTACTGATATTTTATAAAAGAGGAAACCAAGGCAGAAAGCTGGGGCTGCTTTGTGAGTGGGATTAAAAGGCAGAAGAGTTTTTCCTGAGTTAAATCCATCCCAGCCACAGCTGCCTTGTTTGTTTAGCGAGGTTTGTGTTGCACTGAAATGGTGGAAGGTGAGGGGAGGTTGGAAGGATGCATGCCTACATTCCATAATCGCTCACTTTTCTGGATACCCTGAGCAAATCCCCACTTAGTGCTGTTGCTGGGATTGTTTGCAGCGGAGGAAATCGGAAGTTTCCCATCACGGGCAGAAGCATTCATTCCTCTGTACCCGCCTCGCTAATGAAGAGGAGAGGAGAGAGTTCAGTCGTTCTGAAGCAGCCACTGCTTGAGACAGTCCCCAAAGGGAGCCTCTGGAAAGAGTTACTGCTTCTTTAACCTAACCGGAGGCAAGACCTTGATAGGAATGAAGGACAGAGCTGCGACGGCTGAGGGAAGAAAAGAATTGAAAACAATTAGCGTGTTGATGTCAGCTTAAAGAGGGTCACAGAGAGATCAGCTTTCCCTGCATCTGTTCTTTAATTAAAAAGAGAAAGGTGGCAGTGTCCACTACTCATCGCTATGGTAACATTTAAATGCCACGCAGCTGGAACTGGCTGCCTGCTCGCTGCGGAGTGGGATCGGCTGGGAGCAGAGCAGGGACGGGTCTGCCAAAGGGCGGGCACGGCCCCTCGGCACCGGATCAGAGACCCGAGAGGACCCCTCAGCCGGTGCTGCCTGGCTGCATGGGCACTCGGTACATACCCTGCATGGCTTTGCCTGGGGAATGGTGAGGGGAGCCTTCCCAGGATGAAAGACCAGAAATGTCACGTCGGGAGAGGGGAGGATGAGGATGAGGGGAGGCGAGAGCAAGGAGGGGTTTCAGCATCCCAGTCAACCTCTGTCAACTGCTGCCTTTGATCATCACTAGTACACTAACTATGTAACCCCTGTGATGGTTGCTTATCATATCCATCGCTGATTTAAGTCCCTACAAAAATATTTGCCAAACCCGTTGTTTGGTTTGTTCTAATAATAGTTATTATATTATTCCTTCAATTAATTACAGACAGCTGCACTGCCTGCTTTTTCTACTTCCTCTTGAAGTACTTCTTGCATTACCAGCACTGATGAGTTTTGTCTACAGACACAGGTCTTTTTTCCTCACCCTCTTCTGATTTCAGTAACTGTGATTGCCTGCATCTTCTTCAAACTGCAGTACTAAAATAACAACACGCCAATGGTACCAGACCAAAATGATGTAATATCAGTGCAATTGGGGTAAAAAATGCTTAATACATTTTGTAAATTAGCATACAGTCCTTCAGTTGAGACCCCATCACATATTTTACCTTGGAACTGAAAATGTCAAGGTATTTTATGCCTTGCAAACTATTCCTGAACATCATTTCTCCTCTCAGCTTGAGACCTGTCTGTATAAGAACCAACTGCATCATATGTTGTATCTGAAAGTCTCGGGAGTCTTCACCATTTAGAGTCTAAGGACTGGAGGAATAAGAAATAAGATTCACCGAATGCTAACCTAGCAAAGATCCTTCCATCCTTCTTTTATTTTCACAGAAAGTTTCAATATCTTGACTTTTAGATATGACAATATATTAGTAAGATTATGGAGATGTACATTATCCTGTATTATCATGTGAGCAAAGCACCAATGATATTCCCTTCAAAAAAGAACCTGCTAAGAGCCCCTATTTCTCCAGGAGGAGAATCATGAACAATTGAGTTAGTGACTATCTACAATATAAGACATTTGAGGGTAGGCAATGAAATGTCCTATTAACACATGTTTTTAATGAGGTATTTTCACTTGTACCTGGCCTCCCTCATCTCAGATCTCTCTTAGATCTCCTGGTCATTTATCTCTCGTGGTCTAACAAACTCTTGGATCTAGTCCTTCATTAGTTCCCTTTTCTTGGCTGTGGCTGTTATAACACAGCTAGCAACCAAAATAAATCATTTAACTTTTATTCTCTGTTTGTCACATTATGTTTGAAACATCTAACCTTCCAAACAAATAAAGATGCATCAGAAGTTCAAACAACATACAGTCTACCATTTTTTATATATAAAGGGCTGCACTAGCTATAAACTGGTGGTGCTTTTCTGACTATGCAGATGTAAATCCATTAATTACACTAAGTTAAGCAATCTGATGATTGTAACCCATTGGCAAGGATTTAGCAAAGAATCTCAGTGTAGTTTGACATACAGTTCCACTAAAACAGGTCAGTCTTAAACTTCAGGTTCCTTCAAGACTTCCAGTCATTGCTTATGGAAGTAGGAGAAAGTGTAGAGAAAATACCCAACACAACTTCTATTTGAATAAATGAGATCATACTCAAACTAAAAGAAAGAATGAAAGAGAATCTAGCTCGACTGGCATCAAGTGGAAAAAGTCACAGTTTTATAACACAGCTTTTCTCAGTTTGATCTCCCCACAAGTACCGCTTGAAATGACTGAGCAGGCAACCACATAATGATCATGGAAGAGCTCTGTTATGAAGATGACACCAATGAAGTCTCATACCTAGTCACACATTCTTGTTTTTACAGTTCAGCTCTGTGTCCTGCCTTATACAATGCCACAAGAAGATGGTAAAAGGAGAATACAAAAATAGGGCCACCACAGGGAAGCATTTCCTTAGTATACTCTGCCACCCTCCAGCAACATGATTGTGTTGGTGTCCTTGATGGATTTTCTTCCATGAATTTGTCTAACCTCTCTTTTGACCCATGCCAATGCTTGGTGCCAATGACATCTCAAAGCAACGAGATCAACACTTTAACTACACATTGCAATTAAAAGCAATTCCAACTCCGTAATGGGCTGGATCCATTTTCTGTCACCTAGTTCTGCACTAGAAGAAAGTGTGAACAAGCATCCCAAATTATTTTTTTTTTTTTTCTGGATCCACTCACAATTTTAGAGACTGCCATCATTTCTCTTCTGAAGGCCTAAGGATCTCAATCTACTCTTCCTCATCTAGAAGTCGCTTTGTACAGCTGATTTTAGCTGCCATTCTTTTTTACATCTTTGCTATTTTGGAGACAGGGGGAGAAGAGAAAAGAACCAGAAGGGCAGTCTTCCACATGTGTTTGAGCAATGGATACAGCACTAAGGACATAACAGTAATATAAATACAGTGGTATAATACTGAACTCAGTTCCATTCGTAATCACTGTCCATATACTATTTGGTTTATTTATTGGTAAAAAGCACTGAGTTGACACTCTTTACCTAGGTTATAGTTCACTCCCTTGTGTGCAAAATTAGAATTATTCCCACACCATGAATTACTTCACAATTTATACACACAGATTTTTACCTACCACTATTTTACTGACCAGTAATGCGAGGTCCACCTCTGCCATCTGCATTGGTTTGAACTCTCTGAATAACTTATTAGCACCTGCAACCTTCTTTCCCATTTTCCTTTTGCAGGTCTTTTACGATACATTGAGCAACAAATCCTCACAGCATGGACATCCTATGAGACTACACCAGTGGCTTCCTCACACTGTCAAAACTGTTTATTCCTGCCCTTTGTTTCCTATTCCTGCCCTTTGTTTCCTATTCTTTGGCCAATTATTTACCCATAGAGATTCTTACACCTTGTATCATGACAGCCAAGTTTCTCCAGGAGCCTTTGGCAAGGGACCTGTTGAATGCTTTTTCAAATAGATAACACCAGATCCTCCCTTGACTCCTTTATAGAACTGCAGTAATCAGTGAAACACAACTCCAGTGAAACACAACAGAAACCACATAAACTCTTCTGCAATATAATGTATTTAGCTTTGTGTTTATTAATGCTATTTTTCAGCAGTGCTTTTTTCAAATGGTCTGTGATGGTGTCTATTTCCTATGTGATCCCTCTCGAGATCATGGATGAATGCTTTCTGATTCTGGCCATTTGATAGTCCACATTTTATTCTGTGCTTTCAAGATGAAACTGGAAGTTAAGTTAGATCCCGCTATTTCCCAGTAAAGAAGAGTTCTGGCAGACAACATCCAGAGTATTTTCTATCAACAGTACAAGCAGATCTGTGTTCATATGATCATCCTGTATAGTCTCATCTGGTGCATCCCACACACATTTAGATAAAACAGACAAGACCCTCCCCAGTATGGACAAAATCAAATCTGAGTGCTCAAAACTAAGCCTAGACATAAAATTCAAATCTGAAAATAGCTCCTGTCTTTTGCACAAGCCAAGCATGATGCATGCAAGATACCAGCACTGGTCAGAAAAGCTTAAAACCCTGCAGGTTTTGCCATGCAGATCCCAGCTCAGTACTTTGCAGCAGCTCTAATTTACAAAGTTCCTCTGTTTTTAACAGAGCACCTACTGCAAAATAACACTGAGCAGACTGTATATTAAAAAGCCATCCTACGCATATTTATAACTAATTTATTCTTCATTTCTTCTGTGTTGAATAACTAAATTACAACAGTGGCTCAGTAACCCCTTTTAGTTTAGAAAAGGGCAGCAGCTTCATTTGAGTAATATTTTAGCCCAATTAGTCCATTAGTCTCCAGTGGAGACCAGAGGAGAATGGAAACCAGTGAAACAAGAGTCCTGCAGGATTCCTTTTAAGTAACAGACCTCTGACTCATATCATCTGGCAGCGCTCATGATCCCTTCAAAGATATTTTGTATTTTCCAAGTGTTCCACAGAGATGCTAAGCAGGCATTTGCAAGGAAGAGGCAATGTAATAACAAAGGCTATTGTGGATAAGCCCACCTTATAAAAGAGTTTCAAACTATTAATGTCCCCAAAGTATATGATGATTTTTGACTCCTACTCTTTCCCAAACCCTACAGAGTGTGGGTTAGTCTCAATATGAGACCATGTTTTTACACAAGGATGTTGCCTGAGTGGACTTACTATTGCCCAACTCCAGTTTTGACATACATGCAATGAAAAAATGGCCAAAATACAACACACATTTTCCTATCCAAGAAACAAAACTGTTCTATACTCTCTTGTAAAAAATAAGTGGCAGCTATGAGCATGAATTCAGATATGGAGACTTAAGATAAAGAATCTGAAGGACTTTTTTGGTCCTATGCAACTGACAATGTGAAAGTTAGTGCCTATTTTCAACCAATTACCCCTTCAATGACTGGTGAGAACCTCCTAGAAGAAAACCATCTGAGACAGGCAGAAAAAACTCACGAAAACATCTGTATCAATTCAGAATAAAAAAAGTTTAAATGATTGGCTTAGCTCAGGCTAAGGAGAAGTTATGGGATATGAATCCTACTTGATAAGTGACATGTAGGTAGCACCCTGGAATGTCTCCTCATTTCTGTTACCATACAGCACCATAAACACCAGACCAATAATATTTTCTGTTCATACTTGATAGACTTCAAAGTCCCTACAAGCTGTGGTAATGTGGTATATCATTCTCACAGAACTGCCTTGTAGCCTTTCATCAACCTCACACACTCCATGGAAAAAATTCCCGCAGCCCAAGTCTTCTACTATTAGAAAGCAACCTTAAACCACTGTGTGCAGCCATATATCCACGTGTACTCTGATCCCTGGCTGCAAGTTTAATATTCAAGCTATGTCCTTTATTTATTGGGAAGACACTGGAACGGGTTGCCAAGGGATGTTGTGGCTGCCCCCTCCCTTGAAGGCTCAAGGCCAGGCTGGATGGGGCCTTGAGCAACCTGATATAGTGGGAGGTGTCCCTGCCCGTGGCAGGGGGCTGGACCTAGATGATCTTTAAGGTCCTTGCCAACTCTCGCCATTCTGTGGTTCTTCTTTCACTTCCAGAAGCAATTTGCCTCTGTAAGCATCACACTGCAGCCGCATCCAGACTTCTACCTGAAAATTCTGAAAAAATAAATTCAAGGCTTGCTTGAATATGCACTCTACTTCAGCACAGTGACTGAAGACATGCCTTAGCACAGGATTGCTCTCCACTTTTGCGCTTCTGTTCAAGTAAGATGTGCAGAGTTGAAATGAGTAGTCACTGGCAAAAGCCTGCATTTGACAATAGGAATGTATTTTCAATTGGTCTCATGTTTTATATATAACTTAATACTACTGCATATCTTTTCACCTGAACAAGTGCAAAGTCTTTTGCAAATGTATACAGCACATATACAACCACTGAAATAAAACTCTCAGCTAGTATAAGGAAGAAGAACTGACAGTCTCCCAAATAAAAATCATCATTTTAAAAATAAAATATGAAGCAGTCTGGTGTCAATGAATGAAGGGTGGGATGCTGATTTTATAACTCCCATCCAGAAGAAATGCTAGCTGTAAGCTGCACAATATTCAGTTTTTCTGTCTCATAGGGATGAAAGTCTAAGCCTGTTCTCCTGCAATTTGAGTCTGGCGTTTTCATGGAGAGTTTATTTATGATTTCCACTTTCCACATGCCACTTGCACTACATTTTTTTGTAATTTTTTTCTTATGTTGTTGTTGGGTGTTGCAAGCAATGAGACGAAGAGCAACTCTATAAAGCAAATAATTGTTGCAACCTTTTTTTTTTTTTTTTTTTTTTTTTAGATATTCACAAGCCTGAACTATATGTGAACTTTCTTCCCAAATTCCTGACTGTACATGACAAGATGAGAGGAAGAAAATACTCAGTCTTCACCTCTTCTTGGGCTAACAGCCACTGAATAGCTGATTAAAAAAACAAAAATTGTCATCTAGTCCTGGTCATCAACAAGTGAGTGCAGGACCTCCACACCTGAAGTTCCTCTCCACATCAGAATTGATGTCATTTCACTGAAAGATGCATGTGTAGAAAGGACAGCTTTAATTTGAATTTTTTTTAAGAACTTAAATCTCACTGAAGCTGAAAAAGCTATGTCTGCCTCCACCACTTGTATTAGCATAGAGACTTTGTTGTTCTACTATCTTTAAAATTATAAAATTTTATCCTTCTGTGTCACTATATATCCTAAAGAAATGCAAGGCACTTAACAGCATTTTACATAATGATGTGTAAGTTAAGATTTCACCAACACACTGAAAGGATGCTGCTCTTTACCAGAGCACTGATATATATAAGGGAGGAAGAAAGAGGTAACGTTTTCTTGTAGACAGCTCGGTCTTTCCAGATTACAGGCTGGAAATTAAGACAGAATGCTAAAATTAAGAACCAGTAGCACAAAAGCTGTAATGACCTCAAGTAGGATCATGAAGAGACCCTATTGTTCAATTGTATACAACTTATATTAATACTTACCAAATAAGAACCTTCTCATTTGCTGAGTGGCAAATACCAGTAAGTAAAAACTACAGAAAAACTTTTTCTTTTCACTGTTCTTTGTGGAGCTGTAAAAAGTTATCATAATTCTTTTTTCCTTATTGAAAAGTATTGCTTAATGCATTATTTTTTTTTAATTATTCCATAAAGGAATCTTATGTTTAATGTCAGAAAAACACAGAAAGCTGCCTGCACAATATGAGTATTGGGCATTATGTATTTCCAGCTCATCTGAGGGTCTTACAAGACTGAAACCATGTCTATTTTTGTCACCACCTGGTCAGATTTTCAGGGGATGTGGGGCTCCTAGTTCCTTCCAAGTAGGTCTCCTGATTTAGGGTAACTGGATAAGACAATAGCAGCATACTTTGATGAAGTTCTACATATATAGCTTACGTTATCTCCCCTTGTACACAAAGAATGAAAGCACATAAAGGGAAGATAGATCGGCTAGAAAACATTCTTCTTACCAACATAGCAGTCATGAATGTATTTCATGTAAGCTTCTGTGTTTCCTTGGAGGTATCCAGTGCCCTTGACAGGAACACTGAAATGAAATCTGAACCCACAGGAACATGTGAGTCCTCATGGGCAAGCAGAGATAATGACCCAGCCTGTGCATGAGGTGGAGAAGAATACACTGGGTAAAAGAGGTGAGCAGGCATATGTACGAGCACGTTACAGTAGCACACAAATCCATGTATCAGTAAGCTTTTTAAAATCAGATTAATTTCTACACAATTAACAAGGCTGTTGAAAGATCTGCTTTACAGCTGCTGCTGCTGCCAGGAGATGATGACAACTAAGGAAATGAAAATCAAAGGAGGAAACAATTAGAACAATACTCGCTGAAACTATTTAGAGTTCTCTTAATAAGTCAGAGAAACAAGTAATTGAAAGAATGTAGTTTATTGCTGATTAAGATAATACTTAATTTAGGTCTTATTTTTTAAAAAGAGATCAAATTATCAAATCAGTTCTTTCATTTAAGTGCAAATGAAAGCTCAGTGCATTCTTCTTGTGATACCCCACAGCCAGGAGATTTGGTGGGCAGGCACCAGGAAAGAGCAAAGATGAGAAGGAGACATTCAGGGAGAAGGATCAGCTGGAAAGAGTCAAGTGTCGAAATACAATTATATATAAAATATAAAATCTGGCAGCATAACAGTGATCATGCCTGTCTTCTTTACACATTTAGTTTTAGTAGCCTTTTCCTGTTCTGTAACCATTGAAAAAATGGTAATTACAAAAAAAAAACCCCAAACCCAAACCTCTAGAACAAGGGAAGTTTTTTATTTTTAGAAAAAAGTGACACATTTTTAAGCAGGAACATTTTCAGCATCTTCTTTAAACAACAACTAATCCACATATCCTTTTCTTTCATATTTTAAAGCCATCATGTCATATATCTGATACTATAATTGAGAGATAAGGAAATGTAAAACAGTTAGAAAAATAAGTTAGCCAAAAATGCTATTTCTTTGAAATGAAGCAGGGTAACCCAGCTAGTTGCCAGAATGCAAGAACGACAGGGGCCACCGCAATTTTCTCTTAAATTTCAGATTCTTCCCTTTTTCTTTTTTTTCTGAAGATTGAAATAAAATAAAAGCTTAAATGTAAATAGGACGTGACAAGGCTTTTGGGTTTGATACAGAAAGGTTGGATTAATAAAAAAGATGAGCATGGGCTTTTAAACAGCATGCTAGAAGCTGAGAGTGTTTTGAAAAACTCAGACATATAAAAGTTAATCACAAAAACACTGGCAAACTTGTCTTTGAAGAGGAAGGCAGCAAAATATTACAGAACATCAGAGCTTGGAGGGCAAGTTAGCAAGAATTGTAAAAGGGTTAAAATGACTTAGATTAGGAAAGTGTATGACAACTGTTCTCAAAGTCCTGATCTGCACTAACAAAACCATATCCTATGCTTTTGATGAGACACTCACAAATGATTTAGCAAGAGGTGCTTTTGAATTATACCAGTGCTTTTTGGCAATAAAATGTCTTTTTTTGAGTTTTCATTTGTATCTGCCCTAAGCTGAAAACAGCTTTGCTAGAAAATAATAGAGGAAATAAGCAAAACCAGGTTGAAGGTATTTTTAAAGCAAAATTTCCCTAAAAAGTAATGTATTGCAAATGCTAGCAAAAATTGATTAAAATAAATTTAGGAGTTCATGAAATATTAAATCTAAACAATCAAATAGAATGCAATAGAGGCTCCAGATTTTAAGCTATGCAAATCAAGATAACATGACATTTCATTTCAATAGAGCTATAAAACTTATAAAAGCTGAAGTTCTGCCTTTACCTTCTGATAAAATTCAGCAAGTTCACTGCTTTTTTTTTTTTTTGTGGGTTTTTTTTTTGTTTGTTTGTTTGTTTGGGTTTTTTTTAGTTTTATTTAAAAAGAGCTGCTTCAGAGTATAAATATTCCTGGCTTAAGATTCATGTTAATGAAAATTCAATGTATCTTTGACATATAAGCCTCAGTCAGTTTACAGTTAATTGCAGTGAGGTCTGTTTTCCAGTGTCACTTAGCTGGCTTACTCCAAAGCCTAACATACCACCATGCTCTGTAAAATGGCACGATCCACAGAAGTCACTTTGCACCCTACAAATGTGCAAAATTTACCCTTTTCAGAGAGAATGATGATTTAGCTGTGTCTTGCCATTAGGAAAAAAAAAAAAAAATTGCGAGAAGGGAACTTCAACGTGTGGGGATAGGAAGAATAAGGAAGCAGGAGGAGAGTTTGTGTGCTGTGAGATCTTCAGCAACAAAAAATGACAGCAGGCACTCTGTAGCCCTAATTCACATCAGTGCTGAACAGCTATCATCTTGGTGGAAAGCAGCAGCATGCTCTCCCTTCTACATTGTATGTCAAGAACACTAAATCCCCAAACTCTGTCCAAAACTCTGGCATGAGCAGCAAAGCTCCCATTTCTTTTTGCCGTTCTGAATCTGGCCCCAAGCTATTACTCAGTAGACATGGTCTTTTGCCTTGAAGAAATACACATGACCAATATTTAGGTCCCAACTCTGAAACCTAATGCTCACACAGAGCAAAGTATTTTAATTTTCCCTCTGACAGGTGTCCAAGAAAGGCAGGTATGTGATATACTAATACCTACACTAGGGCATCCACCCAGAGAGGAAAATATCTTTTAAGTAAGTAAAAATCCAGTTACTGCATCCCAGTTACTTTCTGGTAATATCTCGATTCCTTCCCTTCTATTTTGTAAGTTTCAAAATCTGTTTTAAGTTGAAAGTAACTAGAATCAAATTAATAGGGAGTGGGTCCCACTGAATTCAGTGGAAAAACTTCACTGAATTTAACAAGGATTTCAATTAAAGGAGGATACAGGGCGCTCACGATGAGTGAGTAAGTACATAAGACAGAGAGACGAGCATAACCCAACCATAAATCTAAACCAGTACCCTTTGAAGAAATTTCTTATTTGTGGTAAAGAAAATGAAGGTATGAAATCATCCCCAACGCCTCAAAATGCCAAGGCACAAGTAAGACACAGAAACTGCATTCAAGGCCAAGAAAGTCTAAAATTAAGAAACCATAATACAAAAGTGTGGTTCTCTGACTGACAGCATTGCCAGGCTGGGAGCTCCCTGCACCTCAGGACCAGAGAAGCCCCAACAGCACACGAGGTCCTCAAGCCCAAATACAATGCTTGCTTTTTTGCACATCTTTGCAATGCAGCATATAATTTGCAATGAGCTGAATTATCAGCTGGGCTCCTGCCCCAGGGAGCTCCCACCACAGCTCCCACTGCATGTCTGCCTTGCATGGTGAGGGCAACCAGAGGTCTAGGCATGAAGAGAGCACCCACTGAACACACGAAGGGCCATCTGCTGTGCCACAGCACAGAATGTCCTTTAGCTGGTGCAGAACACTGCCAGAGCACGTGAAGTATAATATATATATATGCACACACACCAGTTCAGATAAATGACACAGTGACTGCCACATGAGAACCTTCTCCATTTCCCCAGGGCTTCCCCCCCTAGTTCAGCCAAGGATGGACCTTTACCAGCTTAAGATAAAGCTGCATTGAGAAGTTTTGGAGGGCCCACAGAAAGAAGATGGATTTGATTTAGGCTTGATGATCCTGTTTTGATCACTTCATACAGTTTTCTGCCATCAACAAGGCCGAACCTTGCCACAGAGCCAAGCTGGATGTGTATATCAGCGTGCTACCCCTGGGCCTGACAAAGAAAGCAAGAAAGTTCCTGCTCATTACATTGCAAGAAATGTTGCCCCAGGAAAGAAACTGTGAGCCATGGAAGATGTCGGTATACACCAATGCTTTTGTTGGGTCAAGACAATCAAGTAAAATAATTAGCAGCAAGATACTGGATCTTCCAGCTCTCAGGAAGTGGTACAGTTCTGCACATTGCACTCCCCAGAGAGACTGCAACCATCAGGCACAAAGAAATTAGAAGCCAAGGAAAAAAAAAAAAAAAGCCAAACCCAAAGAACAACATGAAGCATTTCTTTCAAAAATTTCATACTGGATAATTGTTTTATTAATTGTGAAATGAGAAGACATATTAAGCACTGCATGGCCCAGGAGTGAGAAATTCAAGAGTATCTCCCGTATTTAGGAAGATAAAGAGGAGATGACTACGGTGTGAAATCTGGAGGAATAAGAAACTGGCTTCCCCTTTTAAGAGCAGCATCAATTAAACCCAGGGGAGGCGGGTGCAGTTTACTAGTTAATTAGTCCAGGGATGTGGTCCTTTCATGTGTAATTCAGAACAGGAACACCTGGTGTGCGGCACTTCAAAGCAGGAGGGAGGAAAAAAGCCAAACAATGCAGGATAGGTCACAAAAGAAAGCAACAGCACAAGAACAAAAACTGTTTATATCTGACCTTCACCCTGCTGTAAATAAAGCAAGACGGTAGGGCCCCCTCCTCCCCGCCCGGGGAGAACAAACAGCTCTGGGCACACTGAGGGAGTTGCAAAAGAAAGAAATGGAGAGGGGAAGAGAGAGACACGGTGGTAACTAATTGTTTTACAACCTAATTAAAAGGAAAACAGACAGCAAGATATAGATAGGGATATAATGATTTTAATCACGTTCTGATATGCAGAACCAAAAAAGATGGAGAGGAGAAACGCTATCTAAGCAGCACTGGGAGGATGGTGGAAATGCTACCTATTGCCAAGGAAGAGCAGGGCAGGTTTGGTGCAACAAAATCCTAAGTGGGCCTGAATTTCATGGTTTGTAACTGGATAAAAATTTGGGTCAAGTTACAAGCTTCAGTCTTGGAAGGCCCCATGACGGTCGTTGGTTCCTTGTATAAATACAGATCTGCTCCTCCAAACCCAGACCAAATTTTAGCAGTGTGCTCGAAAGTTTCTTGATCCCTTGCCATAACTACTATCACACAGCAAAGTCCCTCTGCAGCATGCCTGAATCATGCTGAAAGTGGAAGCAGATGCACTGTGATAAAACTTTTACAGAGCTTTACCTCATCAAACACAATACAACTCATTAAACCTCACACACCAAAGAAGTAGGTGTTATTTCAGTTTTACAGAAGAAAAAGCAATAGATAGATTAATTTAGCAGCTGTAAGCCACAGAACAATCAGTAGCCATGATCAGCTGTCTACACAACTTCTGCAGCAAGTTTGTTGCTTAGGCAGCAAAACCACCAGGATACAGCCAGATCATGTAAGATGAGTAATATTTTATTAGATGTCATTAGAACTGGAAAGTCTCTAAAGGGGATCCTCCAAAAAAGCACAAGCATGCATTTGGCAATGTCAGGGTCTCAGATAACTCTGGCAACTTCCAAAACAAAAGAATAATTTAAAAAAATAAATAAAATCTCAATTTTAGAATGTATATTTGAATCAGATCCCTTTATTGTATCAATGATTGTTTTATTCACTCATCACTAAGCTTGATCTAGCACAGTAAAGAAAGATGCTGTTATTTTCAAACACTGGACTGCATTTTAAGAAACATGATTTATTCCTTAATCTGCTGCTATCTTTCTGAGTCCTTGAGTAATTAAGCTCTCTGAGTCTCATTTTGCCATCTGTAAAAGAGAGAAGTGGTGCAGAGAAACTGGGTTTCTGGAAAATGCCCCACAGAAGGGAGGCATTATTACAGATAAAAGCTCACTTATATTTAAATAGCAATTTTTATGTTTCATGAAGTATGGAAAGTTACAAAGCCTAGACATCTCGTTCTGAAGCACCGTCTGTTCCCCAAATCATTTAAATAAATTAAAAGAAGAAATGCCACAACCAGGACCATTTTATGAAACTTGCTCTTGGGAGATGTGGTTCTGGAAAAGACAACAAATGGCATTTGAAAACTCTGGACATAACATCTCAAACAGCACCACAGTTGATATCAAAAACAGCATAAATGCCCTGTGTGGCTGGTAGTTCAGGGGACTACAAGAATAACAGAAAAATAATCCCTCTTCTTCTCCCCAAGAAGCAATATCACATAGTTTTTTCTTTATAGTAAGCAGAAAGTGGGTAAACTGGGCAACATGTATGGAAATACATTTCAAAATGGGCTTGGTGATAGTTGGGAACTAAATCAACAAATAAAGAAAATTAAGAACATTTCATGGATGAACTGGTCCTGGAAGTATTCAAGGCTAGGGATGGGCCTTGAGCAACCTGGTCTAGTGGGAAGTGTCCCTGACCATGCAGGGGGGTTGGACCTAGATGATCTTTAAGGTCCCTCCAACCCAACTCATTCTATGATTTGCCTTCAGTCACTTCTCTTTCAAGAATACCCAGGCTAGGGATTGCAAATGTGGGATTATTATCTAGAATGATCTTTGCATAGTGGCCTGAAGACCTCTTAAAATGTTTCTCTTCACTCATACTCATAAGAAAATGCATGTTATTTAATGAACAGTGACCTCTTAAGCAGCTGCATTTGTCTTAATGAAACAAGGCCATCATTTGTGCTGCCACCTAACAGATATTCAGGGCAGAAAGATGTTTTGGGTTTTTTTGGTCTCTGTTTTTATGAGGTTGGATTGTTGGTTGGATGTGGTTTGGTTGGGGGTCTTTTGGTGGTTTCTTTACTTATTTGGGACTAAGGATGTAAGTTTGGGATAAAGAGAGAGGTTGAAAAGAAATGTAATCTAGCACGAGCCTCATGAGAGTAGTGGTAATACAATCAAATCTAATCTAACCAAGTTTTTATTAGATTAAGCCATTTGATAAAACTCACAATGCTCTGAGGTAGATTTCTCTATGTACTTCTAGATGTAACTCACGCATTGCAAGACCAAAACCAGCACAGAGCATATCCTCCTGAATTGGATGCCCATGAACCAGATCCTTCTTTTACCAATTCTTCCTCAAAACCATTCCCACTCCAATATGCCTAGGACGTACCTAGCATCACCAACACATGCTGGACAGCACAGCAAATGCTCCCTGGGCTCCCAAGACTTCCCAGCAAACAAGGGCATGGACCAGCCATCCTCCTTATTTGCCTTGGCACAGCCAGCACAATCATCAGTCAAGGAGAATTCATAGACCTTGACCCCAGCCCTATAATTCACAGCAAAAATATGGAAAGATTGCTAGAAACAGGGCTGTGCTGCCACAGCAGTACAGTGCAATTGCACACCTCCTTTCAGACACGGTGGGCTGGAGGGCTCACTGACCAGCTGTTTCATCTCATTGATAAAAACTGTAAAATCTACTTGCCAGGGTGTTTTGTTATGTACATCCTTACTGTGAATGCAGCTGTAGACCTATAAGGGGAACAGGTAAGATCAGGTGCAAAGCAGTTTGTCAGCTCCAAGCAAAACATGATCAAAGTGTTTTAGCAATTACATAGGTCACAGATATCCTTGGCTACTCAGTATGAATCAGGGGAAGTCTGTGTTAAATACTTAGTGGCCTGTTAAACAACAGAAGCCCCACAACCCCACATTTAGTTCCAAAGAAGAGGAAGAGAGGAAGGAGAAAACAAAAGATGGCAGTGAAAACTGAAGAAATCATTTACAAGTCATGGGATATAACTGAAACTTGAGTTATCACCAACTTGGGACCTCTCTAGGTGATTCTAGGTAAGGTAGTTAAGCAGCTGCAGAAATGTATGCATATATATGCTGTATATATTCTACCTAGCCAATATATAAATATTTCAAGTTGTTCAGACAGAATTGCAACATTTATTTGCCTTTTTTCAAAAAACAAAACAAAACTATTTTCTGTTTCCAATTTGTAATTACAAGACTGCTCTTAAGTCTTCCTAAGTAAGCCCAAAGTTTGCCTTGCCATTAAATTTCTCTCCTGTTGTGGTTCAAAATGATCTGGAAGAAAACTGACAATCTCTCTGTACTCTTGTCTTCCTGAATGCAGCAGCTCAGTACTTCACAAGAAAAACATGTTCTTAAGAAGAAAGAGGTATGAGCCATGTTTCCATAAAAGCAGAAAGGAGAGTAAAGTGGCTCAGAGTGCCACATGACAGCAGTTAGGAGAGGTTTCTCCAGAGCAGGAATAAGCTTCAGCCTTTGCTGGGAGAAAAATGAAGACCTGAAGGCATACCCCACAAGTTGCATGCGTTCTTGCTAAAGAGTAATTCTCATTACATGTTAGATTTTTTTTTTGAGGTTATTTATTTTGCTCGTGGAAGTGTCTCCCTTCATGCAATACTTAACTTGTTCCAATTGGAAATGAAAATTCCACTGGTTTGAAAAAAAAGGGGGGGGGGAGAAAAAAAGAAGGTGGGAAGGACATCTTCAAGATAAAGATTCAAGTGTTTCTGTTTTTTCTGGCCTCTCAAGGTAAGATCCATCTGCCTTGTACATTTCTGTAAATCCTTGAAGAGTTAAAAAGTAGAGAAATAAGCCATTTTGACTGCAATTCATCTGGGCTCTTCAGCATCTAACAGTGATCTTTGTAAACCACCTGCTCTCCCCAGTGATTAACAGGGGGTCCTGAAAAACATCTCAGAGTAGAGGTTCACAGTGCTGACTCTGGGAGAAAGGCCCCACGATTCCAGGGCAGGTGAGCCCAGGGCGTGCTGCCGGGGCTGTTCTCTCAGGCTCACAGGTGAGTCTGGCAAAGAGCAGGGCTGGGGCAGCACCCTGTGCTCTTGCTGTGCCAGCTGGGGAGTATTTGCTTCACTACCATCCCTAACTTTTAATCTTTGTTGATGAGCCCACTGCACAGGTCTCGATGAAGTGATAACCTAAGAGTCTGGGATCTCTGGACATGAATTGTTCTCAATGAAATCTGATCTACATGAGTCCTCTTACTAGCATATTGCCTTGTACGAGGCCTCCTTGGACTTGGACTCCTTGGACTTGTTCATCCCTTCAATACCTTGAAGCCCTAGACTGCCTAAAGATGTTTGCTGAGACGAAAACCAGCAACATTTTCCACCCTCTCCCAGCAGCTTCCAGGTCCCAGCTAAGCCCCACTGAGCTGCAGCAGCTGTTAGCATCCTCCCACAGAGCTGCTGGGGTCTTACCAGGCCGTGTTATCTACCTAGCACAACAAGGCTCCTGAGACCTTGGAAGCTGAGTTAATTTTTTGGTTCAAGGTAAACCAGCTAAAAAACTCCAAACAGTAGTGTATTCACAGGGTTTGGCACTACTTAGCTCGTTCCAGCAATAACCAGTAACCAGGACATATATAAGAGCTAGTGCACTATATTCTGGAGAAAATAATATTCCTACACCATCGTATCTTCATATGCCAATCACCCACATCAACAAAACCTCTTCAGTGTCTTATAGGAAAGAGTAGCACCTTCTAAACCATTAGCACCCTTCAAGCTAGTGCCACTATGATATGCCACTGGGAATAAAAGTAAGCACAGTGCTGCTTTATTTGTGGCATTTCTATTTCCTTTAATGTGTGTCTGATAAAATGTTTTCTAAGCATTGCCTTTAGTATGCATTTATCCCAAAGGGACCTTTCTAGAGGGACAAAAAAACCACAGCACCCACTACTGCCAGGTTTGGCTTCAAAGCCATGTGCACACACTTCATTCACTTGAATAAATTTCCTTTTTATCTAGTACATCCAGTGATGCTTCAGGCTTGTGCTTGATGAACATGTCCTACCTTTCAGCAGGAACTCTGAAGCAGAAGTTAAGTTAGCTAAGAACAAAGTCACCCTCATGAAAATATTTGTCATGAAAACTCACGATTCAACAAGAGGTGCATTTTATTTCTAAATACTCTCACTGTAAAAGACCACTAACTTTTTGGGGAGTCAGTCCCTAGAGATGCTAAGTGCCTTTGACTGTTATTAATATGGTGAGAAAGAGAATACCCTTACACAGGATAGCTCTGCTTACACACAGCTAAAATCAATGCTTTTCCTCCACCTGTATTTTTAATAAAGGGGAAAAATAAGTGAGGCCAGGGAGTACAAATAATGCTACCTCACTTTCAGCTTTAGCTATTTGCAAAGAATTGGAGCTAACCCCTTCCTCAGCCTCAGACAGACCAATATAATTCTCACCCCATCTCTGAACACTGGGGCCACTGCTGCATGTGTGTCCCCACCCAGGCAGCAGATTACACTCCCCACTCCTTTAAAGAGCACCCTGATAATACGCAGGGCTAAAATGTCAGAAGCTATTAGAAACTCTCAGACATACAATATATCTCCATCCCCACGTTTTCCCCTTACACTGTGCAACAACAGACAACAGGCATGCAAACTGCTCAGCTGCAACTGTTCCAAGTCGAATAATTACAACTTGTCAGAAAGAATTAATTTTCCCATTTCTCATAAAGATGTGTAAAAATTACCATGTTATTATACACTGACACTCTCTGGAGGCAGACACAAAATTTAATTTTGAATTCTTTCCGCATATTAAATTAAATCCATAAATAAGAGTTTAGGCATTCACTCGGAAGCATATGTTCATTGGGAGCGAAAGCCAACACGAGCCTGGCTGTAATGGTTGTTGTAATGTTTTAATAGCTCGCTTCTTCTAAGCACCAATAAATTTACATGATCATAACAGTCGTGGGCATACAAGAAGCCCATTACTGTCTGGGCACAGGCAGCAGCGTTAACAGGATGGAAAAATGGAAGGGGGGGTGGACAGAACCCTTAAATAAAATTAGGCAATTGCACTTGTCAGCTGCTCCATGATTGAATTTTTAATATTGTGGTCAATTGATCAAAACAAATAATGGGATAAAATATTTTAATGTATTTAAAACCTGCTTCTGTGGTTAACAGTTTATCTATCTCTTTCTGTATATGGCCTCAGACTCGTCAGGCTGCATTTCCATTCTGCTAGAACACACGGACAGGGGAAAGCTTGTCCTTCTGTCCTCTCCCTAGGTTCCCACTGCTGGCAGCACAGCACCTTGGACCCTGCCATGGGGGGCTGCAAAAGGCCTGGGCACAGTGGTGCTGCTCCCCAGAGCTGAGCTGCACAGCCCAAATGCCAGCAGATGCTGAAATAAAACTCACAGGCAGGGTGGATGGCAGCTGCTCCCACACCCTTCAGGATGCTGGGCAGAGCCCTGAAGGTGAACAAAAGCAGCAAGACATTGCTCACCACCTCCTTTCATCTCACCCAGGCAATCCCAGTGTAAGCCCACTGATTGAACCCAAACCCCATTGCAGGCTGGACTGGTACAAAACTGCCCTATGTACTTTCTCCCTTGGCTTAGACCATCCTTAAGTTACACAAGTGTGCAGGGTATCTCCCTAATGCTCCCTCATTTTTAAGATTTCTAATGATTTATCATTTAGATACATTCATAAGTGAAGTTGAGTTTCCCAACAGGGAATTTAAATGTAATATAAAGGTTAGCTGTAAAGATGGGCTATTGGAATGGGTTTTTAAATATGAGCAATGAAAGATAACAGCTAACCTTATGCTCTGCTCAGATTAAACTACCACACACTCTGCCTTTCTTACATGAACAGTCAAGTGATTCTTTGCAACCATAATTACTTTTTTAAAGTAATTCAGTTATCTCCAAATGTCTTATGTTCATCAGCACCAGAACTGGGAATACATGTATGTGTCATCTGTGTGTACAGTACACATATGGACACAGCTGCATACCACCAATGAACCAGACTGCAGGGTGGAAGGCAATTCAGCTTCTCAAAAAACCTGTGTATTACAAGTCTCCACAATATTTTCTTTCCTACCAGGGTAGACAACACATTCAGAAGTCAGTATTACCTCTAAGATCACACATTGGTTCCAAAGATGTTTATGAGGTAAATAGTAATCTTTACACACAGAAAAACATAGATAGCCAAGTGCTTACCAACTGAAACCACATTTTTAAAACAGCACTTAAAACCCATCATCCACAGAAATTATCTGAAAAAACAGAAGACTCTCAGTGGCTATTGTGAGTTGGATGGTTTACTAAATTCTCAATACTTCCCAACACTAAACAAAAGAATTCCAAATACTTCACTGATTTGCAGACCTCTAGGCTTGATCATTCAAGTCTGTGCAACTCACTGAAGGATGAGCCAGCCCTGGATCGTGGCATCTGATGGGGCTGCCACAGAAACAGCAGGGAAGCACCATGAGCATCAGCACTCATGCCTGGATTGGGCCAGAAGAGGCCAGCAGCCAGCAAAACTGAGGCATCCTTCTCCAGTAATATATATCACTCAGACTTTCACTTATTAGAGAGTGAATCCAGATGAGGTCTCCTGTAGGCAAAAAAACCCCAAAACAAACAAAAAAACCTCACTGCAATCTGAAATCTACAGCCAGCAACACAAACTGGGGGTGTCAGTCTAATTTCCAGAAGGTATCACTATAAATACTGTCTCAAAAAGACTGCTACATCCGATGCTCACACTGTCAAGCATGGTGTGCTGTCTGGCTTGCTGATGCTCCCAGTGCTTAAATTTGCCAGAATTTCCTTGCATCAAGTTGCGTCTAATAATTGGAGATAATTGGATAGAGCAAAGGAGAGCCCAGCAGCAGCAGTAATACTGTTTTGGTATGGTTTAAGAAGTTCACCAGCAAGCAGTGGTAGCTTTGTGCAGACTATACTCAGTCAGAGGTAGAGGAGATTCAGAAACTGTGTAGGACAGTAAAATTTAAAAAAATAGCTCTCTGAAGCTGAGAAAATTCTTCCTTTTGTGTGTGTGTGTGTTGCATTTTGACATTGTCTGTGTTTTCAGTGAATTGGGCAGGAGATTTAATTCCAAAACCAAAACTTTTCAGGAGCTTTCAAGAAAGTGTCTTTTATGGTGTGGCAGTGCTAGTTAAGAAAAATAAAAACCTGAGGCACTGATTTTTCACTTTTCATTGACTAATCTTATTCTTACACAGAGATGCAGTGATTGAAATCCTTGTCACCGACTGTGTAGCAACTTCTCTGAAATGAATTTGCAACCTCAGTCTAGATCCCAGAGGACAAAAAACCCACCACCCCACAACCCAAAACCCCCTGAAGCACTTGGTATTAATTGGCCATCCTTGCTGGTGGTCTCAGGACAGAGGCCGTGGGCACGGAAAATGAACAAGCTCCTGACCTTCTTCTGATCCTCTCCACGAGGGCTGAGACAATGACTGGGCTATGCACTGCCATTTCCTATTTAATTAAACGGCTAAATGGAAGATTTCCTCTGTGGCTAAATGGGAGGTTTCTTTTTCTAGTGCTGCTCTCAGACTAGTAACTCTTGCAGTCACTTAAGTTGACTGTAACATTTAAAGGGAATAATTCCCCCCTTCAGTTCTCCTAGCACAAAGGAAAGAATACTGGACCAGTACTGCAGCTCAATTTATGTAGTGAGAGATTTTACACGGCTCTTGATCTGCATCATTCCTTTGTTTTTAAAGGGACAACCCATGTCATTATTCTCTTTAAAATACATGACACATTTAACTCTAATCCTAGTATAGAGAGAAGTTCTTAAAGGTGAGAAAAAGTTGCTTCCATGTAAGATGAAGAAACTTCAGCTACCTGATGGTGATGATATATGCACATTATATAATACATATATGTGGAAAACAGCCTTGATGTGACAGCTGAGTCCTGAGGCATCATAGTAGTCGCTCTGCGTTTGAAAGACAGCTTCTCTACCAAACCACTCAAACAGTAAAATGAACACAATATACTCTCCAGCTAGAACTATGCCCTTAAGCTTCAGTTGGAAGAGGAAAAGAAAACTTCTCATTGAAGTCTATTTTAATTAGGGCTGCAGAGAACCAGCTTGAATGAAATTTTTTTTTCCTCCCTTCTTTTTAAAACCCGAGCTAGAGTTTAAAAAAATTCTTGGGTAGGGGTAAAAACTAAGTGAAAAGCTGAAGTTAACTTGCATTTGAAGGTCCTTTAGCTGAAGAAACTCCCCATAAAAAAAATTGGATTTAGGGATGACAAAGAAAGGATGGGTTCTTATATTCAGTCTGCTTCTCCCATATGATCTGCAGACTGGCTCTGTCATAAAAGCTAGAAAACACTAAACAAGTTATACAGCATTTGCTTAACTGACAAAATATTCACTGATTATTACTGCCATTAGCCTGTTCTTTTTGATTTCCCTATGTATTTGTTTCTCAGCATTTTGGATGTTTAGTATCCTGACATGATGTGTCTCCAAAGCTTTGTCAGATGCTATCTTTCTAGATTAAATACATACAGAAGGATATGCTTTATATTTGCCTGTGACAAGTGCCTTGTTTAACAATGGACTTCCAGGAAGGTCACAGAACCTGCATCCATCTGTGCATGCGATAACAGCTCTGCGGTACCTGGCTGTCTCCTCTCATGCTGGATTTATTAATTATGAAAAGTTTGGGTAACAGCACAAATAGCTGGAAAGCAGACGTTAAGTACACCACTTGCAACCACCTCCCAGCACTTGTGGTTGTCTGAAATACCCTCAACCATTTCAAGCAAGGGGGTTTTTCCTATTTCCCGGATTGCCCAGGGTATCAACTTACCCGATGTGTGTCAGGGTCATAGCATGTTATTTGAAATACATGGATCCCGGATCAAAGATTTTGAGTTTGTTTCCAGGCAAGGGGAATACAAAGCCCATTTAAGCAGATGACAAAAATTATTTTGAAACAACAATGCTGCAGAATTCAGTAAGGAGGCACAATAAGAGAGCTTCAGTGCCAATCTAGCGCAGGCATAAGGAAACCGTAATCATATCTAATTAGAGTTAAAATAATGTTTCCCTTTGAAATGTTTAATTAGCTCTGTTTTATTACATAAACATTCTTGATGCAGAGCATACTGAGCTAGAAGAGCCTGATGAGTTAAACAGTGCAAAGTGCTCAGGCGCCCAGTGTGGGGCAAAACCTGACAAGGAGTGGCTGTTGTTACCAGATGTCTGGACCATCAGTGGAACCATGATGCTTGCTGCAAACAGCAGGCTATCATTTCAGCCTTTGTTGCCTCTACTGAAGCCTCCCATCGTGCTTTCAATTTACCAGCATCACAAGGAGACAAAGAAATTTCTTACAATATGCCTTTCAGTTCAGAGACAAATCCCATTTAAACTTGTTCAACCTCTAATAATGTACTAGTTATTGTTGCCTGTCTGCATGTCCTTTGGCAACCCACTACTTTTTCTGGAGGAGGGAAGCTTTTTCTTCCCCCTCCCTTTTTCTATTTTTTTTTTTTTTTTTTAAATGCTTGCCCTTCAGTTTGATAAAGCAAGACCAGATTTACTGGCAAACTTACAGCATGCTTGTCACAAGCTTGCAGCAAATTTAATTAACCTTATTACAAATATGGTTTTCTTGAAGATTACATCACAATCTGGTTTCACATCGCCTGCTGCTGATTCAACATATTCTGTGCTTTGGAGAATATGTTCATTTTCTGAAAAAGGTCAAAATGTTAAAGTATCTAAAACTTCACTATTTCTTCAGAGTTCCTGTTCAAATGTTGTGGAGTACCAACACTTTGTCTCACGAGCAGTGTTGTTCTCTTGCTGCATGCCAATTGTAGACAGGTTTACTTTGCAATACAGTTTACATCTCTTTAACAACAGGGATGGCCAGATGATGGAAAATTTCCTACTAGTTTAACCCCTCATTGGCACACTGGGGCAAAATCACTAGAAATGCAGAACCAGAACAAGCTTGCCCAGCAAGCTAGAAACAAAAGTTATTAGTGTAATTTGGAGTTTCAGCTTTGGATCAAAAATATTAGTTTTGCACAAGAACACTTAGAGTAAAGATGCATTAATTTGTTTGGATAGCGAAATAAATTAATAACGTTTTACAGGCAGGAATAGTTTTTAAACCCTGAAATGTTTGGTTAAAGGATTTCTTAGTCTGAGTTTCCACAAACTGCAATAAGAAATTTTCTGTGACAGAAAATGTTGGCATAAGAGTTCTGTAGCATATTTCAAACTCTGAAGAGCTGGATAAAACTTCATTGCTTCCCTGAACTGTACCTGTATTAAAAACCTTTAACTATTTGCACAGCCTGAGTTAATCTCCTTGAAAATACATTCTCTCAGTTAAAACTCTGAGAGAAAGATGTCTATCTTTTGTGCTTATATGTTCATTTTTTCATTTAATGTCTAGGGGAGGAATGCCCTTGCCCATACACATTTAATAACAAAGGAAGACTTCATGGGCTGAAATTCTGTTATGGCGTGGGAGGAAGCAGAGGAAAAAAATCACAGCATCTGTACTAAAATCCTCTTTAATAAAGCACAAAGGAAGAAGAGGACGTAAAACCTTTGCTAATCGCTAGTTCTGTAATTCTATTAGCACACAGGTGTTATCAGATCAGTGGGCAGTGGGTGCAAAAAAAGATTATGTGGAAAAAACCAGAGTAAATACACCGCTAGTGTGCGGTGATCTAAAACCTCGGCATATTCAAAAATTTTATGGCTTCCACATGCCATACAGATAAGGTGGCTGACCAACACAGCACAAGTGCATCAAAGACACTCCATCAAAAGCAGCTATGCTCTGGAGAAGATAATATGCAATAGCAGAGTTAGTGGCAGCGGGTATAAAACATGTGGCTATTGTGAATCAGCTTTTGTAGGATACCAAGCTGCCGAATCCCACATGACAAAGGATGCTTTTTGCATTTATGCCTGTGTGTACATCATAATATATATTTGCTATTACTTTACTTCTATATACTCAAAAACTCAAGTGTGAACACTTGTCAAAGAAAGACAAAAAGGGTCCTCTTAGCACGGTCACTTTTTTCCCTGCAAGAGAAAACCAAAACAAGTAAAACTCTCCATCCCATTCCAATAAGCAAAACCTTTCACACTGGACTGCTAAACTTAATTAATCTGTAGGTCATTCTAACACTGCCATGCATGGAGGCGGTGCGTTATTTTATTGATTCACTTTACAACTGACTCAGTAAAAATATTAAATCATTTAAATAGAACTAAAGTTCTTGATTCTCTCAGGAATGTATATACCATTAAGGACATATTTGGAAACCTTCCGCAAAACTTCCAAAGAACTAATTAAGAAATGGACAGGCCAACGAAAGAAGATGCTCTGCTGGGCCTGTTTCTCCAGAACAATTAAGAAATGTCACAGTTGTGAAAGTCAATGAGAACCTTTGCCACAGTGACCATGACATTCAGGAATTTAAGCTTCACCAAGGAGTGAGAAAGACAGTAGAAACTCTGCCTTGGACCTAAAGAAAGAAGATTTCAGCTTTTTCAGGGATCTGCTTGTCAGGATCGCGGAAATACTCTCCTAGAAGGCAAAGGGCTTCAAGGAGAACTGCTTGATTTCCAAACTAGAACCTCCTGAAAACACAAATAGTCTATTCCTCACTGCAGAATGTTGAGCAAAGGTGGCTGAAGGCCAGCATGGATGAACAGAGAACTCCTCAGCTAGCTCAAGCACAAGAAGTCTATAGCTAATGGAAGAAGGTACACACAGGACAAAGAGATATTGCTTGAGCAAGCAGGGGGGGAGGTAGAAATATAAAAGTTCAAAGAGCTGAGCAGGATGTGTAACTAGCAAAGTATGTGAAATACAGTTTAAAAAAAACTAAAACTCTCTAAAATTCTGAAGTATTTTAGCAGCAAAAGGAAGGGTGAGGAAAGTACTGTTCCACTGCTTGGAGGGGTAGAGGAGCTAATGACAACAGGACATGGAAAAGACTCATTCTATTTAACTCATTTGTTCTCTCATTTTAACTGGTAAGGTTTGCCCTCAAACTTCCCAGGTCTCCAAACCTACTTATAGTTTTTGAGTGTAAAGCAGTGCCCACAGCAGAGGAAAAAGTCAAGTTTGGGGTCACTTAAGACGATGTGACACGTACAGATGAGAAGTTTCACCTGAGGGAGCTCACTGCTACAGCAAGATCCCTCTGGGTCATCTCTGCAGGGTATCTGGGGGGAGGAAGATGGCAAGGTAAGCAGGACCCAGCATGGCCCTGGCAGCAGAGCCAGCCAACAGCCTCCCAGGCTGTGCAAAGAGGAGCGTTGCCAGAAGGCACTTGTGGGACCCTTACCAGGAGCACGGTGTCAGTTTCAGGGTTCCTGGACAAGACCCTGACACACTGGAGTAAGCCCAGCAAAGGGCTGCCAAGATGGTTGGGTGCTGGAGCATGCAGCATGCAATGAGAGGCCCAGAGAACAGGGTCTGTTCATCGGTAAGAAGAGAAAGCAAAGTGAAGCCCAGATACAGGTTGCTGCTTAAAATGATCCCGTGTGACAGGAGAGAGAAGGCAAAGTCAGAGTTTCCTCAGAGCCGTACAGCAACAGGACAGGAGGCACAGAAATGCTAGGCCAGAATAAGAAAAAGGGGCTTTTTTTTATAGCAGGAGTGTGTTCAGTTGCTGAGTTGCTGGCATAGGTGACTAGAGAGGTTATGGGGTCTCCATCTTTGTAGATATTGAAAACCCAACTGGACACAGCCATGAACAACTTGTAGGAGGCTGGACAAGATGATCTGCAGAGGTCCCTTCCAAACTAAATTATTTTATAATTCTATAGTTCCACAAAATGTTTATCGGATTGGTCTCCTTCCCCTTAAAGACATAACAGAAATATTATATACTTAAGTGAATTGTTTGGGGTTCTTTGCAGTTTCTAGTAGTTCCAACATTGAGTGATCTACTTTGCGTATTTTTACTTCTATGTCTAGTACAGGTTAGAACATCTGATTATTTACTCAGAAGCTACATGGCTTATAAGTGGCGCTGTACACCAAACGTCCCATTCAAAATGGGCTAAAAAACCTGTACATCACCCCAAGCACTTGAAATTAATTTACTGTTGCTTGCTTTTCATTCATGCATTCACCATGGAGGTTATATACCAGAAGTCTTTCTTTGGGAATCTGTTGCTAAAAAGTGGCAGCTGAGCAAAGCTTTCCTCCTCCTCACTGCATTCTAACTGCTTCCTTTTCTCAAAGCCCTTACACATCATGGGAGAGAATTCCACATTTTACAAGCATTAAATCCTGTTTCGATATATAGATGCCTTTGAGAGGAATATTTGCTGGAGTGAGTGCTTCAGGCTTTTCCCTTCACAGTCCCTGCAAATCAACAGAGCTCTATGTAAACAGGATAGGAAGGTGTCTGGAAAATCTGGAGTATATGGGAGTTCAACAAATTATTTCTGCTTTCTTCATGGGACTTTCTGAGCTCTTCTTTCTCCTCCTTCCTCCCTCTCAGGCAGTCTGACAGAAGGAAACATGAGAGAGGGGAACTGAAGCAAACACAATAAATTAACTAAAGGAAACAACCACTGCTCATGGATTTGGGATTTCTCCTGGTTTTTTTTTTTATTTTGTTTTGCTTTTTTCAGAGGGGAGTGGGGAGGCCGTGCATGGAGGGAGGCTTTTTCTCTCTAATAATTCTCTACAGTGCTTTGGGGTCTGATAGGATGAAAGGCACCATGTACAAAGGCTTGATATTATTATAAGAACACTAACTTCCCATCCAAAAGAAATACTTCAAGATTTGTAACATTTCTGAACTCTCAGCTCTTGGGACACAACTGGAGACCTTTAGATGACTTGCCACTATTACTGTTACCAAAAATCCTGAGAGGAAAGACAAGACTGCTACTGACTATATAAAATATAAAGACTTGAAAGCTTTATAGCAGTCAGCTCTTTTATCACAATCCTCCAGGGACAAAACACCTGTTTATGCTGGCAACAAATGAAAAAATACATTTCTCTTGCTTGGTAGGTCCATGTATTATTAGAGTACATAAAAGACATGCACACAATTTTTCTGAACATTCTTAAATTCAGCTGAGCAGAGAATTGTTTTCCTGTACTTTGGATGTGCAAAATCGAACTAGAACTTGACATATTCCAACAGAAATGCATGGTTTCATTAGAAAAATTCCAGAGGAAATTAAGATTTATAGATGAAAAAAATTGTAACTGGCTCTGAAATTTAACCTTAAACTGTGTTAGATATGGATGCTGCAGTGATGAAATCTTTACAGATACACATGATACACATGATAAAGTGGAAGTGAAAATCATTAGGGAGTATGTAAGCAGTCTTCCATAAGTTGTTAGTAGCTGAAATGAAGATGGGGAAGAGATGAACTGGAATTTTTAGTGAACGCACCTAGCAAATTCCACAACTATTCAAATTCATGATCATGGACAAGAAGCTGGAAACCCAAGGTGAAGTGCTCTCTTTGGTTAAAACCCTCAGCTTGTATGAAGGAAAAAAAAAACCAAAAATCATCTGATGGGAGGCCAGAGGTCACACACAGAGAATCTCGTGACAGTGGCTGGCTATGAAATCTCTTGCCTAAAAATCTGTTTTCTCACACAGAACAGCTCAACCTTGCAGCTGTACAGGTAAGTGACTGAGCCTTTTCTAATAAGGGTATTGGGGCTGTATATGCCACATATGATGTATATATCATGCTGCATGATACCTACCACTACCAGAATAAGTCACCCAGCCTGGAGCCCATCCCTGAAATGGGCTCAGTGTACAGACCAAGAACGACCATGGGTCAGATGAATTGTCCTGTTAGGCTGCACGGACCTCAGAAATATAATTTACAGTTCTATATACTTGTTAACCAAATATATTGGTTGACACCACCCAGTTATATTCAATAACTTTGCCAGCTAACGGAAATAAACAAAAGAGATTGGAAGGCTGCTGAGATATACTTCAGTGATACCCGTTGCATGTAAAAATAAAAGGTTAAAACTATAGATAGCAACAGAAAAGTTAACCCTTGTAAGAACTGCAAAGTTAACCTCTCAAAAACTGGCATATACCCTCTGCAACTGCATGCCATACCGTATGGACAGTACATATCTAGTCCAAGAACCAAGAACAAGTGAATACTGTCAACAATAGGAGTATTTTTTAACTCCTACCACCTGGGAATGACATGTTGGAGGTTTGGTTACCTACTCGAACTAAAAGTGAAACATCTTATGACTTGGGAGACGTAGCAGACAAAAGTGTCACTGCTGTGCCCTGTGCAAGGCTCGAGCAAGTTTTGCTAAGAATGGATGCACTAGAGACTGACCTGCAAAAATGTGGAAAACTCTAATGAACATCTGCAAATTGATTTTTATAGGCTGATTAAATATGGGTTAAAAAGTAATTATATACTTAGAGGAACAGAAGAAGGAATGTTTTTGACATAGCATCCGTTCAAAAATACACAAGTATTACGTTTCAGGTTACTGCTTCAAAAGGCAAGGATGACAATTATTCAAAGTAACAAAAATCACAAAACTGAACACAACAAAATTATTTTTCTGTAGCCCTCCTCTCCACAATGTCTGGGATGAACTTTTCAAAAGAAAAAAAACAAAACAAAAAAACATCAAAGTTGAGGTAGAGAAAAAAAGTTTTGCACAAATGTATAAATTATTTGGCTTCCTACCATTTAGGGCATTATATTATGAACAACAACAACAAAACTCAGAGGCACTTTAGATGAAGAAAACCCCTTTTATCTTCCTGTCTGCACTTCCTTTAGTGATTCCATCAAAAGAATTAATCCACATTTTCTCTTAAAATCTGATGATTCTATTTTGACATTTCAACAATAAACTACTGCTACTGCCATTTTTAATGTCTTCTCAGTCCTATATTCACAAGGATAGCAAAATTACTCAAATTAAATGAAAAAATTATATTTTTATTGTATACATATTTAAACTGAGATCTCTCTAAAAAATGGTTTGTCAGGAAAATTTAATAGCTGTAATGGAAAAACTGCCACTTTAAGTTTTCTGTGCCAGTTCTTCAAGACCATTTAAATAGAGTAAATAAGGTCTGAAAATCCATGACATTACTATCTATTTATAGCAGAGCTCAGTAATCTTCAAGCGCTTCTCATTAACATGACAGTTACATCACCTGTGATTAATACTTTTGCAATTAATTCTAGTTCCATTTTGTTGAACAAAAATGTAATATCAATACTTCAGATTTATATGACATCTTCCATTGCAACGTGATTCTAACATGCCTTAAAAATATATGTATATATCCATCATATATTGTTATCAACTCAAGAATGAGGTGTGCCACCTGTGGTGGGCAGGTGAACAGCTGAAGCACAACACAATGCATAAGTGAAGTGGAAAGATTTTGGCTAGCAATAAAGCATGACCTCAATTTTAACAAATATGTCAAGGATTTTTCAAATCCCCAGAGAATCAAACTCTCAGCCTGGAAGGCTGAGTACAGAATAAACAAGAGTTGAGTCACAATTCTAAAGGTGAAGACCACAAGCACTTGTTGAAATCTTGGGTTTGCTACAAAGATCTTAGATAGTGGTTTATGATTACCTACTGTAACTTGACTCAACGAAAGTAACTTATTAAAGTAGTATTTTAATTAAAATGTCCTAAATGTTATAACTGATATTAAAAAGTAGGAATGGTAATTATAATATTGCCTACATAAATCCTTGACATACAGGGCTTGCTGTGACAGTGGCACACCACTTCTCACTGTTCTCCCTGATTTTAGCAGCCCTCGCACTTCAAAACTCAAAGCTAGGGTCTGAGTCTGTTATCAGAGCAGCAGAAAGGGCTTGGATGAAGCATCTCAAGGACAGCATTCAGTCCTTGCCTTGGGAGACATCAGCTCTGGGATCACAGATACTGGCAAACTCAACCATTTATTGCTCAAGAAGGTTTTTTTTAAAGCTTTCTGTCTCTAATGTAGGCAAATGAGGTCTGCAGATATTCACTAGAGCCAGGCATGCTGTGAGCATCGTCTTAATGAGACCATAAGGATGCAAGCAGGAAGAGCTATTTCAGTGGGTCTAAAAGGTAATACCCAACAGTTAGACTTCTTAATTTCACCTAAGCATGAGTGGCTGAAAAGTAGAGGCAGAAAGCATTTACAATGAGGAACAAAGCAATACAGTAGTTGCCACCACGGAGTTCAAGAAGACAGGACAGCTTTCAGGAGCTGACTGGATCAATTGAAAAAATCAAAATAAGAATGCCCAAAATAACTACATGGTATACAATTCCTTTTCTCTTTTCAAACACTTTGCCTTTAAACAGTTTTCACTATTTAATAAACATACTGAATACTCCCAGCTCTGGAGGACTCTACATTTAATGTTTATAAACAGGCAGAATTTATTTCAGGAATCATATTTGCTAGTCAGCACAACAACTACATCAGTAAGTTTCTGTGAAGAATTTCTTGAAATTATAGATGTGAGAAGCAGAATAACAAATCTGAACCAGTTTTTCTGAAAAGATCACAGAACCCCACTCTGAATTATTTGGGCAGAAAGGGACCTTAGGTGCTCTCTAGTCCAGCTTGCTGCCCAGAACAGGGTCAGCTCAGACCAGGCTGCTGAGAACTTTATCTGGTTGGGTCCTGAGAGCCCCCAGGAATGGAGACTGCACAACCTCTCTGAGAAACCTGTCCCACTGCCCGACTACCCTGTATGAAGAGGGTTTCCCTCACATCCACTCTGAGCCCCCCTGGTTTCCACGTGTGTCCATTGCCTTTTTTTTTTCTTTGCACCACGCACCACCATGAAGACCCTGTCTCTGGCTTCTCAGTCCCCTCCCCCTAAGATTGGACAGGCTGCTCCTAGGACCCCCAAAGCCATCTCCTCTCCAGGTTGAACCAGCCCATCTCTCTCAGCCTGTCCTCCACGGGCAGGTCTCCAGCACCCGACCACCACGGTGACCCTCCACTGAACTCAGCAGTTTGTCAATGACTGTTTCCTACTGTCCAAAATTGGACACAGCATTACGAGTATGAACCAAAAAGTGCTGAGCAGAGATGATCCCTTGCTTCCAATGACTGTTTCCCTGTTGATAGAGCTGAAGAGGCTGCTGGCTGTCTCTGCTGCCAGGGCATTGCTGGCTCAGCCCCAGCTTGTTGCCCACCAGGCTGCCCCTGAAGCCCACGATGCTCCTTGCAAGTCTGCACTCTAGCTGAGCTTTGTCATGCCTGTCACCATGCCTGTGTGCCCACACAATGTCTCTTAAGCTCCTCCTTTGTAATTCCCCAAATTATGTTTAATTATAGTTGATCAGAATGACTTTCTACATCTAAAAGTAAAGTAACCGCTTTGGCAGAATTCAGAATTTAATGAAGATCTCTTCACAATAAACGTTAACATTTTTGTCAAAAAGTCTCCAAAATACCATTTACCTTTTGATCAGAAACAAAGAGAGGAAGCAAAATAATCTATCCATCAAACTAACCACTAACTTTGCAGTGCAATTCATAGTGCAGTTGTACTACAGATTGCTTTCCATTCAAGGATTTCAGGCATTTTCCAGCCAACGTGTGATGCATTTTGCAGCAGGAGTACAGAGAGCAGATGGGAGCAGGGGTCTGGTGCAAGGTCACACAGCATGGCTGTGGCCATGCCAGGCACTGGGCAAGGTGATGGTCTGCCAAGTCCCCATTCTGTGACTTAGAGATTGTGTCATCTTTTCTCCAGGGATTATGGCAGGACTTTGTTACAGAATTTTCCACTGAAAGCAGTATTTGATTCAGCTTAAGAACCTCAGATTCCCATCAATATCCTTCCATAAACAGAGGAAGAATGACATCTCTCTGTCTGTACAACCAAGATCCCTTTTATACTAAAATGTATCAGATTGTTAGAGGGTGAAAATGTGCACAGTTATCACATATTAATAGAATAGGTATTTGCTTGGCTGCTTAACAAAAATGGAAACAGGAGAAGGATTTGGGGTTTGTTTTAAACAAAAATGGAACAATTGCTGAGAAATTTTAAAATATATAAACTGAAATTATACACTATGTAGTATGAAATTTTGAAAGGCTATAGAAGTGATGCAATAGGCAATTTTTGGTGCAACTGGGGGAAGGGGTGAAGCAGGCAGTTATACCCTTTTAACTGCAATATTCATGCTGCAGCCTTCCTGCTGGGCCATTTTTACAGTGGGAACAACTGCCTAGGAAGGCTGCATCACTAGGGGCTCAAAATGATGTAGACAAATATCAGCTCCCTTTTCAATTCTACAGAACTACTGTAAGCTGTCACATAACTATATGAATTAGCAAACAGTGTGGCAGAACATCTTCATGAAGCAGCAGTTGCATTTCATGGTCCAGCACAAGAAATCTGCCATGACACCAAAGGAATTAGCAGTTCCTCACAAAACATTTTACAACAGTGTATTTTTCTAAATTAATTTTTACTAGGTTGAAAACAGAAATCAAACATACAAATTAATCCAGGTCAGTAATGCAGCTTGCTTTTTAAGTGAATGTCAACAGAAGAGCAATTTCTGTTTACTCCTTTAACCTATGGATAAATAATTACAAATAGATTTTTTCTCTTATAAACCTCCAAATGGAAAAAGCCTGTGACAATTATTTCAGAAAGGTTCTCCATCTCTCATACTGCTGGACTCTGTTTTGTTGACTTTAAATCAGCACAGCTGAAGCTGAGTCTAGTCCCTGAAATTTTCCTTTTGTCATATTTTAAAATATCTGCCTTGATTTTGACATAACTAGGAAAGAATTAGTTTCTGAATTATAACCAACTTCAAAAAACCACCAAATAACCAACACATTCTTATAATCCAGTATTTTAAAAGTTTCAGACTGAAATAAAATAAAATCTCCTATTAGTACTAATACACAGCCAAAATTAAATTAAATTGAATGTTGCTTTAGATCAAATTATTACCCCTCCTTTTTAAAATAAGCAAAAACCTTTTCAGTCTCAGTGCACACCAGTGTTGTCTCTTAATTTTCTTTCAAAGACAACATTTCCCTTTAAGCTTACCAATGACAAGGGAACACTCAGCCAACAGCTTCCACATTACAACAAATAAAACTATTTGAAAGACATTAGTATGTTAAACCTGGCACCTGCCCAGTAAACAGTTTTATTCCATCATTACACAGTCAGTAAGTCAGCACTGAGTCCATTGCCGTGCGGCGTCATGTTGTTACGAGCAACCTTTCACCACTTGTTGCTTCACCTTCTGCTTGAGCTACTTATGCTGCATGTGAAACAAAATGCATAAGGAGGTTAACCAGGATGAGACAAAAGGCTGCAAAGCTCCATCAAGGCAGGCATGGATCACTGTCTTCTCAATAACATCTCTGTTCCCCCCCGCCCGCTGCCCATCACGGCCATCGCCGCGCACACGCACGCGCTCCGGCTTCGAGCCATAAATCTTACAAAGTCACTCAACTGACAGCCTAATAACATGAAAGAGGTATCTGCAAACAAGATGGTTTCAAACCACTGCTGGTGACCCTGAACAAATCAGGGCCCAGTTTCTTTTGCAGCCTGCATTTCTCCCCTTCAATCACTTAACTGGGCAGATTGATGTGACACCACAGAAATAAACTAAGCTCCCTCTTGCACACTCTCTCGCTCTCTCTCTCCCCGGCTCTCCTGCTTTCTGGTATTCACTAATGATTAGATCTGTCTGTCTATATACAGCAGAAGTCCAATGCTCAGAGTCATTTGAGTGTCAGAAATGCAGCTTCCCTGCAATGGCAAAAAAACCTTCCCAACCTCCACCACAAAAAAATCCACTTTTGTGTTTTCGTGCCGTCTTTTGGGTTTTCATTTATTATTTAAGATTTTCTTCCTTTAAAAGAAACATAAAAAGCAAATATGAAAAACAATACAGTCCATCTCTCCATTAAAGTAATGGTCTAAAACCTTGTGAAAACATGAGTGCAAATTGCACCCTTTGGGAAAATACCCAGAATACTGTAGTATTTTGCACCACGTCAGAGATGGGAGCACTTGCTTTAATCCCTCTGAAGCACCTCTATCATAACTTCTCTTTAAAGCCACAGCACTATCTGAAACCCTCCTACCCTTTCATGGTGGTAAAACCACACGAGTAAGAAGCGATTTTAGCATGTCTCCTGCCCACACTACCCCATGGCCCCAGGTAACAAAGACATCAAATGATTTAACAATGATTATGCTTTTTTCACAGCGGAGAATTACTCTCAATTCAGACATCCTAAATCCCAGGCTAATGATGTCTTTGAAACGGGTGAAAGGGAAATTAAATGGCTGGCATGAAGAGCAGCAGATACAGCCACCCAAACAACCAGCTGATGAGCCTTTGCCTGCTACCCTGTTCACACAGATTTCTTCAGGATGCCATAGAAAAATATGGGAAAAGCAAGTAGAAATATACACATTTATTAATTAAAAATACTTTTGTACTCATAGCATATAAATATTTTCACTGTTACTTTTTTTTCCATTGTCCCACTCATTTTTATGGAAGCTTACTAGACAAATTATTTGAAGACTGAGATCTTTATAAGCAGTGCTCATGAAAGAAAAGCTAAACAAAGAAAAGTTGGGAATATAAAATATTACAGTTGATAGACTTCAACCAGTTTCTCTCTTGCTTACACCAAACCTGGCTCTCATCCATGAGTGCAATGTTATGGTATCTAGATAACACACTAATCTTGGATTTAACACCACATCTAGCAGCAACCTATCTGGCCTTCTCTCCAAGACCATGTGATGGGCCACAGTTTTGAGGACTGGACCTCAGAAAAACACAGAAAAAAAGTATTCCTACAAATTTCTCTCACTGTGTTTTTTACATGTGTCTTGACAAGGAAACGGGCTAGCAGTGCAGCCTTATACATAAAAAAAAGCAAAACCTCAAAACCGATACCAGCCTCAGCTTTTGGAAGGTCCTGATTTTCTGAGGAAAAGGCAGAGAAGCCAGCAGCTAACATCAAGAAACACAACATCATTCCAGTTATGCTTTACTGAAGAGTACAGGAGCATTAGGCAGAGATGGCCAGACTGTGTTAACAGACCAACTGGAGTAGCAGAACTCATCAGTGGCTAACCTAACCTCCTTACCAAGAAGCGTATGTGCATTTTTATCTATGCTGCCAGCAGCAGCAGTTGTCTAAAACTGATGGCAAGTTTCACGAGGCCCAAACTGCCTCATTTGTATTACTAGCTTGTCATCAGTGGTCTCTGTGAAAAGCTTGTAGGAAACACAAGCTTAAACAAATGGATGTATAACTAGCATGTGGAACAACATTACATAAAAACCTATCAGGAACCTCTGGAAAGGGATTAAGGATGGGCAGAGCCAGCTAGCCTGCTAAGGTCACAGAGGAAATAACAACGATGTGCCCAATGCAATTAGCTCGAGGAACAGCCTCTTATATAATTTAAAGCCATGCACGTACAGTCAGTTGAGAAGAACAAACCTCACCATTATGTATCAAAGAGGGTTGACTCTAGAAATGCCACTGTATGCACTTACATTTTTACTCCAGGAGCATGTAAGTGGGGAGAGAGAGAGATGTAAAACCAGTTTAGAAGCCAGGGAGGCGTGCAAGTTTGGACAAGATCATGTTGTCAAACTTTCATCTCCCGAATCGAGACAGGAAAGTCAACACAACTAGAGATTGTATTGAGATGATCGCTCATGTTCAAATTTAATCCTTGTTTTCAGCCATATATCTGAAAGACAGATGTTTAGAGGCTGGTATTGCTGAAATCAGGGAGTTGGAAAGCTTTTTCTAGCTAATAAGTCTACTTCACCAGCAGGTAAATGAAAAGGCTCTCATTGCTTTAACAAGGAACATACCAGACTGGAAACTCTGATTTAATATTTCCCACTGAAATTGCACAAGAACAATATTGGTTATAAAATTCATTTAACACATTGAAATCTCTAAATCTTGTGTCTGAACTGTGTGACATTTCCATTAAAAGGTTTACTAAATTTAGAAGTGATGAGATTCCTTATGGCTGGAAGAGATCTGTGCTTAGATATTCTGATGCAAGTTTGTAATATTTCTACTGATAAATATTTTGGACTTGAAAGTTTTCTCATCTTTGTCTTTCTTTTTGCCTGTTAAAACAGAAATCACAACATACCAATAGTTTTTTCATAAAAAGAAGTCAAACTTTGCTCCTTAGAGTGGGAATTCTACCCATTTATATAAACCTCAGAGTTGGTTTTGGTTTGTTCTGTTTCAGCTGGGTCACACTTGTTTTATACCATTGCTAGCACGTGTTCCCAGCCTCCCAGCTAGGGGAGACTGTGATGCATTTCCCATTTTCCCAGAAAATATACCTCAATGAAAATAAAGCCCAGGGGGAAGATATCAAGAGGGGGAAAAAACCCCAACCATCCCAGACCCTTTGTAACCAAGGATGTGAGCAGAAGAAACTTCTAGTAGCTTGTTGAAAAAAAAAAAAAAAATAAAAAATTAAAGAATGTATATTGTATATGCAGCCTGCTGAGAATGCTATTTTTCAATGTCCTCAGCCCAGGATGGCCTATTTGCTGCTTTGAACTTATTTAATAACATTAAGCAAGAACACTTAACTATCTAAAAGAAGGATCAGTGGCATAAATCAGAAATCATTTCACATATTTCAGGATCAAAGCTGTAAGGCAAAATGATTTGTGAAGACGTTTGAACAGCTTTAATACATCACAGTTCCTTTTGAAGGATACTTAGGAATATTAGTTGCCCAAATGATGATTTCTTTGTGTGTTGTAGCCAAAAAGAAAAGAAAATTGAAACTTTTCATTCATGAATTGGTTTCGTCTATAACTTTGATTTATGTATCGTATCAAACAAAGCAGATGAAGAACACCATGAATTTGAATTATCAAAATTAAAGCCAAGAGAGTGAATTGATTTTTTTCAAACGATCAAGGCTAATCGAAGTGACCAGCACAGAAATTGCATAATCAGTAGCCAATACAAGTTAACAGGAGCTATATAACCAATGTGCAAGATTACACTCATATTTCATTCAAACTTTCTAAAACCTGTATGGATGGAGCACGGCCTACCACACTGTTTGGCTAAAGCAAACACTTTAGCCACTACCAGTAGTGGGTAAAGCCACTACCAGCAGTGTTCCATTTAAAGCTTTTTTGCCTTCATGCACACAACTGTTTGCCACAGTAATGTGCCCAAGAAATATTTCATCTTAAAATTATCTGACAAGAAAGGCTGGACCAGATGATCTTTTGAGGTCCCTTCCAACCTGGACTGTTCTGGGATTCTGTGAAAAATGGAAGTCATAAAACCTCCCCACACAGTAATATGACTATGATCAGCATCAAACTATTCAAGCTTCTGGATGTGGGACATGTACCTGTATAAAGGGAATTTCAACTTATTCAAATACCTTCCTTCTCCCACTCCCCAAAAACCACTCAAAGATAGGTCAGCCCTTCCTATGGGCAGCTAGTCTACAAAACACAAGTCAAAATGATGTGTATTAGTTTCTGGAGCTGACCATTTGTAGCTGATTTTCCCCAAAATCCAAGCTTATCTGTTGTTTTCTCATCACTTTTCTGCACTGGTCTTCAGGCTTTAGAAAGAATTAGCTACCATGTTTTTTGAAATTAGGAAGACCTGGTCTCACAGCTGCCAAGTACCATGATCAGGGTTTACATAATGACCAGGGATACCAGGTTGCTGAAAACTCATTACTTCCCCTGTCCTGAATCAGTCCACGTGGTGAACAAGTATGAGAACAGAGGTAAAAGCCATAGGAGAAGGAAACAGTACTGCAAAAGCCAGGCAACAGAGCAGCTTCAGAAATCTCCAGCCTCTGGTGTGTGGAGGATGGATTACCACCCTGTCTCAAATAAAAGCAACAAGAAGGAGGCAAGAAAACCAATGGGAAATTAATATTTTCAGAAAATGTGTTTAACGTTCGCCAAACATAATAGCATTTAATGCTTTATAAAAGTCTGTTCAGTCAGCAAGTTATTTAAATTACCAAGTCTAGAGTCAAATTTCTAATTCCATTTGAAAAGGAATTCCATTTCTTTGTTAAAAAGTAATCCCCCATCCTTCTCCCAGGACATGCACATGTACACAACCTTACCATAAATAGTACTGTTCAGTAATTACAGCAGAGAGGAAGGTTAAGGAATACCTAGTCTCCTGTGCTTTCCATCCATTAGCATACAAAACCCACTACATTCAATTAAACATCCAAACATATTTGCTAAAGAAAAACAAATACACTTAAGGTCCAACATTATCAAGAAACAAATCAAGGAACAAACTTCTGTAGGAAAAAAATTTAAATATCAGAGCTTCTGTAGTATCATTTTGAGTATTCTTACAGTTGCCAGCTATGTTTTTCATGCTCTTCCTGCAAAGTCTTTGGCACTGAGGGCACATCTTTAAGACCATTATTGATTAGTTTGTGATTCAATATGCACTGAAATCTGGAGGAAGACCACTATGTGAACCCAGAATCAGGACCTCATAGGTTTTTAATACATTAGATATTCATAAAAACAGTGACGTGTTCTTGTATGCACGTATGCCTACATGTACAAACACGGATGGCAGACCTGACAGAAAGTATTATTACAAATATGTAAAAACAAGAGGTGGGCACGAAACCACAGTATCCATTTACAACCATCTGATAACTGCAGACATATGCAACTGTATTATTTTTGAAACAAGCCTCTTGTGTCAGCTCAAAGACCTGCCTAGTACAGCAGCCTGCCTCAAATAATGTTGGGTAGCGGATGGACAGAGGACAAACCTACAGAAATACTCAATATAACATCTACAGGCATGGAGGGATAACTGACAGAGGAGCTCCCTCAGCCCTGGGTTGCATCTCCATGCTTAATAGTACTTAAAGGATTCTTGCAAGAACTTTTAAATGTTTAAAATATCTTGCGACAAAGGACTTGAGAACCAAGCAAGCAAGGACTTGCGACCAGCTTGAGAAGCCCTTGCTCAGCTAATGCTTCTAAGTATTTCTGTAGAAAACAGAAAGAAATTAACTTCTGAGGAAAATGAGGTATATAGGGAAACCTGAGTTACGAGTTTAACAAGACAAGAGTACACAGTTTTGGTATTTGTTTAAATAACACCACTTGAAAAAGTTTCACTTCCATAAATGCTATAGGACTTAACTTTGCCCTTTTCTAAGCATCATATCTGAAAATTATATCTGTAACATAGATCTCAGCTGCATGTTTAATATCTGCTGGCATATGGGGAAACTTTCCACAGATTAAATGATACTGAAAATAATGACTAAACACTGAATCAGAAAAAGTAACAAGAAGATATACACATCCTCTCTATCCCTCCACTCAGACAGCCTAAGTAAGATGATGTGTAAAAGAAAAGATAAACTGGACTGCTCCATGGATTAGAAGAATTGTCGAAAGGTCAGATACTTAAAAGGAGGAATGATACGCTAAGAAAATAGTGAAAGAGTGCAGAGGTCTAGTAGGGCTGTTAATATGTTAAAATAACTCAGAAATGCAGGAGCCTTACCTTTACCTGGAAAAAACAGCTCTTTGGAATCAAGCAAAATTGTGGAAGCCACATCAGTTTGGTTTTGTTTCTTTTTGAATGGGACTGGATTGGAGGACAGACTCCGACTCTCTGCTATCTAATGTTTCCCAGCACATGAGCAGTTTCAGTTGGTGAGAATGCTTGGGAAGTAAAATCCCTCTCAGAAAAGCATCTCTGTTTGAGAAATCAGTTTAAGCACATATGTAATGCCAATTTTTATGAGTCAGGGCTCAGTGTAGAAACAGGTAGCCAAATCAATCCTGAAAGCAGCGAAGTGATATGATGTTCCAAGAACAAAATGGTAGCACTATTGAAAGCAATGGTGTTTTTGTATAGCTTCAAAAAGACATATTTTTTGACAGATTTTAAGAGGTATACATAGTAACAAAAAGGAAAGCAGAAGAACTTTAGTATCTTAGTATAATAATTTCAGTAAATTAATTTGTTAGTGCTAACAATATGATTCTGGAAAGAGAGTTAGGCAAGCATATCAGAAAATGTCTCCAGCTTTACAAATACAGCCAAGACTTAAAAACATTCTCAGCTAAAAAAAATTAATTAATTTAAAGATCCCACCATCAATGGACAAATACCTGCCTTTCCCAATGCCCTCATCTGCCCCCACTGTGCTTGCATAGAGCCCTGACCAACCCTGAGCTCCAGGAACTCAGTAATCTACCCAGGGCAGATGGGTTCACTTTTTGCAGTCAGCACCCATGCTGAAGTGGAGTGGGAGCAGAGCTTTCTGAGCCACTAGAACGTGGTGGGTGAGAGAAATAAGGGAAGCACCAGTCAGGTTGGAAACTAAAGAACTGAAAGAGAACTATAGGATTTAAGCTGACTCTGCAATCTTAAATCAGTTGTCTTGTGCATATGTATCATGGTAGCCTATAAATATATCATGCCAGTCTTTTTTTAGGTAAAATGTCACTCACAGGAGAGATTCTATTTGCTTAATGAACGGTCATTTCATATTTTGTTTATTTTCAGTTTTTGCTGTAAAAGCTTGGACTTATTTACTTGATGTTATTCAGAGTCCTCCATGCTAAGGCAGCTCCTTTTTGGCTTTTCTTTAGCTGCCCATCAAGAGAACTGTGGTATATAAAATAAAGCAGTCCACCAATATCCATAGTCACAAGAGGGCTAAATCAAGGTTACACAAGTTACCTTAATTCTCTGTCTCCCCTCAGCTTCTCAATTCTTGGCTTTCTGTTTCACTCTTGTAATCAGAATTGCCCTTTGTGGTTGATACCTGAACATCACTGCAGTGCACTGAAGTCATGGCTTCTTTAGTTACTGTAAATTTCATTTAAGATAAAAGTTGCGTTAAGATATGAAACAGAAAGAATGCCTAAAAACAGTAATTAGAAATGTAAATTATACCCTCCAGTCTACACATGAATAACATATTAGAACAAGTATCATGACTATTCAGTGGCATAATAGTCTTTGGAGCACATACCTTTAAAGAAAGGAATAAGCAGCATGGTGTTTGAGAGTTTAATGGTATAAACAGATTAGACTTGCAAAGAATGTGATGGAGAGGAAAGACACACAAAAAAAGCCCCAGACATGCAGAAATCCCCCAGAGCAGCTCGCTGGAAGAACCAGGTCTCCGCAGTCCCAGCTCAGCACCATCTCCCTGAGAGAGCCTCCCCCTAAATTACAGACTGGAACCAAATTAATCTGCAGGGCTTCTGTGGAAAATCAGAAATAGAAATCAAAGTCTCCTTTATTTTAATATATTAGCGGTACTAAAATTCACTTTCCATCCTAATGTACTGCTATTAAACTTATCATTTTATCATTAAGATTATTGTTTTCCCTACACATTTGCAATAGCATCCATCATGATATTATTGGAGAGCTTTCAACATCTCCATTTCAGTTAAATAAATTGCATAAATTCTCCTATTTCTACAGAGGGCGGGAGGCACAGAGGATAACATGTTCTTAGCAGGGTTTCTGTAAAGTTAAAGATGCACGGATCTGTGGAGTTAAAGATGCATAGACTGCCTGAATGTGATTAATTATTTTCAGTAATACCAAGCAGCAAGTATTAATGTGAAATATTAAAAAAAAAATCTTTACCAGCAGAGAGGAGTATGTAATTTCAGCTGTTTCTATGGATTTTAATTGATTTTTAATCTGCTGATGGTAGACTGTAAATAACTGCTCAAAGCACACACAAGTGCAAGTCAACAGAAAGTTTTATTAGTTTGCTTTCAGAGAATTATAGCAATGACTGAGGAACTCTGAAGCACGTGCAGGCCCACAACCTGAATGGTTTCTCTTCTCCTCACAACCTGTTTGACCACCACCCCCATAAGGGTCCAATTCAGCCAGAATTTACATTTGACTTCCGCACCACGGAACCCTAGGATGGCTGCAAAGAAAGTGCTAACTTTTTTTTTTTTTTTCTTCCCCTTTTTTTTTTTTTTTTTTTTTTTTTTTTTTTTTAAGAAGAGGGCCCTGATTCATTGGCAAAGCAGCCATAAAAGCTCTTGTATACAGCACACCTCATCTATAAATCATTTCACAGACTTCCAGAAAAGGCTCTGAAAAAATCATCCTTTTTATTCCCCCTCTCCTGTAGTGAAAGGGAAGGAAATGGTTGTGTATGTAAAAACTTACTTTTTTCCACTTCTGTTCATTCCTTTAAATGGTCCACTGTTTATATTTTCAGAAAGGCATGCTCTGCAAGTGTTCCAAACACCATGTTCACGTGTTTTTCCTCATATCAATTGTCTTGCTGCCCCTTAGCTTGCACTATCTGTTTACAATGGAAAATTAGGACCCCTGAAATATTCTCATCTGGCTCCTAAAACATCTCCCTTTCCACATCCCCCTAATTTAATTTTGTCATCTGAAAACAGGTAAACAAATACATGAAGTTTAAAAAGTCAAGGCAAGAAAAAACTCATTTTTAGCAAATCCAGGCTGGCCAAGAGGGAAAAGAAAAGGACAGAGCATCCTTCCTCATAACCAGCATGGGTAACACCTTCACTTCTAACCCTCTTCCCCAGTAACACACACAGTGATAAAAAGCTCACAAGAATACATCTATAGAGCATAAATACCCTTGATGTTTTGGAGAAGTCCTGAGAATAGTTATACCATGCTTAGTCTCTCTATCTCGTCTCTTAGTCCTACAGCTTGGCACTAGATATTTATGTGACTCACCCCAAAGCAGAAAGTAAGAGAACAGTATGCAGCAGAAGTGCAGCAGAATACACTGACAATTCCATCAGCCATTACAGACACAGAGGAGGCTGCTTCAACATCTTGCCTATAATTTAAACTGACTACTAAAGCGGTATTTGCATACAAACAAAAAACAAAAAACCCAACCCAAAAAACAACACACACCAAAAAACAGCAACAAAATCCCCTAAACCACAACCACAAACAATACCCAATTTTCTCAGCCAACCAAAAAAGTAAGGAGGATGACAGCTTCAGCTTCTGCTCATCTGCCCACATGAGAAAAAAAAAAAGCAGGGGGCGAAGCTCTTAAATTTAAAACTCACAAATGCTCAGCACAGGAGAGTGCAAGGAAATGAGAAAGAATGGTGATAAAAACTACATGCATATCAAACACAGGACCTTTATTTGAGAGGACTTTTTCAGTTAAAAAATACCCCCAGAAATGACTCATTTCACTGTCCATCCTTTAAACAGTCAGCTCTACCTGATTCATGGGACCTGTGCATAACCAAATTCGTGGACTGAATGTGCACTAGAGCAAAGACAGCTGAAGTCACACAGTATTATTTGTACCACTCACATCATCAGTGATAGGAGTTAGGTTCCAATTACACATCTCTTGTGGTGGTGGCAGATGACACACATTTTATCACATGCTACAACAGCACAGGATTCATCAGGGCAAAAAGAAAATTATACAATTACAGAAAAAAACACCAAATGGAAAAAAAAACCTAGAAGCACTGAGATTAGAATATCACCCATTTTACCTTCTTTATAAAGATAAATGTGTTTCCTAATGACATCGAAAGACAGCATCTTGGTTTCATGCCTAATTTGAGAAGGATTTAACATAGATAATATTTATGAAGATACATCTGGCCCAGATTCCATGAGAATCTTAGCATCGAATGTGAACTACAAAGAGAAATAACAGTGATGTCCTCATATGCTTACATAATTTGTTCTGTAGTACTAAAAGTAGTACTTTTGTAGTACTAAAAGAGAGTATCTTTTTATTTGGTCACAGTTAATAGATCTTCAACACAAAATTGAGCACACAGACTGCTCACCAAAGTATTTACTTTGGCAATTATCTGCATGCTACGATTAGTCAAGAAGTGTTATTTCTAACTTGTGAATGGTTAGCACATATTCAGGAGAAGAACACCACATACAATGCCAACTGAGATATTTTCTTGGGAAATGCTGATTGTGCCAAAGTCCTCGACACTTTTAAGGATGGTAGCTGTTGCAACGATCACCAGACAGCTGCCAAAACCCTCCCAGACATCAAGTTACTTGGCCACACATAGGAAGAACAAATCTCTTGGGACAAAATAACTTTCTAATGACATTTGGCACTATTTTACTTTCTCAGGTTAATTCCTTGGATAGATTAACACACATAAAGATGTACTTCAGCAAGACAATTATTTTCCTGTTCTGTTTTGACTAAAAAATAAATGGTTAAGTCCACTAGTCACGGGCTCATAAAACAATTTGTTGAAATAATGAATTCAAATATACTAATAGGATACAGAGGTTCCCTATTAATTGTTTAATCCATGGCTGCATAACACTGTACTGAATTATTTTTCCCACTTTTACCCCTGCTAGGAACTGACACAAGTACAATAATTAAAATAAATTTCAACACAGCCATTTGGAAAATTGCCAGCATTTTCAAGAACTTATAATTTTCTTCCTCTCCCCTTTCCCCAAGATAAAATACGGTTTTGACATCTTGGTAAAAAACAGTTGCAAACTGTTACTTACAATTTAGGAAAAAATCACTGTTTTAATCATGACCTTTCATGTGTCCTTGATTTGGAGGGAAAGGGTGGGGGAAATTGGCCACTTACAGAAATAATCCTACTGGGCTTTCGTCTCACTGATTGACAGCCTTTTGTGGCTAAACACATTCACAATTATAAATAAAAACTACCTCTCTCAAAATGGCAGAACTTATACTCCATCAAGCAAGATGTGCTTGGAGCTAGCACTGCTTTTAGTGGAGATGGTAAAAATGACCTTTGAAATATGTGATAAATATCAGCTCCTCCACACTGTCCATCTCCAGCCATGTTTGACAAAAGGAAAGTCCCGAATATTTTATGTAATGCCTGGAATAGCTGTGCATTGGATATGTCACTGTTACAGGAATGAAAAACACATTAATAAAAACTAGTGTTAATAGTGCAGTAATAATATATGGCAATAGGCTCTCTTCAGTATAACATTTTATCTGAATATGGGCTATTTGAAGAAAGTAAAGCTACACTATTAGCTGTAGTGTCCTTACAGATATTTTCAAAATGTGAGAGATCACTTCATGCTTGCTGTCCCAGACTGGACAAAAGCAGTGCCTTGCTGGCATTTTTCTGAGCTCAAAAGGCACCAGTTCAGTGAGCTAAACCAGCAGAGAATGCATCACCACGTCCCAGAGGCAGTTTACTGCCAATTTAACTCTACAGCTGGGCTCGTGGCAGGGCAGGAGTACCCAGTGCCAGGCAAAGGGAAGCTGTTGGAGCATGTGGCCAGGGCAGAAGGGCAGCAGAACAGGGCTGTCCCTTTCTTCCAGCAGCTTTCGGCAGGAGGTGTGGGTAAGTGCATCACCAAACCACATCTCTGAAGTGGACTTTGAGTGACCTCTGGCTCCGCTGCTGAAACCCTCTGCAGTCTCCTCCTTGTGCCTTGAATTCTTCAAGGGCAAAATGACTACATTGAACAACATCTTTCTAAAGTGTTCTGAGACCACTGAAAGAACTAGTGCAAGTGCCAAAGAAGCTCATCCTGAAACTGGCTGACCAGCACCCTACTGCAGACATTTCTAGCAACACCTTCTGCAAAAGGCAGAGAGATGGATGGATGCCTAGGTTGATGGATCAGAGCACAACCTCTAAGAAGCAAGGATTACTTACAAATCAGGACAAGGAGGCAGAAAACTCTTTCAGACTCCTTTTGTCATGGTTTAGGCCCAGACAGTATTGGCCAGGCCTCCACTCGCTCACCCCCTACTCCCACTGTGAGATAGAGAGGAGAAAATCCACCTTAAGGCTCATTAGTTGAGGCACGGACAGGGAGGTTTTCATTCCCCAGTTACAGTAACAGGCAAAAAACAGAGAGGTTCAACTTGGGAAGAAAAAAACCGTAATTTAATCTACAAGGAGAAAGGGAAAACATGGGCCAGATCTTAATACGTTCCACCAATACCATCCCTCCCTTCTTCCTGGGCCCGGAACACTTCACTGCTGCCTGCCCCTCAGCAGCACAAGGATGGGTGCGGGGGGTTTAGGTTCAGTTCACCATATGGTGTTTCTGCAGCTCTTTCCTCCCCCACTCCAACCCAGGGTCCCTCATGGCAGAGAGTCCTTCAGGAACCCCCTCAGACACGAGTCCCTCCCACAGGTGCAGTCCCTCAGGCACAGACTGCTCCAGCCCGGGCTGCACACAGAGTCACCGCTGCTTTGGGAACAGTCACCTCCCCTGGCACGGGGTCCTCCATGGCTGCAGATCCACACCCGTCCCTCTCTGCAGTCCTGCCCAGGCTGCTGCTTCACATCTGCCCATGTGTGACACTTCAGGGGCTTCAAATCCTCATTTACCCCACCGTGGTCCTTCAGGGACTGCCCCACCGCACTCCTCCATAGGCTGGCAGGGGCACAGCTGCCCTCTCACCATGGGCTGTGGGGAAATCTCTGCTTGGGCACCTCGTCCCCTCCTTCTTCACTGACCTTGGTGTTTTTTCTCTGGCACTGCGCTCTCACCTCCTCTCCTCTGTTCTGCAGGTCTTTTTTTTGTATTTTTTTTTCAGTTTAATTTTCCCTTTCTTGAATATGTTACTTGCAGAGGCACATCAGCTTCCCATATCTGCTTATCCTTGCCCAGAGGTAAAGACAGAATTGGAACTGGGGAAGCTTCCAGAAGCTTCTCACAAGAGCCACCCCTGTGACCCCCCCCACTTTCAAAACGCCACTGAACCAAACGAGGACACCTTCCCATCTTTACATCTCCTTAGACACTTATTTACAAAAATCAAAAGTAAAACCCAGCAATTTGATGGAAAAGGTTGTGTAATGATAGCACAAGCACCAGGCACTGTGGAGGGGAAAGGACCTGTTCTCTTTTCCATTCAGTGGAGTTCTCTAACCAGTTCTGCTTCTGTACTGGAACCACACCCAAGTCACCAGGCAAGAGGACATGCGGGACCTTCTCAAATGCATGCAACCACACGTGTACTGCCACAGGCACTTCAAACGGGCTTCATAAATCAAGCACTGCACTACTAACATTCCTACAAACACTTATTTTCAGACATCTACTAAAAGGTATGAGTTTTACTGTCTTGAAACAGGCTCAGAAGTTTCACAAGCCTCCTGAGAAAATGGTAGGGCTTTCCCCTCTCCCTCCCGCCAGCACACCACCTCCCGCAAGCCAGGGAGGCACCAAGCCGAGCGACTTGGAACAGGACCCGCAGCAGCAGATCAGCCCGGGCAGAAACAACACTTGTCTGTCTAGGTAAGATCCCTGCCAGCCTTCCCTCTAAAATTAGAAAATGGGCGACAGTACCTTGGCGCCTGTCACATGCTGGAGACAAGTCTTTCTTCAGCCAAGGGGTAGCATTTTGATTTCTGCCTGCCAGCTCCAAGTCTCGGCACTACCTTGCTATCGGCCGGCAAAACCTCCGCCTGGCATCGGCTGCCTGGGCTGCCCTGGGGCAGGCAGAAAGGTGACCTTCCCCCCCAGACAGCAGAAATGGGGGGCAGCTGGGTGAAGGCACCTGGAAATGAGTGAAACTTTCCAAAGGGGCAACAGCAACTTTCCTTCGCTCTAGATTAAAACTCCAGCCTTGCTAGGTCAAAAGAGAAAACTCAGTGTGGAAGCAGACGCGCTCATAATTCACACAGTTATATCAATATCACTTTTTAATCAAAAGATCTCAACCTCTTTCACATAGATCACAAACACGCAGCGTCACAATATTCCTGTGACAGAGCAATGAGTTACTGTGCCCACTTTTATTAAAAGTATTTAAGGTGATCTATTACCTATGTAAGTTAAAGATATATTCTACTGTCACAATCTCAAACGCATTGATCCTCACAAATCTTCTCCAAAGTAGGAAAATGCTATGTTCTCCATTTTGGGTAATTGGAAACTCCGGCACAGACAGACTGTGGACAGATGTAAATGATCTAAAAATCCACCTAATCCCTGGGCCTCCACTTTCTACTGGCTAGGCACTTTTGAAGGCCTAAAAACATCCAGTAAGAAAACACCAGGTTGGGGATTAAACAGAATTTAAACCTAAATGTGGGTTGAAAATTGCCCTTAATGCACTCAGAGATCTTTCCTGACGTAGTTTATTGCAGCCAAAGCACACCACAGGCTTACAGCTTGGAGCTGTGGCTGCAGCCGAGCACCAGGGGGGACAACCCCACACGGGCTCAGCTGTGCAATCAGGGCTTCAGGCAGTCAACTCTAAAAGCAGCCACCAACCCTTCCTTCATCCATAACTGAAACAAAAAACATACAAATATCCATATTGGGAATAATAACAAAGTTTTCATTACAAGAAAATGCCCATCCTGTCAGTTAAAGACCCAATATAGAGAGGTTACTTCTTCAAAGATTAAAAAAACATTGCTTTCCTCCTTTGGTTGCTTAATCGTCCTTATAATAAACTATTTTGTGATTATTAGAGAGGTTCACACTGCAGAAATAATGCTGAGAGAAGGAAACATTGAGGCTAAGTTTTTAATTTAATTTTTGAAAGTGAAAAATCTCTTGGGTAAAAATGACACCTCTGCTTTTTTCTGAGCTACAGATGGGTTGAAGCACTTAGTGTCTGCCTATGCCTGCATTTATGTTATAAAGTTACTGTGCTGGTTGCAATTATTATTGACAAACCTCTCCAAAGAACAGTGTTTTCTGTCAAACATGAAATGCAGCATGTTTATGCAAACAGCAAATAAGAGGATGCTCCTCATCCTACTGTTTTAAGTCCACACTTTATGAAACTATCATTAGATTGTTATGTTACTATAAAAGGTTGGTAAACAAAACACTGCTTTCAGAATATAGTACAAACCCCATCTTTTCTTTTTTTTCATATATATTCAGGTCTCATTTACTGTTATATTTGACACAAATGAAAATAAAACAGCATTTTAAGCTCCTGGAAATGACAATATCATTTTATCCAGATAAGTAACACAAAGCTATTATTGAAATTCTGATAGCATTTGCTTTACCGGTAAAGGAAAATTACCTGTAATGCATAGTTTAAATAATTACTTTTAAACAAAAGCTTCTTTTCTACACGGCTTATTTATCTTCTGAGACCAGCTCAGCAGGGTTATGTATTTTATTAAAATTGCCTTCAGACTGCTAATGGTGGGGTGTGTGTTAGCACAGAAGAAAGGATGGCCGTTTGACTCCTGTTCCTAATATTGGGAGTCCATCCAGACACTGAAGAGCCAGAACTCTGCTGTGCATTTGAGTAGTTAGCAGCTCTTGGCTTGCTAATGATACTGGCGACAGCATTTCAGGATGATGGGTCAGACAAACCAGAAAGCTTACAGTTGTGCTTACAGCAACAACAAAAAGCCCCAATTCTGAATCCCTTTTACTGATATGTCACTGGATATCAAGTCTCCTGACTGGAAATTATTTTGTAAGTTCTTCCCCAATATTTCTCCTTTCTTCTTCCCTTGTGCTCAACCTTGGATGCTCTCTGTGCCATATGAGGAAATGGTATACCAACTGCGAGCTACTCTGTGGTGAGGAGTTTATGTGGCAGATAACCAACACAAATCATCCAGATAACTTTCTGGTAGATCTTGTTTCCTCTCAGAGGAAGCCACCGTCAAAGTGTGCTTTGATCCATGAAGCATAGGCACTGAAACCTGAAGTCCTCCTTCCGGAGAAGCCACGGAGCAAACACAGACTTGCACCTGTGGCTGCACCTACAAGCCCCGGGTGTGAATTTCACTTGCCCTACAGAAACACGGGGGTCCATCTTGCTTTGTCCACTCGTTTTTATCACCACCAAGGCTTTCACATGAAAACTGCACATCCATATACTCACATGCTAACATTGACCAAGTTAATATGCTTGATTAAGCCATTCTACATTTATACGTGATTACTTGTTCACATGGTTAAATTAATCTGCTTAACATCTTTTTCTTTGAAGTAATTAAAATTCTAGAAATCAAAAATTATGATTTTTTTTTTTTTTTTAACCGGACCAAACACCACAAATATTATTTACTCTTGTGAACTGAATTTGGTAGATGAGGTGATATTTTTCTTTTGTTGAAAAAGTACCTAACTGGAAGCAGAAAAAGAGAAAAAACTTCCTGGAGTTTCGTAAATGATCTCGATATTTGCCGAAGACTGAAAGCAGGATTTGTCCACTGTATTGATCCTGTATTTCAGTGAAACTTAACAGCTCTACAGAGCTGACACTTGCTGGAATTTTAACTAACTTTCAAGTGATGCTTAAGAAAACCACAAAAAATGTTCACTAGCTGATTTTCACAGGTTCTGAGGTGTACACACCCCACATCAGCTTCAGAAGAAGCCTTAGGTACCACCTCTGAGAAACAGCCCAGATGCACACTGCTTCCAAGTAAGCTGGACCAACACCTCCCAGTGGAAAGCAGCATTATTAAACACCACAGAAAGAAAGAAAGTCAGATAAAGTTCTTGACTCTTTTTTTCCTAAATAAAGAGCATTTCGCCTTTCAGAAACAAAATTAACAAGTTACCACCCACACAGAAGCCTCAAAAAGCCTCAAACCCAAAGAAAGGAAAACCTTTTCAGAAACCCTGCCCCTCAGCTCACCCAGCCATACCAGGGCTGCTTGGATCCTGCAGACCAGGGCTGGAAACAGTGATAGAACTTCCCACAGGGATGTGTGAATGAAGTATTTGGGCTTTTAACTACCAATTCACTTATTCATGCACCTATCATAAAATACACCCACGTGCAGGACACATATCTAAAACCCAACTTGTTACAGGAGGAAGGCAGAGGAATCACTTATGGTCAGAGGAAGCTTAGCAATGCTTTTTAATCATGAGAATGTTTTTGTTTTAAAAAAGCACTTCTAAAGAACAAGCAAAAATCATTAGCAGAAAAATGACCAGGAGCTGTAACCTAACATAAAGACGTAAAAAGAACCCAGACATGCACCTATAAAATTTGCTCACTTGTGAATTGAAATCAGAAACAAGTGCATGGACCACTCTGGGCCACAATTTCAGATCCCAGGCAGGGTGATCCGAGGCATTTTTAGGTTTATGTATGGCATTTCTCTGTGACTCTGGTGCCACCTTCTCACTCCCAATCTCACCTCAGCTGCCCTTGCGATGCTGCTTCTAGGAAGGTACCACATTTGGTCAAGATTTCTTTATAAAAAAGTGTTTTCTGTTGCATTTATAGATTTTAATTTTTTATTTTTTTTTTTTTTTTTTTTTTTTTTTTTTTTAAGAAAGAGAAACAAAGCAATAGCTTCTACTTGTCAGAAAGGGACACACATAAGGACATTGCATGCATGTCTGCTGGTACCCTCAGCTTCTTTAGTTACCTTTTCCCATTTGGTCCCATTTTTATGGATATATCAGTGGAGGATGCAAATGATTTTAATGAGTGTTACCTAGGTATCCACTGATCCTTAGCTACCTCAGTAACTGCTGAATGTAAAATAAAGGGACAAGAGTCTTATCCTAAGTCTCTTCAGTGCTATAAAATCATCCTAACTCCTTCCCAGGCAACCCTTCTTGCAGTTAAAACCCAAAGACACAACAGTAAGCACCCTCTCCTATGAATGCTCCAATACAATATCACAATATGATTTGGACTTGTTCCTTTGACATAAATATGATACTCTTTGGATCTGCTGAATCTACTGATCAGTCACACAAAGGTACCTACTCCCAAGCCATTCTTGCAAACAAGCTGCAGTCCCAGTGCTTTACAAAAACTCGCACAAAGAAAACCAAAATTAAAGCCATCCATGCAAATAAAAGATTCAGATCTCAAAGTTCAGGATGACACAGAAAACAAGAACGGGGGCTTCCTCCCTCTCACAGCCACACTCAGAAATGCATGCAAATATTGTGAGCTGCAAATTGCCAATTTAGCAGTTGGTTTCATTTTGAGACCTTTTTGGAGGGGAAGTAATACAGCAATAGCAATTCCTCCCAAGCCACTCTCCACCATTGCCACACAAACAGACTCAGATTCTCAGGCTGACCAAAAGATTATCTGCAAGAGAAAATGGGATTATAATGAGAATTTGCGAAAGGATATTTATAGTTTTTACCAAACTAGAAGCAAAATCTGAGGTTAGAATACAACCTCAGACAAACTCCTTCTAATTGTTTCACAGCTATGTTCTTCAGCATGCAGTGGGTATCCAAATTGCAGAGTACGTATTTATTGTGCTTTACCAGCATGGAGGAAGTTCCTGCAACTGTACCAATACCCACTCTTACTCATGAAAATCATATAGAGGGAAAAGTAATAAAAAATAATACTTTGTTTGGGAAAAGTTGAAATAATTATTTTAAATTACTTTAAGACAACTTATTCAGGAAAAAAAACAACATCCCCCCTCTTTCATTTTCTGGCTGCTTTTCATTTTCATCAGTAAGACAAGTTCTGCCACATGGTTCGAATTTTTGATTGATTAATCTTTCTATTGTCATTAAACAAAGAAACAAAAAGATATATCAAATTAAACTGCAGGGATAAATAAGGGAATATGTATCTATACATATATTTGTATATACATGAACATGCTGTATCTGACATCTATCTTCTCAGCCTTTTCCAGGTCACTTCTTACTACTTTAACTTCAAACTCTTTAGAGTGGGTTTAGTGTATTTCTATTGCACACATAGTTCAAATTTAACCAGACTTTACAGTATGATAATGCTTACGTGCTAAAGAACTATAGTAAGAAATCACTCACTATTCCTATCTATGAAAAATCAAAAGGAGAATGTGAAAAATAATTTATAAAGTTGAGTGTTGAATGCATCCTGATCAAAGGCAATGGAAGCAGAGGCTGAGCCTGAAGAATTATCTCAGATCTGCCATACTTTAACTACCAGTTCCTAGCAGACAATTAAACTGTAATGAAAAAGCACAGAAACCAAGCTTTAATACTAAACATATGACACAGCACACATAAGGAGACAGCCCGATGCATTAGACTGGTTTTCTCAGAGATGATGTAACTTGACAGCAAAAACCAGATGCCACTGTATGGTTTTGAAAATTCCATGAAACCAAGTAAGTACTTGCAAATTAAAAAAAACCAACCAGACATCTAAACCCAGAAGATAAATTCTTCCAAACCGAACAACACATCCATAATCATCTTCATGTACAGCTTGTTAGAGGTCTATTAGTGACATACACAGTGAAAACACAAATACTTATTTTTCAGAAAAATTTTGTAATTAAAAATCTTTTTTACAATTATGCCCTTTAGTTTGTATCAAGGAGTTTTCTTGTAAGTGCTAGGGACCAAATAATTTCAGATTAGAAAATGATTTATTCTTTTACCATCCATGAACTTCTTTTGACCTCCAAGACTGAGTAAAACTTACTGTGCCTGCAAACTCCCAGACACAGGAGTTAGGTATTCCTCAAGTTATGTGTTGCTAGAAGCCCTCTCCAAAAAGCAGCACAGCACTGCTACACTGTGGGCTGTGTGGATGAGTAAAGGAGGCAGTTGCTGCCCCACAGAGCTTATTATACCAACGTCACACAAAGCATGACAGGTGGACCCAGCAGGGAATTTCAAACAGAGCAATATTAATTCGGGTGTTACTTAGATCTTCTGGATCTCTGAATACTAGTATTTAAGTGTGTTCTCACAAATTTGTAGGAAGGGGAAGAAAATCAAGGATTCTTGTCACAATGTGCTACAAAGACAAGGAAGAGAAGCAGAAACACATCAATCACTCTCTCTCTGGGTAAGCTCTATCTTTTAAGACAGAGTGACAGGGCCAAGTACTGCAGTCTCACTCAGGCACATCTTATGTATCAATAGCTTAGCCTCAGTTAGAACCCAGAAAAGACTGCAGGACAATTTATATAATTGATTGGATCAGTAGCTACACCTGTTATTAAGATTACTTGACACAAGCGATTAAACAACTACCTGCAGTTGTTCATACCCTGCCAATATTTTGCCATTTCAGCTGATTTATCTATGATGCATGACTGCCTCAGGCTGAGCGTTTTGGAAACGATACAACTTTTTCCAAGAACGAGGTTAGGGAATATTACACTTAAAATTCTTCGAGCTCATCCTCTGAAAAAAACTCTGGTGCTTCCAAGTTTTGGAGGAAGGTTTGAAATCTGGCAGCGTGGCTGTGGCTTTTGTCCCTGGGAAAAGCCTTTGGCACTCCAGTGTGCCTCAAATAAGCCCTTAGAGAACTGCAGTTTGCAGACAGTTCCTAGCAGCAATAGCACGGCTTTCCAAAGTTGCTGTTGTGCTTTCAGTACAGTTTCCATATGAAGGCAAGTGTTTTACTGTATTTCAGCTCCACCCTATTTAAAAGCCATGTAGAACAGGAAATGAGACTGAAGTAATCAAGTGAGTTTTCAGAGAAGAAAACACAGTGAAGCTGCAGATATCACACCAGGACCTTAGTAAAACATCTCTTGAAATAACGCAAACGTCATCTGTCCACACAACACGTTTGTCATCCTTAACCCAGGAAACTTTGTCCAAGTAGCTCACATGCACTGCCACTTGCTAACTACAGTGTCTCATGATTTATTTCCAGCCTTTACTGCATTTCTCCTCAAGCAGCCTTCCTGCAGTAGGGAAGCAGTTTTGCCTCGTGGCAGGTGAAAAACTGGCACAGGGAAGCATTTGTCCAGAGTTATGCAGAAAAGTCCATGAAGGAAGAGGAAACTCAACCTGATTGTGCAGGTCCTGGGCCAGCCTCATCTCGCAGAGCTGAGCAAGCCCCCTCCCAATTTACATCAGCACTTCTAGAAATGCTTTGCCAGCAAGCAAGAAAACACGCCTCTTACCTGCCAAGTCTCCCAGCTTAAATTTTCAACTCCTTTTTATTTTCTTTCTGCTTCCAGAACTGATGGCAGGGAGGGGAAAGAAGAAAGAAAAAAATATTAAAGGAAGAGCCACAACTAAGTCATTCAAAAATTACATATTCACTTTTTCTATTCACTATATGATTTAACCTCAACAAAAATCTCAAGGAAATAAATAGGGTTTCTCCACTCAAACTTCTCCCTAAAACATGAGATGCTGAACCTGAAGGCAAGACCTGAAGCATGAGCAGGACAGGGGGATCTTGTTAAAGGAACACTAAACTAAGGGAAGCAATAGTTAATTATAGTTAAAAGATAAGGATTAGGATCCCAGTACAGCAAGGTGCTTAATCACAGAACTGTAGGAATACATGTAACTTTACTTAATTAGATGTCTCTGCTCAGATGGACACAAACTCCCTTGGGAACCTTCAGGGTTTGCAAAAGTGGAAAAAAAAAAAGAGAGAAAAGTGGGAAACTGAGCCACAGCCAGCTGAAATGGATGGAAAGATTGCCAGCAGTTTCAGCGGACTTTGGAACATACCCAGAGAAGCAGAAGAAAATAAGATTCATCAGTAACAGAAAGAATAAATGAGAGAGTAGATTACTAACTACAAGAAATTATTAGTACAATTTAGGACTAGCTGGGGAACTGTAACTGGGTTAGACTTGGCACTTCAGGATCATAAATGCTGGCTTGTTCCATCAAAATCAATGGACTAGTTTTGGATTTACATCAGTGTAACTAAGAACAAAATCAAATTAAGGAGCACAGAGTAACAAGAGAAGAACCAAGCATTATTGAGCGTTCCAACACTGGGAGGCACTCAGATACTATAGTGCTGAAGGCCACATTAGCAGATTGATTAAATGATTGATCTATCAGTAGGAGATTTATCCAATATGGAGAAAAAACAGAGAGCTCTAAGTCAAGGCTCCTATTGAGCTATTTGTAATATTTTCTTGTGCATTATAAACAAAGGAGACATTTTAAAGAATTTGCAGTAATAGTAATTCCCAATTATTTCCAACTCTTGAGAGCAGTTCTATCTTCAACATTTTAAAGGCATTTGGTAAAAGTATTTAGAAAAAAGTTTTCAATCAGGAAACATGTTCCTATTTAGATCATCTCTCCTTTGAGTGGTACAGACTGATAAAAAGCACTACAAAAACTAAACTCAGAGCTATTTATACTAGGAGACATGCACTGTTTTTCTTGGAAGAGCAACTGAGACTTTCTGTACACTTCATTGCTAGGCTCATCATGAGTTTTGTAAATGACAGCATGAAAGTAGCAGTTTTTCAACAGCTTCATGCTCCCACAAATACAGACTAGTTTCTTTCAGACACCTACTTTCAGTAATGCATTGCTATTCCTTATGTCATGTACATGCTGCCTCTGTTCTAAAAGCCCAAAAACCTTAATAAAAATTAAAGCTCTGACTTAAATAATCTTTCTTACCTTTTATTTACTTATTTCCTTCTAAAATCACTGCAATTATCACACTGTATGTAAGTTCTTACCACTAGGATTTCAGACTTTAACATTACCTGGCTTATTACAGATAAAAAAATTATTCCCCATTATTTCCATGTTTAGCCCTAAAAATCCATCCATTTCTAATGACAACTGCAAAAAAATCCCATTCTGGGATATCTGTCACCCATATTTGCACATATTTTTTCACTTTTTTGCAGCTGGCCTACAGGCACAGAGGAGAGGCAGCTACCACGAGTAACCCAGGGAAATCTATTTCACCTTAAATTGTACAGATTTATGTTTAAATGTGAAACGAGGTTCCATCTAGTGCCTGTTTCCACAAATAAACTTTGATTAGGAAGTACAACCTCAGTCCTTCTATTCCAACTGCTAATCAGAACATTTAAAGAAAAATGTAGGCTTAATTTTTTTATCTTAAGTTTATGATACAGAAAATAATTTCACAAAGGCCTTTTAAGATAAGACTATGTACTTGGATAGATTATTTTCTCATTGGATCTATCCAGACACTTCAAAACACAAGGCAACTTGAACTAGAATCAGGGGGAATATATCCTACAATGCTGTGGAGCAGAAAGGTACATCTGCCTATATGGAAGGTGAATTAGTGTTTCATATACATGCATTTATAACCGTGCTGTGTCAAACATAACCTGACACACAAAGCACAAGTTAACATTCATCTATCAGTCTGCATATCACTGGGACCTATTCCTAGGATTAAGGATCACAAGTGTCATCATTACTATGAGTAGGAGTAGTCAACCTACTCTTAACTACAGCCTGAGAATCAAACAACAATTTTAGAGCATTTGCCTGGGAGTTACATGTTCAGAGGGTTCCACTTAGATATTTATTTGCAAGTTTTTGTTTAACTTTACTCAGAGATTAAGCTCTTAACTATATTATTTAAAAAATGCTACAGATTAGTCAATAGCTCATGAGTGCATATACTTATCATCAAAATTTAGAGCTCAGTGTCTTAGGTGTAACAACATTTGTACATGAGAGATATTATCTGCTGAAAAGAGGAAATGGAGCAGAAAACTTTAAAGTTACCATTTCCCTTCCACTCCCCCCCCACAAAAATAAACAAATTAAAGACACTGTGAAAGCTTTACAGTAAGACCCATGCAAAATTTTCACCACAAAATGTAAAATCCCTCATGCTTTGTTACAAAACTGAAAAACAAGACAGTCTATCAGTAAATAACTTATACATTATGAATGGGAGTGCTAGAACATAAGCTAAAGGAAAGTTCTGAAAATGAGAAAGAACTATGATTTTAAAAAGCAAGTACTTGAAGTAGAATGCTTTCATATGCTATGGCCAAAAGCCAGGGAAATGTAATATTTTCAGAAACTGAAAATAATCTTTTTAGGCAAGAACTGCGGCACACTAGTCGAAGTAATTTACATACCCCCTCAGACATCCCCTGATTTATGTTTAATGGCAATATATACCTTTATCATCATGTGCAAGCAAACAAGTTGTCTCAACAGTTGAAAAAAAACTTCATCATTCAAGAGGATTTCAGAGGGTTAAAATTTTTCAGCATTAGGCTAGAAACTATCTTACATTACAAAAGAAATAGCACAAAACTTATATTGACCCTTCACAAAACCAGCATCTGGCTTCCTGGCTCTATTTTTGTTGTGAGCAAAACTTTACTCTGAAAGCAGTCCCATCACTTCAGTGATTCCCCTCCCAAACAATTCTGGGATTCTCATTTTTCTGGTTTTGAAGTCCTAGATAGAGGCCCCTCAAAGCCAGGGCCTGTCTTCATGTAACTGGTCCCTGAAGTGCTGCAGTGGGTTCTCCAGTTCCCACCTGCACTTTCAGGGTACTGCTATTTGAGATGCTACAGTAGAACACTTGAGCATCCCTCAAGCTTTGATCTTTTCCTTCAGCATTGACAAGATGCATCTAAGGAAACAAAGTTGGACATTTAGAATCATAGAATCACTTAGGTTGGAAAAGACCCTTAAAAAGTTAATGGTTGGACTCAATGTAACACTTAGGGAACTAACCATGTCCCTAAGTGCCACAACCACCCAGCTTTAAATACCTCCAAGGACGGTGACTCAACCACTTCCCTGGGTAGCCTGTTCCAATGCTTGAGAACCCTTTCAGTGAAGAAATTTGGACTTGAACCTACAAAAGACTGGAAGAGCAGTTCAAGAGGAATAAACTGGTCTGTTCGCCTCAGTGAGGTGTAAACACTGATACCCCCAAAATAACAGGGTTGAAGTTTAAACCTATATCAAGGCTTATATATGAAGAAAAAAACCCAACAAAACAGGTGGCTTAAAGTCTATATGATTTCCCACTCTGATGTTATGGGCTTGTGGAATTTGCAAGATGCCTCTTTAGCATCCTCCCATCTAACAAGGAATCATTCACAGAGCCAAACAATACAAAAACTGCCCAAATTCATCACAGGATATTCAAGTGCCTCAACAGAATCCTGAAATAATATCCCACTTAAACGACTTGCAGGAGTGTAGCTGATTTTGTAGGCAACCTCAGAAGGGTATTTACATCCTTTTCTACCCTACTCTGCTCTCACTGCAATACTTATACAGAACATTTCTTAAATCAGATATGACAGAACCACTAAAAATCTTTTGTTACTCTAAGCAACCTTGGCTAATGATTTCAAAAGACAGAAGAAGCAAGTCAGATACTGCCAGACTTCTATTATCCTCATATTTTCTAGTAACAGTTAAACTGAAATTAATATTTACTTGGTTGTGTATTTTATTGTTGAGCCTTTAAAGTCCTGGAATCTTCTTGGGATATACAGCAATATATAAACGTAAGTTGTTATTATCAAATAACAATCACTGGCCATTTAAACCAAGTTAAAGTTCCAATAAAAATTATTATATATAATCTAAATTATAGCTATTTTTCTTCTGTTCAAAGAACCCAAAGTTCTTTGCATTGAGTGCACAAGTGCCCTGCAACACCTGGAGTTTGATCTTGCAAATAACAGTAATTTTTGCTATATGACCAGTAATATATATGCATATGTCTCAGAAATTATTTCAATGTAGCATAGAGAGCCTTGAGCTTACACTAACTCAGGTAACTTGGGTGTTGATGCTGCAAAGTGGGCACAGCATGGAACCTGAAGCAGGCAACTGACCCTTCCTCTCTGCAGTCAGAACCTCCTCCTTTTCTATGATATATCCACAGGGACATAATCTCCAAAGTATTTACCCTTACCCGTTAAATACTCCATGCAATCATGAGAGATGTTTTAGGATGCAATAGATTCTGGAAGTGTTGTTATCAGCAAGACTTCAAAACCCCAAAAACACACTTTCAGTGATAAGGTAAAGTGACATTTTATACACAAACCCTTGTAGGAGATTATTTACTTGGCTTTGAACTGTTAGAAACCGCATCCTTACGGTTTTAATCCACTGGGGAAAGGACTAATTTGGCTGAAAGTCTAACATAAGAAAAACATGCCTCCAGGACTTCAGGTCACAGAAGAACTTGCCTTTGCTCTCTCCTAATAAATACCACAAAACTCAGGAGTTTTGGAGTAAGGGTGGAAACATCTTTTCTTGCTGACCTCTGCCAAGCCATTTCCCTTCCTTCAGGTTTCTCATCTGTGGAATGGAGGTTAATAGCATTAACCTTGTTACTGATGAATAGCACTGTAGATGGATCTACATTTTATTTAAATCTTCATTTTATTTCAATAGATCATTTTGTGGACCTTTCAGTATCAATTAAAAAATTCAAAAAGAAAAAATCATTCCGAAGCCAATGACTTCTTGGCAAGCAATGACTAACCCAGCTGCCCAGGTTAAGAACACAGTCAGCTCAGAATCCTCTGGGCTGAAATGGACATATTGCCCTACAGGTTGTAAAGGCTTCATGGGGGCTGAAATATCTTTGCTGAAAAGTATCTCTCTGTGCTGACTACAAAGAAAGGATCAGATGATAATTTTCAAAATCTACCTCAGAAAAGTACCTAATGTTAGGATGAACCTGGAGCCACAACCTTAATTTTAACCAGTTCTGGAGTCTTCTAACATTTTCTTTGAAAAAAAAATAAATCTAAGTTTTGATCTGAAATTTCTTCCTTTACTTGCTTTGTCCCCAAGATACATTTTTTTTTTTTTTAATTGAGAAATTATGCTGGGTTGATTTTTATGTGAAAAATCTACTAAAACACATTACTTTTGACAAATAACTTCAATAATTTGCCCCATTAAAAGAAAAAGTATTTTGTTTCAAAGCTGATATTTCAAAACAGAAGTGTTCAGTTTTCATGTAAAAATTGTACAGTTTCATTTTAAATGAAGATAACTGAAGAAAAGATTGCATATCTCTGAGAACCGGATGTTAATTTTCTAAGATGTGTGCTAAGATCATTCTAACTGAAGATCCCTCTCTCCAGCAATGTAAATAGCAGCAACGATATGCCACAGACCTTTCACATATATTTAATGACTTCCGTGGCACTCAGCCAACTTCCACCAGCTGAGAATCTGGGACAGAAGCCCCAGCTGAAATCAGGACTCCCTTGTAGGAACCTCTCTATATACACAAAGCAAGAGACAGCCCTCGTGATACATTTTGTAATCTAAAAGGACAGTCTAACCAAAAGATGAGAAGTAAAGATTATTATTAAAGAGTGTGCAAGTGTCTGTTATGAGGTGACAAAGAAATCTGGTGAAAAGCAAGGCATGGATTTCTTGAGTTCTGAGCCGCCGACTAACCCTTTCTTTCTTAAGGCCATTTGTTGCAGTCAGGATGGAAAAAAATTAATAAATTAATAATACCAGTACCAGAGGTATTGTGTACCAGTGTTACTTCACATGTACTAGCTAACTTTGATTTTAAAGTGTTACCTGCTGATCTCTCCTGCTTTCTGGACCGTGCTGTCTGTAGGGTTCCTCAGGTGCAGAAGGTAGTGGATGATCACATCCTTGTGCACAGACAGAATTCCCCTGACGTACAAACCCTTCATCAGCACTGAGACCGCCTGAGCCACCAGAAAGTGCTGCTGTTAGTTTGACACTTGTCTCTACAAGGTGTCAGGAGAAGAGCTGCTAATCCATCAGTCAAACCACAAGATACCCTGACACACCGGTTCATCAGAAGGAGTTGGAAGGGCTAAGTCAGGGGTGGTGTCTTGAGGTTGGAAAAGGATCTGTGAGGTGTGGGGAGGAAAGGAGAGAAAGGGGGGGGGGGAGATATAAGATCCATATTGTTGTTTCACTGGCAGGACACAGCGTGTCATAACGAATTACTGTTAATTTGCAGCAGCAGTACAGTTAGATTGAGACCGGCAAGCGATGACAAACAGCACTTGCAAGATCATATAATGAGGGGGCAAGGCTGCTTCACTGGAGCCGCTTCACTCAATTAGTGGACAAGGCTTTTAATGCTGCTATGCACAACCAAAGCAATTTTGATTACTTAGAGCTAAGTCTCCATTTAGAGTGAGTCAGAAGCTGAAACGGAGTTGGTGTTGCTTTTTTTAATTATTATTATTTTATTTTAATATAATTTATCTGCAGAGTATTAGAATGGTAATAAGCTCTCTGAAAGCCAGACGCAGCAGCCTCTGCTCAGGTCTAAGTAATGTTCAAATAAACTTTTCAAAGTAAGTTCAAACAGTATCTCTTCTAGCAAATAAAACCATTAAAAAGATAACAATCACTAACAAAAGTGAGGGCCAAATTTTGCTCATTCATAGTGATGTAACTCTACTTTTGCCAAGGGATTTTGGTAGAACAGCAAGAGTTTCATGACTTAGCCTTAGAGTAGCAGTGTGCTTTGTTCATATCCTCTTTTTTTAGGTTTATAATTAGTGATTTGATTAATTCTGTTAGCCAAAGACCAAAACTACATTACTTCATGAGTAGCATAAAAAATTTCCTTTGTACACTTGTTTAATGTGGGTTTTGGAGGGTTGATGTTTAGGAAGTGTGATCTGATCCCAAGAAATTCACAAAACCTAAGCAAAGTTGGTTAAGCCTTATTAAATGTTTCTGAGTTATTTCTGCTAGCTTAGGACCAAACCTTCCACTGTTGAAACGGAGTTGTACAAATAACTGTGGACGAAGGATACTTTTGCTGGGCAAAAGAAAGTGCTGCCAGCAGTTTAAAAGATGATATTCTCCTTACTATTGTGTCTGAAGGATTACAGGAACAGGAGGACCTGAATTTAAATTAAACATGATTTAAAGGAAAGATCTGTGTGTGCACCATGTCCTAATATCTGCCCTATTCAGTGGTACATCAGTATCTACTTACCAGTCTACCCAGTTGAAGCTCTGTATAAGCACATACATATTTCTTGGAAAAAGGAGTGGACTCCAGTTACCTGTTTTCACAGGGACCAGCTTGCTCAAAACTTTCAGGATTAATCTGTTTATGCCTCCGTAAACATGTATGCATATGAGTATGTATACACAGACACATTCCACGGATGGAATGTGAAATACATTCAAGACCTTACTTCAGTTTAGGAAGAAATAGGATAAGAACATGGATCTCTTATGTGCCTGTGAGAAGTCCTCATCGCTGGGCTGTATAGTTGGAAATCCCAAGAAATCAAAATGCTTTGTTTCATATGTATTGAAATGAATCATTTTGATGTTGAGAATTTTATTTTCATCTTTATTTTGGCTGAAATTACTTATCAGATTTGACCTGAATTTCTGAAGAACTTCAGCTGCTTAGAAACTGAATTTTTGTATGCATTAATTTGTTTCTGTGGAATAAAAATCTACCAAAATACGCAACATTTCAGTACTTCATCAGGATTTCTTACAAGTGGGTGGAGGGGACGGAGCGGGTGGGGTGCTGTTCAGAGAAAGGGACTCCTTATGAAAGAATCAAGCAAAACTGTTTATCATTCATACTCCTTCCTGTATCCAGCACAAAGCTGGATTTTTCCACTGGCCTCTGAAGCACCTGGTTCTGCGCAGTTACTGTGGCAGGATACCCAAAGTAACAGAGCAAACGTGCATTAAGGACACAGAGTGGATATGGGCTTTACTTAAAGCACAGAACCAGGAACATTTTAAACTGCTTCATTTCTCAGCTCCAGTACAGCTATGTATGTATAATTTATTTAAGATTTGACTCGGCAGGGTAGCTGCATGCAATCAGCATATTGTTTTTGTGAAGGTTCCCCCCTATTGCCCCTTAGACAGATTTTAACTGTCAGTATATTGGCCTTTTGAATTTTTGTTTTCATAATACCATAAGCTATTTGAACATACATTATATACTAATCATTGCTTGTCCAATTTTTTTGAGTCTTACAGGCGACAGCAGTGAACAAGAAATGCAATTTAGTTAGAACTTCAAAGCAATGTTTTGTTATCATCCAAACTGGGGCTCTTTTATGCCTCTCGTACTATTTGGTTTTAAAAGCGAAAGGAAAGGAAACCAGTTGCTTACATTTGTTCTTTCAAATTTCCACCCACCTCCTCCCACTCTCAACGAAGGGTCTTTATGGTAATAGATAGGCTGATCTGGAGATCAATCACAGATAGAGATATATTTACTGCCCTCTCATAGTCGTAGCATAGCTTACATTCACATGAATTAAAGATTGCCTAAATCCTGCCTCTGAACATTTCCAAACGTTAAAAAGATAGAGATCTATATTTGAATTTCATATCCATCTCGTATCTCTATAGTGGGATGAACAAAAATATCCGATTCAATCACACCTGAACTCTATAAAAACTGGATCTTTCAGGATTTTATGTCATCCTATGGACTTGGGTATATAATGAACCAGCCCTGAAAAACTATTGTAGAATACCTCCACTCCACGCTCATCCTTATTCCTTTCCAGAAATGTCTTTGTATGGTTTAACTTTGCTTTTGAAGTGGATTAAGCTGGACTCCATATGGCATTTTTAGTGGTGAAGCAAAGTGCCTACAACAGAAACTGGTGCAGAACAGGATGGTGCTTCAATTCATAGCTGAGCCTGTTCAGTAATGACCTAATACAGCAGTAAGCCTGAATAATATGCTCAGGTACAACAACTCAAGGCTGGGCACCTGATGAAAACATTACAGTGAAAAACATGATGGTTTACCTTATGCAAAAGGTCGTATTACTGTAGATATTCGGAATTGCTCCTTCATAAATTAAAATCCACAGTTTGGCAGAATTCTGTATTTTTAAACTTAAAACACAGATTTAAAAATCCCTGTGCTGCAGGTGAAGTGGGGATGGCATCTTAGTCAGGACAAGCAGGACTGGTGTGATGGACATTCACTTTTCATATAACAGCTCTCCAGCCATTACTAGGGATCCTGGCTAGTTTTCCCTTACTCTCTTCATCACTTTGCCCTCTCTTTTTGACCAGTCCAGCCTGGACACAATATAACTTTTGTTAAAATCCATTTAGTTCCATTTAAAGTTCCAAATAAAATTTTAAAGAGCAAACCAACAGTATCTTTGGCATTTATCTAAGAAACTACCAAAGAAGCAAAATTTATTTTAATCCTCCACACAATGGGAAAAGTTCATCGGTGTGGAGCAATAGATGGAGCAGAAAACAAGAAACTGAAAAGGTTAAAGTTTTTTTGTATGAACATGGTAACTCAACTACACACTCAGGGGGACAGTTATACATATGTTTTTGAACTAGATTTCTAACCTGGCATGATTAATTTTGGCCTTAGTTTTGTCAAAATATTGGAGTCCATATGGCACAAAGCAAATAATTTTACATTTTTATTTTAAACCCCTATGTGTTTTTCTTGTCTATTCCCTTCCCTTCCACCACACACACTGGCAGCCGCTACCAATATGCCAAATGCCAAATCAACCCTGCAAGCTGGCTGGCACAAGCACTCTACAATACTGGCACACGCTTTCTTTTGCAGGGGGATTCTCTCTGAAACCCTGTGGCACATCCAAGCATCCCTGCTTAGCAGCTGAGGACCCTGTCTACCCCAGTCACATCAGCAACAGAGTGCCCTGACTCTGAAAATGCTGCCCATTTCAGCATGCTTAAATCAAATCAAACTATGACACTTTGCACTGATTCTCCCTCCTGCCCCAAAGAATCAGTCTGTGCTTTAGAATATCATTGTATCCAGCCAAGGAGAAGTACTGCTACTGCAGAAAGAGAGGGTGCAAATCACTGCAACGTGAGTAAGAACAACAACAACGAAAAAGTAAAAGAGAGACACCACTCAAGTGAGCTGAGAGAACTCCTGCACCTACAGTTGGCTCCAGAGGACATAGATGCCTAACTGGAGCAAAAGGATGTAACTCCTTTGATTCTTGTTCATAAAACCTTCAGTGAGCTGGAAGGAAATCAGGAACACAGAAGGATTTGCTGACCCTGTCTGGATTCAAACTGGTATTTGAAACTCAAATACTAAATAATTCATTTTCCTGCCCTTCCTTTTTTTTTTTTTTTTTTTTTTTTTTTTTTTCTTTTTGTGTGTGTGTGTGTTGGGGGTTTGGTGTTGTGTTGTTGTGGGGTTTTTTTTCTATGTATGTCACAATTTTTATTCCTTTGTGTGTACATATATATTTATGTAAAGACTTCAGTAAGATAATCATTCTGAGTATAAGACATCAGGCTTGTTGAATAAGCAGACAAGTAATACTGATTTTAGACAAAGACTGAAAATGAGTACTGGAAAGTCAAGCATGCTGTACATGTACCTTCTAATTCATTTCCTACACGTGTACCCTAAGTTCATGGCCAGGGCTGAATCCTGCCTCCCAGCGTGATAAGCATCCTCTGCAGCTACAGGAACTGTGCCCAGGATCTCCAAGACAGTCCTGATAGCAAAATGAAAATACTACCCCTTTTTCACTTGTAGCAGAAAAATGGTGATTCCCTTTTCTATGACAGCCTGTTCTGAAGGAGTTTTAGAGAATTTCTGAGAAAGGTCCATTTCTTGTGCTGTGTTGTTCTGTAGGGTACAGGCTGCAGGAGCCTCTGGGGGGGGGGGATGCTGTGCAGCCACAGTTGTCCAGAGGTCTTCAGCAAATGGGGAATGAATCCACACACAGTTCTTCCCTTGAGACACAGTGAGGAGATCCAGGTGACTGTACCAACAGTAGCCCATGATGATGAGGACGTAGCCTCCAAACTTTGATACTACCTGGAGCTCCCAAAGTGCTGGAGGCTTCCTGCCAGGGTATGCCAGCTTGCTGCAGCCCAGCTGAGAGATGACCGAGGAACAGGTAAGCAACAACTAATGATTTCATTACTCCCTGCCACAGTGTAATGGTCAACTGAGACCACTCAATCACAGCAAAGCTAAAAACTTTCCTCTGTAATAGGCTCATGGAGAGAGGGGCAAACTTTGGTCTCTTGTAGCCTCACAATACATCCACAAGACACCAGGCTCTCTATCTTTTCCCACATTACCAAGTTTCTGTTGGAGCAGCAACTCCACCTAACAAATGTAACTTTAACAACAATAAAACAACCTAATAGCTTAGCATGCCAGGGGGCTAATGTGGTGGGCCATTTAACGCTGCACTAAATAGCCCTGGTTTGATTCTCATTGCCAAGTGCTGAACTGAGAATTGCAACTCCAGGAGCAGTTCCTAATTCATTAGTTAAAGGGGGTCATTGCTCATAGGGTGGGGAAGAGGGAGGGAAAGAGGAAAGTGGGGGAAAATATCAGACAACTCTAAACACTCAAAGTTGACGGAAGGTTGCACTCCTGAGAGATGCAGTATTTAGCTGAAAGCCTGACAAAGCTCTGCAGCTGGGAGGCCTGTGGTAGTTTTACTCGACACTAAAAAAGTTGCCATAAGACACTTGTAACCTGTATAATAGGCTTGGTGGGAACGGGGAAGCTGGGAATGAAAGGAGGGTGCAAACATCTTGCTAATAATGCTGCGGTTTCGTTTTAACTGGCCCTCAAACCCATACACCATGCAGTCTGCCAGCATGGCAGAGCAGCCTCAAAACAAATAAACTGCCTTCCCATATACAATTCCTAAAAAACTGAACCCCCAAAGGGATCTGATGGCAAAGGAGATCACTTAAAAACTCAAAATGATACAGCAAAACAAGCCCAAATGCACAGGGCACCTCTGCAAAGGGAGAGCTTTATTTCTGAATGTTAGAACCCTAAAACAACCGTTTTCTCTAATTTCTGCCATCATTCAGATTGGCCTTGAATTACCTCCTGATAGGCCTCCCATGTGCTTGCAGATGAGAGAGTGTAATGGGGATCTGTTAATTAACTAGAAGCAAAGTTGCACGGTGGGGATCAAACACTGGATGCGTCCTAAAACTCCCACAGAGAAGATGAAATGCAGCGCAAACTTTAAAGACTTCCCGTCATTAGCCAAGACCTTGGCTGCTCCTGGCCCAGACCCCTCCTGTTTCAGAGAACAATGAGGACAATGATGGCAGAAATGAAATAGTGCAGCAAGGAACAAAGGAATTAGCTATTTACCCACAGAGAGAGAAAGGAAAAGAGGGGCGGGGGGGAACGGGGAAGGGAACTTGCTTTTTTTTCCATGGTTTCTGTCTACTTTTAATTAATTTACTGCTGCCAGGGACTTGTATGTAGAGCACGCCCAGGAGCATTGTGTTAGAGAGTGGTGTTAATACATGTAACATCTACTGTTTACTCCCAGGCAGGAAGAAGAAGGAGCTGGGGCAGGGGGGCAGTGGTGAAGAAGGAGAGATCTTCCCTCTCCATTGCTGCTTGAAAGACATGGGCAGTGAGGAGCAAAAGCTTACACTCATCTCTAACTTCTATTAACCTGCTTCCAGGCAGGCTATTATTGTTCTTTAAAAGAACTGCAGGCATGGTAGATGACTGTGGGCAATCCTCACACTGGGTACCAAAATGAAAAGAGGACAGCACTGGGACAGGGGCACCCAGGTGAGGAACAGTGAGCACCGCACCAACAAAAAGGAAGGGCCAGGCTGAATGGGCTTCCTCCAGTGCTCTCAGATCAAGGGAGGAGAACTCAGAGTGAAGACCCACAGCCATATACATTGCTGGGCAGAGTTACCCAGCTGCACTTCACTGCACTTGCAAAGCACTTGCTCTTGAGTTAATAAGGCGGCCTTGAAAGCAAGGCTGATTGGGCCAGGCAGAGCACCGCACTGCCATGATGGCACTGATAGCTTCTTCAGTGGTTTTGTAGATAAATACAGACTTTGACTTTACTGAGCTGAAAATCCAGCTATGGCTGAACTGTGCCTACCTCTCAGACAGAAGGGCATGGCACCAGACTGGGACATGACTGGAAAGGCAATTGGATGCAAGACAGGATGCCCTGAAACACCTCAGCTGGCATTGTAAGCCTATGTTTGAAAGACTGATGTGAGCACCAAACGATAATTTGCATCATCTTACCTTTCATCTAAAAAAAAAAAAATCTGTCAGATGGCTATTTTCACGAAGCCTTAACCCCAGGATGCAAAGCAGCATTGCATTTCCACTGCAAGCCTAGAGCAAAAGGCACACACTGTTTGAGGAGGGCCCTGCCTTCATTAAGACTCAGCAGCTCCACCTACAAAATCACTAGACCTCAGAAAGAGTGGCATTGGGTGCAGCATGAAGCTGAAGGGAACAGAGTTATTCTCCTGGTAGGTGCTCTGTGAACGTTTGCTTGGGCTTTTGTCTCCCTTGGTAAAGGAACAGAAGAGGCTCCATTGAAAAAGACGAGTCTGCAGCTGATCGGATTTATTCTCAGTCTAGTCTTATTCTAGTGGCCTTAGCCATGGTTTCACAACATCACTGCTTTTGATAGAGAATGGGAAACAGGAACACTGGCTAAGCAGTCCTAAGGCTGGATGGAAGCCCCAGGTGAGGATGAAGCATTTATAGTATTTTCTGGTTGCTCAGCAGAATAGGGGTGTGGGCGTCAGTCTTTTTCAAAGTTAAGATCAAACAATACCATTATACAACTGAAAACTAAGAGGCATAAACATTCAGTTTCTAGGCTACCTGTTCAGAAGGATCAGCATGTGTTTCACAGTTCAGCAAAACAGACAAAACCTTCTAGGCTTAGAGTTAACAAGACCAAAACAGCAGTTAAAAAGCCCATGGCACAACGGGCATGATGACTATGTAAGAGAGAAGCACAGAAAACTTCCCTGGCATTCAGTCTATTGTAGCAATCTTGACTCACCATAAGACAAGGGCAGGGACAGTGAGAGAACATCCCTTAATACTATTACTAGCATCTCAGCACTGCCCTATATTAGCCAACTCCAGATTTCCAGGTTTTGGAAATAGACATAAGATGAACTGAGACGGTTTAAGGGACTGTTTGGATGCATTATAAACCCAGCTTCACTTTCAGAAGGGAAAGTGGTGTCTTCTTTTCCAGAAACTTCTAATTCCAGTACCTAATAGTTGAGTCTTTACATAAAAGACACCATTATTTAGTGTTGCTTATGTATTGCTAACTAAATTAAACTAAGATATCTAGGAGAACATCTCTTTGCTCCTTTACTCTCTTGCTTCTTACCCCAAGGGCTCTCTCACTATTTGGAAAGCACTGCTGTCACAACTCCTGTCCTCTACCAGTGAGGTCCAAATACCCACCTGGCACCTCAGGAATGACCATATTATTTATGTCCTCGGCCCAATGTGGCCCACATCACCACAGTAACCAAATAGTGGAGCATCACCTAGCTCACCCCTCTCACTGCTCTCCTTTTAAGCAATGCTACTGTGTACACTTGGCATTTAGACACATCCATGATGCACCTTCTCTTCAGCCAACCTGGGCAGCAAGCCTCAGCCTCACCTTAGTATTACTGGGGTGTCTGGATTCCTCTTCACAAACAGGGCACCCATGCCTGCATTTCAGCAGCTGGTGTTTCCCTTGTTTAAAGCTACTGGATTTGTGCGTGGTGGGGACTGTGGTGCATTTGTGTGCATGCAGGCAGCATTTTCTCCATTCTTGTTGCACTGTGGAATCTCTGGTGATGCTCAGAGAGACCACAAAGACCAAGCAATCATAAGGATTGAACAAGTTGGTGCAGCAGCAAGGTCAATTTGGGTCAAAACTGAAGCACATTAAGAAGGCAGTCAGTGGTAAGCCTGCTTATAACTGTTGTCTTTGGGGGAAAAACAGACAACATTGATTTCAAGAGCAAGCACACCACCCCCCTACTCCTCCTCCCTGCCTGACTTGAAACCAAATCTCCTTCATTTTGCTTATCCAGGGAGAATTGCTTTAACATGGTGCAAATGCATAGGATTTATCCTTATAAAAAGATCTGAAGTGCACAGTAGCAGAGTTCTGAATTCTTCACTTTTATGCACCTCTGACAGCAAAATGACTGTGTTAGAATGAGTGATTTTTAAAATATTTGTTTTATTAATTAATTTGGTTTCTGTCACTGAGAGGAAAGCATCCCACCACAAAATCTCCTAAAAGGTTCAGTTATTACTAGCTTCTAAGATGCAAGCCAACTGCTTTCTAATTTTTTCACCAAAACCAGCTGAGATCCTGAGGTTCATGAAAAAAATGCCATACATGCTCAGAGATGTGCCTGTCCTGAAGAATTTTAATTACACATTTGACCCAAGTGTTCCCCAGTGTAAACTCTGTGTCACTGGGTAAGACTTGCATCTTAGAGAGATTTTAGCAAGCCTGTAACTCTGCACAAGCCAATTGTCTCGCTGAAGTTAGAGGGACTATTCAGATGCATAAACTAATGTGAATTTCCTAAGCCTTTGCAAAATCAGAGCCCCAGGCTGTATCAGAGTGAACACTATAGACCACAAATGCCTGAAGGTAATTAATTTTTGAAGTAATACATTTAACAGAAATGTCATGGTGTCCTGGGAAAATCATTGGGTTTCTCTTGTTTTCTCTAAAAGATTAACAAAACAGATATCCAAAGACTGCACTAGTCTTATTTCTCTCTTCCTTCCTTGAAGTTAGTCCAAGCCTAGAAGTACCACCAAAAAATGGAGTGATTTCTCCCATTCCACAGTGACTCTCTGCTGCCATCATGATTCCTTTAGACAACAGCATCCCAAGACAAAACATTTAGAAACAGGCACTCCCTGCTCTGGTTTACTCTAGAAACAGGAGGAAGGAGAACAATGTTTAATACTAGGTCAAGGGCTGAAGTTCAGCAAGTTGATTGTCTCAGTGTACGGTCAAACAAGCATCAGACCAGGTTTAACCAAGAGGAGCAGTTCTACTCGACAGTTACTTTTTGTCTGCAAGCAGGACAAATGTAATGGATCATATTGATCAGTTCTTCTTACTCTGATAGTTTGCCTTTTACAAACACTTGCTGATAAAGGGTTGAAAGAAGACAGCCCCTCCCTTCCACTTCATATCTTGAGCCAAAGAAATGCTATAAAGGTATCACTATCAGGACAGCATGGTGCATTTTCCCAAGGCACAGTAAGAGAGAGGCCTGATCTTTTATCTAAGTTTTTCTATGACTCACATCAACCTCTTAGGTTTCAAAGAGCTGGATGAAAAACTTACAAGAACTGCCCCTCTTGAAACAAAATAATGGAAATTTCACTAGAGCCGAGTAAACATTGCCAACTGAGAAAGGCCCAGATTTCAGCCTGGCATGCAATTTCACCCTCGTTTCTCTCCAATAGAAGGCTTCTTTCAAACCAAATGCTTAATATAAAGCACTGCCATACATTTGATTCAGCTATGTGTGGACCTGGAGCTAAGTACTTCAGTCTTCAGAGTTGCCAGTGCCCACAACCTTGCCCTCTCCTAAAACATGGAGCTGAAGATGCACAAAGCATCACAAGCCACCTGATATTATATTGTATGCATACTACATGTATGGGGTACGTAGAATACTGCGAAATTCTGGCAAAATGTTTAGGAGCTTAATCTTAGCCTGTCTCTCATTTATATAGGGCTGATGAAACTTAAAAAAAAAAAAAAAAAGCCCCACTTACAAGCATGGGGAGACACTATTAAAGGCAGAGGTCTCTCATATAAGCACAACATGTGATCCGATAATATTGTCTGGATTAGCAGCTTTATAACCTAGCCAAGCCCCAGGGCTACAATTATCTGGTTGCATTAAACTGAAATCACCTGCAAAACCTCCCAGTGAATAAGTCTTTGGAAGTGTCTAATCTGCTGGTTCACACTTGCAAGTGAAAGTAAATTTCAGCAATAGTGAGGAGATGAACAAACATCACAGTGCGAGGTTTCCCAACTAATGGTTCTAATTTTGCTTCAAAAGGAAGGTCTCTCTACTGCTTTTGGCTGCTGCTCCAACACTTTCCAAATATAACAATATTATAACAAGAGGATAAAAATCACAATAATAGCTACTACCAATTTGTATCCATATAAAATTTTTCATTTCATTGTTTTTGATGCAGAAAAATGAGTAAGGGCTATTCTAAGGCTGCAGAAGGAACTTGATTAGATGCACACTCTGAATCCCTTTGGCCCTGACTGTTGATAGTTTGGAAGTTTTCAAACTATGTTGTGATTTTAAAGTGAAACTTTCCAAAATAATTTCCCTGTTCATGCTTCCACCATTTTCTCCTAGTCCTTCACCAAGTGCCACAGAAAGAGGAACAATAATTCCACAAGGAGTTATCTATCTAATACCTGAAGTTTTTGCTACATAAAACTTCTTCAGCCTTGCAGTCTACCAAACAACCAACCCACCCCCAAACGAACAGTCATTTACACTCTGACCAGCTCTAATTTCAGGTGTTCATTCTGGTTACAGTTCCTTCTGATTATGGAGATGGGCATGATGAGCACATACCACCAGAGATGTTGTGCATCAAGAGTTACCAGGAGTTTTGCTAGAAGAAAACTGAGCTAATGGAAGGAATTATACTCAGGTTACACTGATAAGAGGCTCAAAGTTGTGTGGCCCTGCAGGCTGCCCAAAAGATTGAGGCTACTCTCTCCTAGCAATGCCAGTTATCCCAGAGTATGTAAGGAGTATTATAGTTTAGGATACCATGTAGATAGCAAGCTACCTCTCAGCCTTCTGCATATCTCTGAGCAAAAGACTTCTCAAAAGAAAATTTTTATAAAAATGTAAAATCACTAAAGTGATGGATGGACACCTTACATTCATCAGGTAAGTGAGAGTGCCATGGATTTGCTAAATAGTACAAGAAGCTCTCCCAAAAAGCCAGTTAAAAGTCAATAATTACAAAGAAAGTGACATTTGAAGAACTACTCAGGTACTATGAGTGGGAATTAATAGTACTATTTTTACTGGTGATCTTTGCAAATCTCCAGCTTCTCTAGGCTGGAATATGCAAGTGGGAAGAAACTTCTAACTAAATTAGTTTTCATGCAAAGTTTAGAGACAATCTGGAAGACGTTCTTTAAAAACTAACAATGAAATCTGAAATAACTTCAAGTGAACTAATTGATTTTGGATTTTATCCACATTGGAAGCTATTTTCTGATATTCTGGTGGGGAGAAATGTTTTACGTGGATATGACTGGTAAATGCTATTACACTTTTATACTAAAATAATTTTTTTATTGTTGTTGAAAATTAATTTCGTGCCTGAAAAGGATTAAAGTAATTTCCCCTTCAAGGAGGTTTCACTAGATCACTGCTCTATCTATACTGCACCATCCAGTTGTGTATTTATGTCATGACTTGCAAAAGCTTTTCAAGGCACTACCAAATGTGCTTTGAACAGATGGGGAAAGGTAATGCATGCCATTTTGTCAGCACAGACACACGCTGATTCTGACGCAAAAAATGACATAGTATATTGATTTTACATACATTTCCATATGTTTAAATAACTTCAGACTGGATGTTACTGAAGCATTTAATTTAAGATAACAACACCATTTAAACTTTTTTTTTTTTCCCATTTGTCTTCTTGTTATGAGAATCTATATTTGATTCCAAATATGGCTGGTTGGGTATGCAGACAAAAGAAAGAGAAAAAAAAAAAAAAAAAAAAAAAACAGGTAATTCTTAAACAATATCAGACTTCAATAGTACAGGCCTGCATAGGTGCCTGGCCTATTTTCTGGCTACTTCCACCACCTCTTAGTCATGTGCTGAGCTATGCTGCGATTTCCTTTCCTCAGGCCCAAATATTCAGTAACTCAGTTTCTTACTCCCCAAGCACGCATTCCTATGTCCTTGCACTGGCTGTTTGCTACCTCAGTAAGGCAGAAAAAGCAAATTTGCAACTTACTATCTTCTGAAAGGTTCAATACTTGCCCACAGAAGGGGATGTCTGGAGCAAAGAATAGGCACCCCCCAATACAAGGAAGAGCCACACTCCCACTGCTGTGTCAAGTTCCATCATACCCATTTATATGCTTGCTCCCAGCTCTACTGAAAGCAATAATGTTGTCCTCAGCTTCTGCCAGGCACTTACTCAATTTTATTTCTCCTCCACAATTCAGTACTACACATTCCCTTTTGCACTCCCTATATTCATGGCCTGAACTTTAGGAGGAAAATAATGCTTCTCACCTAGACTAGAAAGGAACTGTTCTGTTTAGGTCAAGCTTAGCAAGATGGTCAGCTAACTCTGTGACTCAAATGCAGCCCAGGCTATAGGTCAGATGGACACAACTGCATCAGCAGCATTATCCTTTATTTAAAACAGAGTGATGTAGACAGATGGGCTAACTAGTACTAGTTGAGTTCACTCTAACCATTACTCCCCAGCCACCACCCCAAAGAGGAAGGCAGCAAGACATGTGAGCCAGTAGTTTCAAACTATAGCAAGGAACTCCATGGGTTCATTAAACCTGCTTAATTTTATCACTCAAGAAAGTCACTACTGGATATAAGAAATTTAGAGTTTAAAGGCTTGTGACTTGGGAGCTGAGCTTTCCATCAAGAATATTTTTAATGAAAGCAAAACAACTTATTTTTTTCTCTCAGCTTGGGGACAGCTGAGCCATTTTGGCTGCAAAATTCTTTTAAATTTATTTTTTTAAATGTCTGAGGCAAACACCCAAAATGGAAAATATCAGCCAAAGCTGAAATCATTTGGCAAAGATATAAACAGATGAAAAGAGAGTTTTAGGATGGAAAGCATCAAGAAATCTTCATTGCAGACATAACTTCCCATATCTCCTACTGCCTATTTCCCACATCCTTTCAATGGTCAGGAGCAGTGGGCTCCACACCAGCACCTGGGCTCCTGCACAGGGCAGGAGCAGTCCCCAGCTTACAGGGCAGGTTTCACCCCCAAAACTCCCTGCTATGTGGTAACACTGAAGCTCATGACTAGGTAAGTCAAAGAGCAATAACTATAGATGTACAGAAATGAGTAGAAAATGAATGAAGGTTATATGCTACCATTATCCATGTTAGGAGGAAGAGCCTGACATAAGGCTATATCCAGACACAAGCTCTTAAATAGGCATAAATATATAAAGACTTAAAAGAATACCTTCTAACAAGACATTTCCAATGGTACGTAGAAAACTGTGGAGAATAAACCAAAATCCATCTGCTAAAGAGGAGTTCCATGTATGAAGACTGATGATGGGATTTGGGGATCTTCCTTTGAACCACCTCACCTCGGATGCTGTTGGAAAGGGCCTGCTGAGCTCTACAGACACTGGACACCAGTTGGCACAGCAAAGCCCTCAGCACAAATTATCTCCAGCAGTCTCCCCAAATCCATTTTTATTTGCAACACAAGTATACCTATTACAGGTTTGGGGTAAAGAATATGCTCCTTTTTACAGGTGGTTGTTAACCTTGAAGCAAGCTTAGCTTACCATCACTGGAGGAAAAAGTTTGCCTTGGTGAATTAAAATCACAGTGTGATTTCACTAGAAATGCAAGGAAATAAAAAGCTAAAAAGATTAACAAGCAAATATTTTATCTTTTTTCTACTTTTAACTCAGAGACATGAAAGCTCAAGACACTTTTAAGTATCATGGGAGATTTTACAGGATTGCATGGTTGAGTATTGAACGAAGACATATTTTGGAGAGCAAGCCGAATATTCCATGTTAAGGAAAAAGGACCTGGAAGGAAAAAAAAAAAAAAAAAAGTTGACTATAACCTGAGGCCTTGGCTCCAGCCAAGTGCCTGTTGTTATGAAAGCAAGGTGCTCCACATGATCTAATCATAGCACTAAACCTTGTTACAAGCCCTTTTACAGCTCCAATATCTGGGTTACATGGAAACACGCTGGAGAGCCTCCTTGTACTATGAAATAAATGTCATTCTGACTGGCATCCTCTCTTCCAGCGAGTAATTTCCCTCCACTGATAAATCGATACAGCAAAAACAAATGAGAGTGCACAATGGGCACATTGAGGATTACATTTTTATTCATTTCAGAGCCCCTGCAGCAGAGTTTTTTAAACACAATAGTAGAAAACGATGCACTTGAGCTAAAAGGGGAAAAAGAAGAGGGCATGTTAGAGAGAAAGAGAGCAAGAAAGGAAAAGAAAGAGAAGGCGAAGAAGAAAAATAACCTCAGCATTTAGAACACATGTCTAGATTTGAAAATCTCTGATGTTCTGGCTGGTTTTGTGTTCAGTGAGCATTGAGCTTAGCTCATTTCTAAGTCCTAATTATTTGCAACTGCAACAATAACCTTCCCTTTTCCCCACTCTCTCTGTCTCTTTTTAAATTTTGACCCTAACTCTTCCGTATTTTTTTTTTTCAGGGAGCTCTTCTTACCCCTTCCATCACAGCAGCTGTGCTTATACAACCAAGACACCACCAGCACTACCTACATCCATAATGCCTCATACTAAAATGGTTATGATGTCAAGAGGCATACAGTTGCTGTAGCAGAGATGAAATTATAGGAAAACACACCACAGCATCTAGACTTCAGGGTTTCAGTTCAAGGAACTGATTCAGCACCCAGTGGGCTCAGGAGAGATAATGTGTCACCTGTACCAGGTTCCAACACAGCCTCAAAGTAAACAAGACACAGTCTGGTCACTTTTAGTTATACACATGTGGCTCTTAGACTTAAAGTTCCAGTCACTCCTAGAAGAAATGAGAAGAGTTCAAATGCTTTTTTTTTTTTCCCCCTCAGTGCATTCAGTCAAAGAGGGTACAGCCATGGATTTAGTGAGGTGCACACCCAGAAGCCCAAGGTGTTGAGAAACTGCTTGGCCAATTCAGATCTAAACAAGAAACTGAAGAGCATGTCAGGCCACCATTGGTATCAATGAGACCTTAGGCTTTGGGTGTTCACCCACTTCCAGTGAAAGACCAGAGACTGGAGACCTCAGCTCCTGAGACTGGAGACCTCAGGAAATCTACAGAAGACCCGGCACCAGGACAGCCAGGGAGGAACTCAGGGTAAAATGCCACACACTACATCTTAACTCTGACCTGAATGTCACCCATGCCAAGGGCAGGAAATCCAGAGAGCATGCAGTCGTTGGCCCTAAAAGGGAATACCAGCAAAATGCAAGTAGGGCTTTAATTTCATTACTACACATCCACGAGAAACTGGATCAAGGTAACACAACATTGCACATTTACTGCCATGTGAATGCTGGTTTGTGGCCACTTTCAGTAGTGCCATGGTCTAGGTTTGAACCAGCAACCACAAGGTGAGGGGCTGTTGTATCTCATTACCAGTTCCCCATGCCTCATTAAATTTGCATTTATTTGGTTCTCACTGTTAGTGGTTCCTACAATGACCAGCTAGAAATTACACAGAAACGTGCCCTTTTTTTCTTCCTTTTCACCCTTTCCCCCCCCCCTTCTTTTTTTAAACCAAAAGGCCGTAACACAACAGCAACATAATGCGAAGTGAAATCCTTTTACAACCCTGAGAAGGCCAAGATGTGTGCCCAATAAATGTAAGCAGACATGATATCCTTTATAATCACAGCAAGATGAAGATGTGAACTGAATAAATGCTTTAAAAACATCATAGATTCTATTAGATGCAAAAGATTGAAGCGTTAGGCACCTTTTAGCTCAACTTTCATTTAATTTACTGCTTGCTGTACTGTAGTCTAAAGGGAGTGAAAAAATCCTCTCTCTAATTTTTTTTTCCTTTTCATGAGCTGACCAAGGAGATGAAATCTGGGTACTTTAATTACCATTCAGAGCCAAAGGCCTGGCCTTTGATATGGAAATCCCACTTCAACTCCAGCTTGCTGCTGCCTTTCCCTGTCCCCTTCTCCTTCCAATCTCCCAACATGAATTTTAAGTAGTCTTGTCAACACCTGACCATGAAAGCTAACAGAAGCCCGTGCCACTAAGTTGGTAATGTTTTAATACATTTTTATTATTTTATTTTAGTTTAGTTATTTAGGAGTGAGAGATCAGGGTGGGAGGGACAGGTTAGAAACGGGACATACCTAAGTGACTGGATCTCAGTGCTTTCTCATTCCTTGTCTGCACACAGTGCAGCTGAGCTGCACGCAGCAGCTCACATTAAAGGGTAAAAAAAAAGAAGCAGCAAGGGGGGGCTGGGAGGAAGAACGGATGAAAGCTGTCATGTACAGTTACCCTGTTATTGTCATCTGCCTGCTGCATGACTCCCAGCTTTGCTATAATTATTAATTGCACTTGTCAACTGTCATTAATTCCTCTTTAGCATCCCTGTCTTGGAGTAATTAGACAGAACAGCCTCACTGCACTCATTGTTTTGAGAGGCCCCTGAAAGAGCCCAACGGGCTCTGTGAAGAGACAACCATCATTAATACAATAGAGCACCTCAGCATTAACCCTTTCAAAGGCACAGAAATCTGAAGGCGTATGGCTTTCTGTCTCATAACTTCCAGTTGCTGGACCCTCTTTTCCCTTTTTTCATACAAGGGCTCCCATCTGATGACTCAGGAGCAGCGGGAGGCTTCAGGTTCTTCAGCTTGGGACACCCCACCTGAGATGCTCTAAGGAGCATCCAGGTTTCCAAGGGTGGGGACTCAGTACTCCCCAGCTGTCAGTCAAGACATTATCTTGTGCCCAGCTCTGAAGAGGAAGGCACAGAACATTGGTCTGTTTATACAATTATCATCCTCATGTTTTACCTCTTTCATCCAAGTTTACAGAGGTTCACCAAAAAGCAGCTGTCAGTATTCTCTGACGCTCACCTTCAACCTATACCTGAGGGAAAGGATGCAGAGCACTTGCTCTGACTGCAGCTGACAAGAACCCAGTGTGAGACCCCAAAGCTCAGCTTCACTGCTGCTTGTGCCCATGCTTGTCCTCCACATGAGCCTCCCCTGCAATATGCTTCCCCTGATGGTATCATGCATTACAGCAGCTGCCCCCAAATTGTCAATTCCCAAACCCAGTAATCTCTACCACTGTTAGACCAGTATAAGCAATGACAATAATCTGCCATATGTTTGGTGTTTACCTGGTGGCTGCACAGATGATGTGTGGCAGGGAGTAGGACTCTGTTTACTCTCTCAGATTTGTGATGCTAGAAAGCATAAAAACTCATGTAGGTGGGAAAAGGTACAGTAAGGAGGCACAATTCTGAGTCCATGAGCCAGGGACAGAGCAACTGCATGGGATGATACTCTATTTGTATCATCAATCTTGAGAACAAAACTGCATGTTCCATTAAAAACATCAAACTGCTGCTGTGGGGTGGGGGGAAGCATTTACTCTCAACTTCTTTTTTCTCTGGTGCCCGACTGTATAATAGTTGTTTTATAAAGTGGAGAGGAACTAGAGCAATCTGTTGTGACAACAGGGAAAGCTATCTCTGCAGTTCTACTCTTAGTTTACACTTGGTTTTACACCAAACTCTGGTTTACCTCTACAGCTAATCCACTTCCTCTGCTCATCCCTTAATTATAATGCCAAATTTCAAAGTCCTCACATAAAAAATGGAAGCCAACTCTGCAACAGCCAGACTTCATTTTACTGATGCTTAGGAACTCCAAGGAGTTCTCAGGCCACCAGACAGACCTGCCTTGACGACTGGGAAGACAACACTGCATAATCACACAGTCCCACAGCTGGGAGTAGAGGGAGCACAGATTTATTTTTTTTTTCCCCTATATATTATGGCTTAAAAATCAAAATCTAGAATACCAAAAATAACCTTTTTGTTGTTTTTTCTGTTAGATAGCTTAACTGCAACAAGACAATTTTGTGAAAAGATTTTTTTTTCATTGAATTTTGCCTATCATTTCAATGCTTACCTGACTGAGACCATCAAAGCCACAAATAAATGAAGCTAATATACTCTAAAACCTAGTTTCAAAGTCATGAAATGTTGAAGAATTTCATTCACAGCTTCACATTCTTTGGATCTGATTGTGATTTACTGAAATAACAGAGCTTTGTACAAAGCCATGTGTAATGTACTTATACTACATATAGAATCAAAAAAACCTTTCATAAGCATATGCATCAGATTTCTGGCTTGCATTCTGCATCAGAAATAACAATTTGGCCATAGGTGTGATCATCAAAAACTCCTTTTCCTTTGCCTATTGTGACTATAGTCAACCAATGCAAAAAATATTTTCAAAACTCAGTAATTATATTCCTTCTGCATTTTTTGAAGATGGATTTCAGTGTCCCACAGAACTGGCCCTGTCTTCTGTAACAACTCATCTGACAGTCAAAATTTACTGTTAACTTATTAGTGAGAGGTCTGCTAAACCACCTTCCAATTGCACACAAGGCCAAAGTTATCTAAAGGACAGATTTAATGCGGTATGTGCATATCACTACAAATTCCTGAATGATGGGCAGTACTAGTTGCCCAGGTAAACGAAACAAATAATTCTATTTTACGCTGGATATTTATTTCAGCCTAAGCTCTTGGGAAAAATGTAAACCAATCCTGAATGCTGTCAATGAAGGTTCCCTAGGATAAAGTTGGCTGAACTCACTCATGATTTCAGGTCCTCAGTGTGATCTGCTGAGACATTTCTGGGATTCAGCCAGAAGTTATGGCATTAGCTCCAGTTATCTCAAGAAGGTGAAAGACAATGGTTAACAGCCATTCCAGTGTGAATCCACATGCTTTGGATTTTGGTCACCAATATTTTGATGCAGCCGGGAAGTTTTGCCAATTTAAAAGTGTAGCTCAGCAAGCAGCTCTTTATTAAACAGACTCATCTGCAAATCCATGCATTCCTCTAACCCATAACGCCTGATCCCCGAACAGTCGATATTCCCAAGTCATCCTCAGCCCACATTTTCTCCTCCATGCCTTTACATACTACACTAGCAAAAAAAAAAAAAAGCACAATAAACAAGAGTAAAGCACATACAACATGTGCACAACCTTAAATACACACATAATAAATTCTTTGTTCCAGTCTCTCCAATGAAGAGTGTTCAAGTGATGATTAACCAACAAGCTAAGTGTTCAGCTGCAATCTCAGCCCATTTTGAACATTTTTTGCCCAAGGCAAACTAAAGCAAAAGATCAAAAAATTCCTCCCAAATGGATTAAAAACTCAGTTAAATGGCCATCTTTGAGGTCATTATAGCAATAAGTAGTATCTAAATCTACACATACATTATACATATATAAAGAAAAAAAAAAACCAAATACCCTCAGACAATCCTTCTCCAGAGGATTACTTCAACAATTTTGACTTCAGAGAGATTGAAATTGATTCTTCCAAGCAAGCAGCTTTAACCTAAATCAGAACTCACCTCTTCATGAATCAGAGAGAAGCTTTTTCAAAAACTTATACTTCCTAATAGTTATATGGGCCTTAATCCTCTTGGAAGCAGTTTTAGGTCATTATTCCGGGAGTTATTAGGTTGGAAAACAGCTTCTAGGCAAATGATGCTATTCACAAACCTTTTACACCAGAAATAATGGTTGCATTATTTCTGCCTCAAAAGTAGTCTTGAGGTCTGATTTCTGATTTTCTTTATCTCTAATGTTCCCGAGAAAAGACACAGCTACTTGCTGTTAAATAATAATAATGACAATTTTAAAAATGTAAAATAATTTTTTAAGGATTATAATGGCAGCAATGAGAGCAAGTTTGGATTCTAAGTGGAATTAAAAAATAATGTGCTATATCCCGACTTGCATGTTTCCCTGGGAAACATGAATGCTTTGGTGTTTCCCCAAAATACTAGTTTCAAAGTGCTTTCACAGATATTTTTTTTTCCATGTCATCTAAAGTGTTAATCCTTTTTCACATCCATTGGTATATCACAGCAATAGAAAAAAAATTCAAGAAAAAAAAATCGAAAAACATTCAAGTCTGCTCTTTGAGCAGCAGTTGACAGATGGGTGACCACACATCCTTGAATCACGGAGCATGTCCATTTCCAGGACCCCTGACAACGTTTTTGGTTTCCACCAAAACTTATGCTTTGCCTTCAGTTGCCAGTGTTCTGTGGAGTAGGCTGACCACAGGCCCACCAGGAAGCTCAGCTCACAGAATTGGCATCAAGTAATCAAAATACTCCTTTATTTGAAAATACCGAATCATCTCTTCCCCTTTTGAATTGATGAGAGGATGTAGATGGGAAATAGGGAGTTCAGCACCTCCCCCATCCCAGATAATTAATTTAGAAGGAAGATATCATAATATCACATACAACTTTCAGTAAAACCAGAGAGATTTTAAAGCATCATTAATTACAGGAGCCAACATTTTGCTCATATTACATTTTTCCCATCACTTGCACATACAACAAACAGACAACCCACTGGGGAGTTAGAGCAAATTGGTTTTGTCATCCTACCACCAGTTACTGCCACTGTGCAGGTCTGAATCTCTAACATGTGCATCTAAAGAGAGTCTTGTTCTGGTGCATCCCAAAAATAGTCTTATGAACTTGAAGCCCACAGCACTGTGAGCAGTTCCACAAGCTCTCCTGGCTTTGATTTTTAGCATCAGCAGAGTATACACAGACATCCTGAGTGTCCAGTCCAAAAGGCTCTCCTAAAAAGTTGGCCACTCACCCATTTCATGGGGGAAGTCATATTTAAAACAGACAAACAAAAATCACTAATGAGTCCATACAATTATTATTTGCTGCACTGTGAACTTTGCTTCCTTCAAGCAGATACTGAAGTTTCAATAGTGATTTTTGCCCAAGTAGTGACTTCAGGACTTGCGATCCTGTACCCATAATCATCTTCTCAACAAATTAATTAAGAAGTTGGAAGCCAGTTTGCTGTAAAGTAATTATTAGTAAATTTTCATCCATTAATTCTTACCCTGAAGATGGCATTTCTATTCCTTGAAGGACAAGAGGGCCATAGTGAGAGGTAAAACTTCAGCATCATTAAAACTGCAGCAAAAAGAGCAGCAGCATCTATGACTAAATACTTCACTGAGGAAGTGGCCAAAGGATTTTGTGGTATCACTTTGTAAAGTATATTAAAAATGTATTAATTTGCCTAGATGGTGACTTCACCATCATTGCTCAAGAAAAATCCAAAAATGTACAAGGAAGGCCTTCTGAGGTAATCAAAATTTAAAGAGACATAACAAAATTAAGAAGAAGAAAAGAAAAAGAATTGTTGCATTTGTTCTCCTTAGTTATATTAGGAATAAAACCCCCAAACTAATGCAATAATGTATCCCAGCAGTTCAAATCTTCTAATTTATGTAGAATGGATTATTACTTAGACAATCTGACCCTGGGCAAAACCTCCTCAGTTGAGAAGATTTACAATCTAATTATGCAGGAAGTTCTGCCGAGACAGTTTGGGTGCATTGGTCTTCTATTACATTAGCTTAGCTAAAATTCCTGCTTCTTTGCTGGCTTGGTGTTCCAAGTATGCATAGAAAAACAGAAAATATTTCATTCACATCTGTATTTCCCTTTAGTTTTTCTTACCATTACTGTATACAGAAGGACTCATTCTCAACTGCAAATAGCAGTAAGGGGCTGAGGTTGTTAAGAGCAGACTATGAGTTGCCTTTCAGGCTTTTGCTTTGCCCCCTGTTTACTGAACTGACTTTAAAAAGGACCATCAAAGTGATTTTCATAATTTTTACAATGATAGTTGCTGGGTTATTGGCTGCCCTCTCTTATTGCAAATGCCCCTGTAGAAAGCCTGAAGCTGAAATATGCTCCTGTACGCTTCTTTTTTCATCCTACTCACACAAAACTAGTTTAAGTAGGGTGGCTCAGAGATGTTTTGATATATCAGACACCTGAATATTTTTAGCAATCTATTTCATTAGATCAAAAAAAGATCCCTCAACACTTACAAAAATAGCAAGAGCTTTACAAGCCGGTAGAAGCAAAGATGGGAAACCTGGCTCTAACATAATCCAAAGTACCATTTTTTTTCCCTAGATATATTACAGTATATTGATACAGCTGAATATACAGACATGTCCTATATTAACATAGATGGAGAAATCAGTGCCTTTTTTTCTTCACAGTAAGTGTTTTGATTTCAAAAGGTCAATGGATCATGTCATGGCCTTCAGTCTTGGTAATTACCATGTGTAGTAATGCACATTTTTATCTACAGGTGGCAGACCTTTTAAAGTCATCTTCAATCAAATTCATTAGACATTTTTGTTGAAACCACCACCCACATTAAAAAGTAAAAATCTACAGCATAAAGTTCTAATTAATGCTGTTCAATGAGAGGACAGCTTTGTCAACAACATGGCTCAATTCTCAAAGGCTAGTGACCCCTCTCAGGATGAAAGCCTTATAAATAACAAATAAAAAACTAAAACAGTTGTCCAGTAGATGGTTAGCTCTTATTATTTAAAAAACATCCAGGAACTCAGCAAACAATTTCTTTATTTCCTCTAGGTTAGAAGTTTCACTTCCTTGATTATTAAGCACTGTGTGAAAAATCAGTGATTTTTTAAATATAAGCTTATTTAGAAGAGTACAAAAATATAAGAATGTCACCACCAACCTCTCATTTAGAGAAATGTGAATCATAAAATTTTTTTGTATCTGAATAATTTTAAAACATTATGGATTGTCATCTCATATGAGCGTCTAAGATCTCACTAGGAAGCAGAAAAGCACTGATTTTCACTAGAATATTGTCAGTCAATCATATAATCCTGCATTCAAACTTAATTATAAATTTTGTCCCAACAAAAACAGTGGACTAGCTCTCTACATGTGCACAAAATCCTAGTGAAATCAAGACCATCCCAGAGTTTCATCTGAGATCTGGACCTGAATCCTGCATTACACCAGCTCTGGCTCTCTACTGCCTTCCACACTTTCTCCTCATTTCCGTCCATGAAAACTGAATTTAAGTGTTAGCTAGCTGTCACTGCAGCTGCATTTCTACTGATGTAGCAGGAGTAGCAAATGCCACTCCACTTTCAAAGTCACTTAGTGTATGAGAATACATGACTATGAGAGCCACCAGGGCAAACTAAGTGAAGCCTAGCCCTGGGAAAAACTCATGACAGTCACCACCATTTGACATACTCAACTCCTACTTCCAAAAGACCACCACAACCAGATAAAAACTATGCTACCAGTGCTAGTGTTTGAAACATTAATTTTGCAAATATTTACTATTCATGGCAGCCAGAGTAAGCACAAAAACTACTACACAATCAAGCACACATTAACTATGTGACACATTAACTATGGGATTACCTGTAGCTGAGTCTCTTTTCAGGCTAATCACAACACTTAACAGCATTGTTCCCCACCCATTCTGCCTAACTACAAGAAACCTCATTTCATAAAGTAGTTGTAACATTTACTAGTTGGGATATATATACTTACACATCAATACTACTAAAACATTACACATATACCCAGAATTTTATAGAAATTTAGAGAAAATTCTCTATCTTGCCAGTAAATTTTAAAGAAAAAAAAAAAATTAAAAAATCTTTTGAAGTTATGTTTTGGGGGTGTTAAATAGATTGAAACAGAACTCTAAAGCAGCTTGAGTGAATAAGAGAAAGTATAGATGAGCTTAAAATATTTACACTGGCAATACACATGCTGGATAACATCCTTATTTATGTCTTGATATGCCCACTACTCCCCCTCCTCCCCAGTCCAAAAGAGTGGGTGAGAAAAACTGCGTACACTAATGTCTTTTGTGGTAACCTAGTAACCTTCTCCTTTTTCCTCCACAAGCTCTTCCTTCATACCACATTCTTCCATATTGCTCGCCCTCCCTCCAGAGTAATTGCCGTATGTCTTTATATGGTTTTGTTTTCCTACCCAATGCAGAGGAGTTGGGGTTATTTTCAATCTTCAGAAGCTTGTAAACAGGATCAAACAGGAACCCGGTCATCAGCAAGAGGAAGGCTAGAAAAATAAAAGCAAATGCATATCAACAATTTTATTTTAAAAAGAAAATACATCCAACACATGAAACAAAAGCCTGGGCTCTGCTAGACATCCCCCTCCCTGTTCCTTCTCATTTAGTTCATGAACTCTTTTTTGCAGAACAGAGGCTGGTGTAAATTAATGTGTGACTCAAAATACATCACATGGAAAAGCTGCCATAGAAATATGTAATAGAAAAAAAAAAAAAAAAGGAAAGAAAATAAAAGTAGACATTATCAGAACTAAAGTGGCACCTCTTATCATGATAAATCAACACAAAGATTGAACTAGGAGAATGATATGACTATATATTCCTGTTCTCTTGAGTGCTTAAAGAACTAAACTAACACTCACCAATTCTGTTTTTATTTCCCTAGCATAACACACGTGCATGATTAACCTGTTCAGTACAGTTAGTGGAGCAACCATGATAGTTGTGAGCAAAAAGACCTTTGCTCTCAGCTTTCATCCTGTGAGTAGGATGTCTACTCACACATTTAGACCATGACATACTCTCTACAACTCCCTGAAAGGAGGTTGTAGCCAGGTGGGGGGCAGTCTCTTCTCCCAGGCAGCTATCAGTAGGACAAGAGGGCAGAGGTTTAGGTTAGACATCAGGAAGAAATTCTTTACCAAGAGGGTAGTCAGGCATTGGAATGGGCTGCCCAGGGAGGTGGTGGATTCTCCGTCCCTGGAGGTTTTTAAGAAGAGACTGAATGTGGCACTCGGTGCCATGGTCTGGGAACCACAGGGGTAACAGATCAAGGGTTGGACTTGATGATCTCAGAAGTCCTTTACAACCTGTCTGATTCTGTGCCTTAGACCCCTGCCGTGAGGTTCTCTGAACTGCACCTGTTCTTCCTGCCTCGGTGGACTGACATCTCCAACAGGTATGACAAAGCCCAGAACTTGTATGACTAACCATTACACAGCATGATTTTCCAAATCCCACATCATACTCCACAGTTCAGGAGTGCGATGCACCCCAGATCTCTCTGGGCACCTATTCCAGTTAGAGCTACCCCTGTGTTATCCCCAGGGAAGGGGAGAAGTGTTTAGTGGCACCAGGTGTACATGTGAAGGATGCAGGAGTTTGGAGATGGAACCCCTCTGAAAAGGTCCATGATTGTTGCATTGAAGAGCACAGCTGGGCTGTTTGACACAGGCTGCCCTGCCGAGCCATAGGCTCCTCATTGCCACCTTTATACCTGGTTGCAAAACTGGGAAAAGAAGTTTTATGTGACTCAAGTGCACATCAAAGCAGGGATCTGAGAACAAAAATTCTCTACTACTACTGTTGTTTAGTTGGATCACATGAAGATATTTGTATAAGCAAGTCTGAGACCATATTTGTGATGTGACGTGCCAATTTCACACAAACCAAACTTTGCACCATCAGGTCCTTTCGGACAGGTTTTGATTCCCCTAAGGTGTGTTACAGTTTACTAATATCAATCTGTTCTAACTGAAAGAAATAATTTGTAGCATGAAACAAAAATAAATAGGAATTTAAAAAACATATCCAATAAAATTCTGAAATCAGTAAACTCAATATATAAACGCAAGAACTTTCCCTACTGATTTAACTCTCTGAAATTACTTTGCAAGCCCTACGGCTCTTGGAGCCCTTCATGAAAAGCAGCAGCACTTAGAACTACCATCTAGAGCAGGCTGCTACATAAGGTTTCAAAAGACAAGCATCCCTGGTTCATACAGAGCTCTGCAGGAAGGCAAACTTTGTTCATTGGACTGCTCAAAAAAATAACATAGGAAACAGGTTTATCTTCAGAAACAGAAATATGCTCTCTATAGGAATTTCTCAGATGTGATTTCCTGCTCTTAGAAAGATTACTATCTCTATAGTCTTTTTAAGTAAATCTGTGTTGAAGAAGGGAGAAATCAGTTTTCTGTGAGGATTAGTCATCAAAATTTCCTTTTACAAAGAAAGCTCAAGATCTGCTGGACCTATCAGGCTACCTGGCTACCAACATCTCAAAGAACCAGAAAATCTAAAATCTTTAACTCTTGCTATTTGCTTATCTTACTAAGCATTCATAAACTAACTAGCAAAATCTAAAATTTGTCCTTTATCTTCCTTCCCTAACCAACATGTTAGTAATATAGCAGACATGCACCACGAGCTGTGGAAAGAACAGGTCCCATGCAACCCACACCTGTTTAGGATGGGATCCTGGCACAATGAAGGCAGGTCACGGGACCAATGAGACCTGTAATGCTTGTTTACAGTAAAAAATTATTCCTCTTCATGTTTTTGTCTTTCTTCATGATCCAGAACTTAGGCAGGGTGCTACTCTGCCTTGTTCATATAAGCAGAACAAAAGGAAAAAGTTCTTTCAAAAGGAACATCAGCTCTTTGGTCATTCTTGTGTTTTCTTCTACAAAGTTTGATCAGTGATACTTGCTCATCTTTGTCTTGTCTCAGAACTATCTTCTCCCTTAACCAACTCCTCTTTACAAAAGTTCTGTGATTTTCAATAAACACCAATATTTCTAGATTTTTGAAGAAGCTTTGCCTTGCATTTCTCTGTACTTAGCACAGTATCTTCTACAACCAGGCCTGGGTAGACACAGGTACAGATACCACAAAAAATATGCAGTAATAACAACAGTCACTGTAGTAATAATAATGACCTGAGCTAGAATCTCAGGCTGGTTTACAACAGTGTGGCCCCCCAGTTTATTCCCACACAATAGACTTAAACATTTTCTGATTCTTCATTTTATCTACATAGAGCTTTCTAGTTGGTGCCAAACAGCATACTTCAAAAGGACTGTTCTATAACTCTATGTCCAAATATTAATACAGACTTAGTAAATTGTGGTTCTTGGCTATGGTCTTGAGTGGAGTGACAGAACCAGCAGAAAAAGGGCATGTTGCTATGCAAAGAAACCTAGATCCTCTCAGCAACTGAATTAGCTTTCATCCTACCTATGGTTTGCATAGGAGGTACCTAAGAAAATTTATATTTTAGCTGTTTATTTTAGTTTCTATTTCCACAACATGTCCTACATGTTTTTGTTTCTATAGCAAAATAGTTTGGGGAACCATTATTTGAGAGGACTGCAAGGGCCAGAAGTAGGCAAGAGCTCTGAGCACAGGAGTTAAATGCATGAAAAAGCACAAACAGGAGACTAAAGAATCCCTTTCCAAAAAATTTCCCTACACAAGAGAAAGTTTTAGGTATGAAGAAGTCTCGGACTGCAAAATATATTCTTGTGAGGACTTCTACAGTGTTTATATAGAGAGTAATATACTAAGTTTTATGTATTGTATTATCTTTTAGTATATTTTTTCTAAATGATGATTTTTTCTAAAACGTTGCCTAAATTTTAATAGTGGTGAAAACAGACCAACAGGAAGACAGAAGCCTTGCCTCTGACCACAACCTCCACATGATCATCCCCAGAGAATCCTGTTTCAGAGAGGCTTCCACCGTGGCAAGCTGCAAGTTTCTTTCTTTGCCCTGTTCAAGCCTTTTCCGCTTTACCGAGGCCACCAGGAAGGCTTCACTCACTGAGACATTGTGATAGCTTCCCTGTGATGATGGCAAAATTAAATTGTGATAGGATTTTTAGAAAGCAAACAAAGCAAAGCCACAAAATTACTCTCATCAGGCGTTCTCCAGCACAGAACAACAGTAAGACTTTCTGAAGAAACAAGGAAAAAATATGGGCAGAGGCCAGGCACCATCTTCTGAAGGTAGACAGTCCCTGTGCCTGAGATCTCATCTCACCTAACCTGTCTGGGTATGCAGATAAGGCTATTTCATAATCTAACATTGCCTTTACGAAGTAAAATGCTGCCATGGTAAACATCTGCTAATTCTTTCTCAGGAGTAATAATAATTAAAAAAAAAACCCAATAAACATCCAGCCCACCACACAGTGTGCACAGAGAACTTTACCAGTTACTGTGACTCACATCTCTTCACATTTCACCCGTGGGTGAAAAGCTGCTTCCAGTTATGCACAGTGTAGTGCACTATAGAGAACACCATGAGAGAAACACAGAAACCTGAGGTTTCCTGCATGCACTTTCATTTTCAGAAGAACTTCCGGAGGCTTAGAACTGTTAATTTTTTAATCTTCAAGCCTTAAGTGTGCCCGTTAAGTCTGAGGTGAATTAGTGGAGCAGCATCAAGAAAACTGTGCTGCTACATCTTCTGCTGATGAAGTCTTCGCTGTCTTGGGGTAAATGCTGGCAAATCTTTACCCACTCTTAAAAAAAATGAATGAACTATAAAAGCCTAACTGTTTTGGAAAACCTGTTGTCTCCAGAAAAGACCCTACCTCCTACTTTCAAACTGCAAGTTCTCAATTCACAAGCCAAAATCCAATCCACGTATGAGCTTTTCAAAACATTACTTTTGACAGCATGAACTAGAAGAATCGCAGGCTGGCTCTTGTTATTAATCCCTCTCCAAAACAGCCAAAACGAGTCTAAATAGAGTGGGCTTGGGGGTTAGATTCCGTGGTGTTTTCTTTGGTTTTAAAGTCACTTTCCTACTTGAAAAATACCAGCTGGCTTGTGCAAGATTACATTCTCAGTATTTACCTGTTCATATGGCTGAGCAGTGGGAGAGAAGTCTGGAGGGGTAATTTTTTTTCCTCTCTTTTTTTTTTTTTTTTTTTTTTTTTAATCTATTTGCCAACCAGAGTCATTTATCCCCTATTAGATAAAGTATAATAGACTATACCGAAAGGGTCACTGGCCTTCCATTTAATGATATTGCCGGCACCAATCTACATTTTTCCGACAGTGTCCCTCAACACAGAATAAATGGCTGATCTCTTCACAATAACAGCTGATTTCTATTTATTAAGCTAAAAAGGTCACCATTTTCTACGGCTGGGCCGCCCTGCACTATTGATAATTTTATGCATAAACAAATGGCAAATTTGTGCCACATAAATATGCATTAGCAATTACTTTTTCCTCGGGCAACGCTCGCCGCATGCAAATGTGTCCCTCACAGGGCCTGGTGGCTTTTGTTTTAGCTCTTGAACAGCTAAACAAAAGAGCACAATAAACAGTTTAAAAATTGCCAATCAATAGGAAATGCAAATGCAAAGGTAAATGGCAAGAAACTTGCTTGAACAAATAAAACTAAACCAAAAAAGCAAACCAAAAATCATGCAAGGAAATAAATCGAAATAAAAAACAAGATGGAAGGGACTCTCTTTCCTCTCCACACTCATTTCTTCAACTCTGGATTTTATTTCTTTTTGGTAGAGAGATGGCTAAGGTGCTCTTCACAGGGCAACAGTGGAGCTGGTACTAATAGGGAGCCCAGATGGCAGCAGCCAGAATGTATTTGGTTGTATGCACATTTAGCAGGACCCACATGCAACTCAAAAGGAATGAGGCAGAAGAAGGATATCAGAGGAAATTCATAGTGGACCTTGGGTTTAGCTTTCCATGATTGTACATTTCCATCAAACAGATTGTTAAAGAAAAGCTATATGTGGAAAAAAAAAAGAAAAAAAAAACAAACCCAAACCAAAAACAAACTGAAAAAAAAGCTTCAAACATCTTCTGTAAACACAGAATTAGGATTATATTACTGGAAGTGCCCAGAAAAAACAACTTATCTGTGCCTACATACAGATGTCTGTAATAACAGTGTAATGAATGTTGTCACTTGAGAAAGTTGAACTACATATAATTTCCTTTACCTCAGGGACAGAAAGCTTGATTTTCTCTTGTCTTATCCTTGGACTACTCATTTCTGACAGCAAACCATAGTTGTGTACAAGATGCAGGATAATGGAAAAATCAGACCCAGGCACTAAATTCGTATGAACATGAAAACCAAAACTGACAATTTTAGGAGGACTGATGATTGTTTTGAATTTTCCCCTTCAACAGAGGAGCTTCAGTGCTGTAGAGAGCTGAGTGTGACATATACTGTGCTTATTATTGCTTGTAGTGAGGCTATTATGTGTGGGCGAGGAATCCAGTTCAATAATTTAGTAACAACACACTGCTAAGGGCAGCTGTACAACCCATACAAGCAACCAGCTTTCTTTCCCCGTAACTTTATAAAGCAGTAACTCTGTTTTCATGACCAGGAGTAGGAAATGGAAAGGCATGAGATACAGCCAGCAGAGTAAGCTGCACCTCATACTACAAATGTTTATAAAAAAGACAAAATTAAAGCATGTGGGCTTATCTTTTGGTGGGCTTTTCTCTGGTTTTATTTTGTTTTGTTTTGGGGGGTTTTTTTGTGTGTGGTTTTGTTTTGTTTTGGTTTTATTTTTTAATTATTATTTCAACAGAAACTAAAGAGGTTTATCATTTCCTCCAAGTGTTTTCCAGATAGGAGATACAATACAGCAGGTAACGCATGTACACATGTTCCTGTGATGCTAGTGTCCAAGGTTTTTATTTTTACAGGATGGGAATGTTCCTGTCAATGTAAACATTTAGCAGCAATCCTACATTTTTCTCACCCAATCAGCTGTCATGGGATGAAAATTTCAGAATTCATTTCCATGAATTATACTAAAACTCAACAAGCTAGGATATATATTTTTTGCCAATTAAATCAGTTAATTTACTGCCTTTTAAATTCCTTGGTATGGATTGGATGGTTTTATAACACCATTTTACGCCAGGACTTTTGATTTAGATAGAAACTGATGCAAGTGTTAACAACTGTAGTGCCAGTGGTAACTGATTTTAACCATTCTCATCCTAAGAGCACTCTTACACACGGTCCCATATGGGAGAAACTACAACAAGCACAGGACAAGATACGCCCCTACAAAGCAGAAGTCCTACAGAGCAGAAGTCCTCATTTTAGGCTTTTAGCCAAGAGCACTCCCACACCACTAGCACATTTCAGGAACAAATCCATAACTTTTGCGTGATCTTAATGATGAAAAGATGATCAATACAAAATGGTAAGTGTTGCTATCAACCTTTCTGTGCTCCTTCTATAATTAAACTAAACTAAATTAAACTAAACTAAAATAAAATTTAAAAAAGACACTGAAAGGACCTGCTGATTTGGGCAAGTCAAGGTATATCCAACAATTGCATGTGAAAGAGCATCCTCAGTTAAGATAGACTGCCTTCTGCAACTGGCCTTGGAGCTGCTGGGCAGCTGCTACTTAAGCATGCCCATACAGTCAAGGGGTAGCCACCTGATAGTATATACATAGCAAATACTTAAGAGTTCAAAAATGACATATCACAGAATTTTGCATATCATTTTGTTAAGTTAAATGTGATTGAAAGACCCACGATTATACACAAAGTTCTCCTAAGGTCGACAACAGTGTAAAAAAGGCATGAGCAGGTATGCTAAAGCAAGATCAAATAAATTGTTTAAATGTCACTGCAAAGGTAGTTCTCACGAATGCCTCTGTGGCCAGTCTGCTGCCATTAACATAGTTAGAAAATCTGTAATAGGAAGGAAATTATTACTACATAAAATATTCCTGCAAAGAGACACTGCCGCAGAATTGAAATGAAAAGATGTAGCTCAATCTGTTAATGCCCATCCCACATGTGTGAATGTGATGAACAGTGGAGAATGAAGTGACTGTTAAGTGTCTGTTAACAAGTGTATTTTAAAGAGTATACAAGGATCTTTCTGTATCTGTACCAAATCTTAGCAAACTTTGATGGGGCTATTCATGTTAATCCCCAAAACTAGCACTACCAAAATAGAACCTCCAGAGAAGATACTAAGAGATGGCCATTTTCTGTAACAGTGGGTGGAGTTGTTTTTGTGAGAAGTATAAGCTCAAGAGCATGAGATGAGAATAGAGAAGAAATTGCTTGGTCAAATTCAACCTCTTTCTCCTTTTCAGATGAGCTCAACTTTAACTCTTCCTGTCTAACCCCATGTTCATTGTAGTTGTCGCTAATGCTTCAAGGAAATTTTTTCCTTTAAAATAAAAAGCAATGAAAACTCAGACTATCACAGTTTTCATAGAAGTGTACTTCTATCAGAGATTTCACGATTTCATTTTTCTTTGTGCTTTGTTTACAGCTTTTGCTGGCACATCTGTATGATAGGCTTTTAGAATTACTTTGTCATATGGCAGTTCTTTCCTGGATGCCATAGATAACACACATTACTAGATGATTACACACATGCACACACACTAGCCTATGAGGACACTCAAACCAGACTAATTTCAGGCATTAATGATCCCACCTTTCCCATACCCAGACTAAGCATTAACATTTCAAGCTGTGTTCTAATACAACTACATCCCTTGTCTTTGATTCTCCATTCTTCTTCATTCAATTGATTGCTTTCAGTATCTTTGAATTGGGAAGCATCAAAAACTGGCAGCAAGAATTTTGCATAAATTAGTATCAGAAAATTAGTGTTTTTCTTAATTAAAGAAAATATGATGGTTTTGTTCTCATCTCCTCCTCCCTCTCCCCTCACCCCAGCAATAACCAAAATGTGCCTCTGCAATCAATCTAGCATCTGAAAACCAAACTGGATTTCTTTTCTTTCCTGCATTTTCACTATCAGTAGTAATTCCATGATTAAGACTCAGCTGACAGTTCTCATGCCACAGAAGCTGGAAAAATCCAGCTGACTCCTCCAGGAGCTGAACTGGTCCTCAGGTATGGGGGGGGGAGGTATGGTGGTGGAGGGGAAACTGCCATCAGTCAGATAAACATATCTGATCTTAAGACATCCACAGTAAGGTCCCCTGCTCAAAGCTACAAAAGCACCCATCCCAGGCAAGCACAGGCTCTCAGCAGATAACAGATTTAAGCATTCCACTCAAAATAGTAAGAAAAATTCTGAAGGTTTCCATATGAACCCGGCAGAATTGACCAAATGTATCCATCTGTTCGCTTTCATATAAGCAATATGTATGCTGCCAGTATTGGACCTCTTGTAGGGCAGGGCCCTGGGACTTAAATTACATCTGCCACTTTCCTGGTTTACAGCAGCCTCATCAGCAAAGCATGAATTTTTTTTTTAAAGCCTCAAAATAGCATCCTGAGGAAACACACAAGAAAATGACTATTTCTACATTTCCTCCCTTTTCTACCTGATGACTTTGCCTCAGTACCTAATATTAATATAAAATGTGATGTTCTGAGCTGAGAAACATGGAAGCACTTCAAGAAAGCCTTTTAGTGTCTCATTTCCATCTCCTTAGCTCAGAAGGGACTATTTCATAAGCAAATTTGAACACCTTCAAGCAACTTATGATGAGAGCATCCAGAATCAAATTAGTTACCTTGGCTCCATTAAAACTGGCAAAGCAGCAAATCCTCATCCCTCCTCACAGTACATAAGCACCAATACAACAGGCTGACTAGAAGCTGACTTCCAAATATGGCTGCACCTTACATACCCCAAACTTGAATTATAGTATTTTAATACAGGTTATTTTTGAAAATTGATATTTCTGATAATGTTGCTTATTTCACCTATGACAATTTTTTTCAGATGCAACTATGAAAATCTGCTTCCTTGAATGCAAAGCAGTATTTCTCACTTTAACAGCTGCCATACATGCAACCAGTCAGAACAAGCAGCCCCATAGTAAAAGGCAAATTGTTTTTTAGAGTAATTCACTAAACCTCCCCAGTAGCCCTCTGCGAAGGACAGAATTCTCTCCAATGTAAGCTGTAAAGCCTCTGTTGTGTAGTTTGCCTTTCTCCCCAAATATCTGCTGTAATTATTGGCAGGAACAGCACCACCGATCAAACCTTTTCCACCACTGCATCAGAAATGCCAGACTGCTAATCGTGGTTGGCCTAACAGAATATATATTGTATTTTAAGTAAATAAATGCAGTGGGCAGTACCACTGTATAAAGTGGTATACCACAAGTATAAAAATAGAAAAACTGCAGCTAAATGCCTCACCATTCATGATCTGAGGTACACATCTTTTCTTAGGTCACACTGGTTGGGAAAGGACTTTACCTAAACCATACTTGGATGACCTTGAAATGTGACCTTTGTGACTTGCCCTTTGCTACCACCTACCAGAAGACTGTCCAAGTCAGGGGAAGAGGAGGCACTCAGTTTTCACAGATTCAGAAAATACCTGCTGCAAATCAGAATAACAGACTAAACAGCCTAGTATGTTGGGTGTGCACAGCATGCTACATAGCTTGGCTTGCCACCCCTATGATGCCAACCTCCTTCACCCCAAAGGCTTCACAAGCCTCTCCTTTATCAAGTTCTTCTGGGTCATCAGAACGCTCCCAGGTGTTAGCACTATTAAGACAGTGAAACTCCACACACTTCTGTTTGCTTCCAAATTGTGAAGACAGGTGAAGCAACCTGACACAATGAGAAGACCTCAAACGCAGAAAAGTGGAACTGAGAAAAACAGGAGTAACTGCTGGCAGGAAAAGAGAAGCAAGAAACACGGGTGATGATGAGAAAAACAAAAGTAAGTTAAGAGTGTCCAGCAGAATGCACCAGCACTAGCAGAGGAAACCACTCCCTCTCCCAACCTGGAGAACTACTGGACTTCTGACCAACCCCACCATCCTCTGCTGTCCATGACTAGGAGCAGAAACAACTCTTAGTGGCCACTATGCATAGCAGTATCAGCCTACTACCAGCAAATACTCAACAATCTCAGGTGGCAGTGCTTTCTACTGAGTATCTCTAAGTAACAGCCCCCTGATGATTTAAGTGAGAGAGGGAAAGGGCAGTGGAGCTCCATAGAATATTCTTATTTTTTGTTTTTACATTATAAAAATTCTCTGGTTAAAAAAAGGCCGAATAAAAGTGAGCATTCAACAAAATACTGTACTTAATTATGGAATACCATACTTAAGATTGCAAAATCATTCCTAATTTAGTCACTGAAAGCATGAAACAAGATTCAGTCTTTGTGCATGTGCATTGTGACACTCTCTTGTTAGATGATCATGTTTCAGTTTTTTCTAGAAGGGCATCACCCAACAAGAGCCATCTCTAGGAATGACCATAGGTTGCATGCTTAAAGACAAAGTTGCCTTTTGGACCATTATCTCATTAGTTTTAGGTACTGGAACATGAAAATCAAAGGCAGCTGAGATTTGCAAGCACAAAGGAGGACAGTGTTGCAAGAATTCAAAATCTTTGCAGGAAATCCTCAGTCATACATGCCCCACTTTCTGATCGGATACACCTGAACAGATACTTGTGGATATCCTATTTTGCATGTCAACTGATGCTATATTATAAATATACAAACAGTTACAATAAGGTGAAGATAACACTTGAAGAAGTCAGATCTGCCCAATTGCCTTTAGGTAGGCTGTAAGACAGCAGTTAGCTTCCCCACACATAAAATGGAGACAGAGGGGTACCTCTGAAGGCTTGCAAGGAGTAGCTTAATCCAACACAGTTTCCTCTCTCCACTTATTGAACAGAGGCTTTCAGAGAGCATAATTTCTGCTTAACCTCTTCAATTATCATCATGGGAAACTAACAGAAGAGGCTAAGTGCCCTTTTCTACCTAGGACCAACCATTCCACCGAAAGCCCAGCCTCCTCTACAGAGGTCTGGTCAGCTTGGTATGTCACTTGCCACATCTGGATGCACAGTAGCCTCACTTTGGGAAAAGGGAAGAAAATGCTTTTCCTCAGGGTGTCCCTAAGCCAGATAGCAAAGGCACTTCTCTAAGGTATGTGGGTTCAAACACTTTCAGATGTTTCAACAACCCCACAGACAAATAAATTTACAGAATCGGGCAGATTTAAATAAACCAGATTGCTTTCATGATTTCGGTCCACTGTAGCTGAATAGTTAGGATTTGAGCAGATTGGGCTGTTTCCTTCCCCTTCAAAAACTGGTATAACGAATGTAATACCATCAAGATGGATGATAGGATAATCAATTAACATCTTCACAATAAACAGATAATAAAGGGATAAATATCACATAGAAGTCAATAGGAAGCTATTAATTTTCACATGTATTTATTATGCCAATAGTGTTATGGAACTGCTGTTTTTAAGATGGGGTTTGAATGTGAGCAGAGCATGCCAGCCGCAGGGCCGCACAAACAATAAGGATTTGGAAAAAAAATAATTTAATATCTTCTTCTGTCAGCACCATCATTTCAGTACTCTGATATGTGATCGTGTAATTAAAGACTGTATCATAATGCATATGCACAAAGGGGCTGAATTAAGGTTGTGCAGGCAAATCTAATTCTGGCATTTCCTATGCTTTGAGTGCCTGACTTGACAATCTCAGCGTTCATTTAACAAACAGTTTCTGTATGTAATACCATACATTATATACACGTGTTGGTAACATCTTCTCTGTTGCTGCATATTCGGATTCTGTAAGGCATGTTTACACACATATGAACACACACATACTGCAAAAGCAGAACAATATGTAGTCATATTCTGGCCATTGCCTTTTCCCCTTGTGCAGCACATTTCCGCCATTATATTTACCACCATCAAGAATAAGCCTCTCAGGGGGCCCAGTTGTTAAAATGTTCTTTCTTCTACTTTCAAGTACACAGAATATGCGTCAACACTTCCAGCTTACCCACTACTAAAAAACATTTTGAATAGCATCTATTCTGTATGAACCATTTGTGGGTCAGAGCACATCTGCACAAATACGTGGAGCTCTCTCTCCCTGGATCCTGTACAGAGGCTATCCTGTTAAGAAGAGCCTACAGAAGTGAACAGTCTTTGGTGTTTTAAGAAAGTGGGATTAGAGAAGACATTGCTTTTGGACCTCTTCAGCCTGTGGTGGGTGCCTGATAAGATTTTGGCCTATAGGGTTGTTCTCCACACACAGTACCAAGACTCCATTGGTGCCAAAGAGGTGGCAACTTGACTGCCTCCCATCTTGCATAACTCCCACTGATTTAACTATGAGTATGACCAAATTCTTCTTTTTTTTTTACATGTTGTAGTTCAGTTTGGTTTTTCCCTGGGAAAATACACTTCTCTCTCCCCCTTTTCTGATTTCACCATTTTTCCTACTTACTGAGTCGAACTTTATACCAGCCCTTAAGGAACTGGCAGAAAGTTCTCCATTAAGACACTGAGTGCTTTGTATGCCCTTCCAGTTCTCACAGTATTGATTCTAACTAGAATCCTTGCTTTGCCACCTAAGCCCAAAGATGAGTGCTTTATTCCCATCTGGAAAAAGACGTGTCAGCTTAGTGCACACCCACCATTTATTTCCCAACCACTGTCCATTGCTTTGTATCACTGACATTCAATAATACTTCTAATACATCTTTCAAAACAAAACCAAACCCTCACACAACCAACTTTAAATGCTAACTACACTTAAAGTTGAAATATGAACACATTGGTCTACAGCTCTCAACCAGAGACTCTTAGCTACTCTTCTGATACAGCCATCTGTGTCAAAATGCATTGTCTGGTCAGGTTTAAGCACGTGTGCTCCAGCATACAATAAATACTGCTCTGTTAGACAACATGAAGCAGGTGACCGTGCCCTCACTGAGGGAAAAATCACTCTGGTTTGTACTAATGATAGCCACCGTGAACTCTGGGACTGAAATAATGGGAATTTCCTCTTACACAGTTTCACAGAGACAACCCTGAGCACTCATAGACACTAAAACCACCTTGAATCTGAGCTTCCTGAGAGGCAGTTTGCAGTCTCACACAGTTAACAGTCTAGATCCTTTCCTCCTCCTCACACCAGTTTTCTCTCTCAATTTCATAGAATGCAACCTACAGTTGTCCTAGAATTTCAGAAAGTGATAATTTTCTGTAGAGGTAGTTTATCTGACATTGGGCCTATAGCACAGGAGGGCACTTGTAGCTTCTAATCATTCTCTCCATCTGTTCACCATAAGCAATGTTGATCTTCAAATTGCACAACCTACACAATCCTGAAAGAGTCTTTTGCTTTCCGGTAGGACAATCTGCTCCTTCCCTTTCCCCGTTTATTCTGCAAGATCCTTGCTCTGCCGCACATACGGAGAATAAGAACATATCAATCCACCCCAAATGACCCCAAAAGGCTGAATTGGTTAACCAAAATAGACAGAAACTGCTGCCTTCCAGTAGACTCCCTCCCTACCCCGCAGTTATTTGTAAATCGCTCTCTTTGCAGCACAGACCCTGCAGTGAGACTGATTATAAATGTACAAACAGTGCCAAAATTATTAGGTGTCAGTGCCACTGTGGAGTCCAAGGTACTGCTCCCATGACCTTTCCTGAGCCATTCTGCCCAATGCAGCCTGGTCCTTCTTCAGGCATGTGGACTTGGAGCTGGGCTGGCTCAGCACTACATCACCCCCACCTTTCCCCACACTCTGCAAGGTAACTGCAGCAGTGTGGATGGGCAGGAGAGGCAGCAAGCAAGCTGGCAGCACTGTATGCCTTTGTCTGACCCAGAGACAACAGTTTCAAAGCCAAAATGTGATGGGTGAAGTTTTAAGGAGAGAAAATGGGCAACCATGATGAGGAAGAAGAGAATCCAAACAATCTGGTGCCTAACCATGGGTGCTGCCACAAGGTCAGACCAAATGGGAAGCAGTTAATGCACAGAGAAGAGGAAGAAAGGAAAAAGCTACCTAGCCCACCAGGCATCTCAAATGACCCTTTTGTCTGAAAGATTTGGTACAAGTCCTGGAATGTACTTTGGAATGTACTATAGCACCTTTCCTGTAGCAGAAATATTGTGCATGGTGTCCCGTCACTATAAGGGCCACCATACCCATCCTGCTAACAGCAACTGAAAGGTGACCCTCAAAGGCCTGCTGAAATACTGGTCTATTTTCAGAAACAGAGTCACCACAGCATGTGGTTTCCATACTATCATCACACATTCTGTCATGGCTTCCATGCAGTGATGCACAACCAGGGAAACAAAGGCAAGATATCAGCAGTGAAACCTGAGATCAACTACAGCAAACACACTTCACCACCAGCAGTGACCCTCCTGGGCCACCAAGACAGTGGTGCAGGATAGGGTAGATTAGCTTAGATTAGGGTAGATTAGATCAGGGACAGATAGGCTATTAGTGACCCTTAAAGGCAGTTAGTATATGGCTAAGTGGCTGCCATATACACTGACTTTGGCAGCTTTACCACACACCAATATTTGGTAATGCTGAACGCACCAAGAGACTTTTGTCAATGTTGTTAGCACACAAGCCATTGCATCTGCACTTCTCTTAAAGCTCCACCTCCTAGGCATCTGTGAATAAACAAGAATCCACCTTGCATTACATTTTTATTAGATCTCTATTCCGTTTCTGAGGAAAGGTGGTATAAGCATGACTTCTGATACATCAGGATGTATTTTGTTTTCAGCCTAACATTTATAAATAAATCCTAGAATTTTTTTAGACTAGACACTTTGTGAAAAAACAGAACATCCAAACAAACAAACAAAAAAACAACACACCAAACCCCTCCACAAAGAAACCAAAAGCAAAACAAAAACTGGCTTCATACAATTAGAAAATTTCCCCAGGTATTTGAGACTTCAGACATAAACAACCAAGGATACCAGGTGCGAGACCAAAGGGATGACCAGAAATGTCTTACCCTAACTGGGTGAGCAGACATGAAAATGAGGCAGTGTGACTTTTCCATAGCTCTTGGTATCATTTATTAACCATATAACAACATACTCTGAGAAATGGAGTGTTTATGCAGAGATCCCTGAAAGAAACAAAACTTCCAAGACAGGCTTTGGTCTTGGGCAAATGTTCTCCAGCAGGAGAAGCAGCGTGTCCTGACACTGGAGGCAGGGAGCAAGCTGTATGCCATGCTACAGCTCCAGTGTCTGAGCTCTCTAATTCAAGAAACATTGTGATAAGTAAGGACTACATGTTTTCTTTTCAAAATGTTTATTTATCTGTACTATTGTTACACATTAGCTCTGCTGTTTAAGGTGCCTGATTGTAGATTACAGTTGAATTTAGTTAGCATCGATTTCGCAAACAAGAAGCATATGTGTCATTATTCCTTGTTTCATATACATACACTTTATTTATATGATCAAAAATTACTAAACTACTCCAGTAGCTGTACAAAGCAATTCCAAACCAAGCAATTCAGTATCAAGATTTTCACATTGTCAAAATATTTCTTTCTTAATATTCAGAGAGCTAAAATTCAAAACAGAAAAGGGTGGATTTATTTTTCTGGGGTGTTAATTTTCCAAAGTAGCAAGCAATGATAGCTCCTATTGTCTTAAAAGGGAGATTTATGGGTAAACCAAGTTAGTAATCATATCCTAAGCAGCAGTTTGTAGCTGCCTGCCAGGCAGCGATGCAGCAATGGGAACATAATAGAAGGTATTGATGAGTCTTAGTTATAAAGGAACCAGTTCCTGCACAGAGACCTTTTCAGTCCTTTTCCTAGAAAAAGCTGACTGTAATTTTAAGAAGAAACAGCATATTAATAAATGCACCCCGTCATAGGATTTATCTCCAAAGGACCAGTTGATATTTATGATTTTAAATTTCAAGAGGCAACGCAGCTTTCAACGTGCCTAGAAAAGGTGAGGAGAAGACGTTACTATGGAGGATCCTGAGTCTTTTAATGTTCCATTACCTCCGTTTCTAACAATCCTCTGGATAACACCAATAGTTATTATACTTGGAAGGGCCAAGTAGATGTTGTATACTGCCTTGCCAGGGACCATATTTTCTTCCTCTAGTTCCAAACACATTCCATTCTCTGACCAATACATTCCAATGAAGAAGATGTACAACCCAAGCTGCAGTACTTTCTGCTGCTTGACCATGTCACAGCACTTGCAAGATCATCCTCTTCCAGCGTTCTTAATTATGCATAGAATCTCTTACAAATCTCATAAACCCATAAACTTCAAATCTTCCTACACTGTTAGGCAGAGCCCAAGTCCCACTGCAAACAGTCATACCTTCTGTCCGGATTGTCAGCAGTAGGAAGTAATCAGACAAGAACTTGGGGGAATCAAATCTTACTCGTTCACTAAGAACGTGGGCATTGGTGGAGAGAATGCAAGATATAAACATTAGCAAGATAGGATACAAGCTCAGAAGTAAGTTTAAGAAGCTTGAATGTTGTTGCAATGGAAGACACTCAGAATATTGTTAACCATAGTGGGATACCTGCATGTGCCAGGGATGCCGGTGGCAATATGATTAATATCCCAGATACAAAAGAACAAGGAAGTAGGTTTCAGTGTGGTTTTTAATTCAGGACCCTGAGGGGAAGGAATTAGTTCAAGCCTGGAACAAATCTGGAAATTAATGATAAATCAGACAGAGGGGTCAAGGTACTATAAGGGACACATCTAAAGCCATTATTTTATAACAGCTGATGGCAATAGCTGCTCAGGAAGGAAAAAAAATGCTGATTTTACAGATATTCAGAGGGTGGGAATTAACACTCTAGGGAAAAGGAGCAGAAAGACGGCAGGATACAAAGGTGCACCAAGATTTATGGAAAACCAGAGGGGAAATGTAAGCTAAGGGAAATGAATGTTCAGAGCACACAAAATAGACACTGCAAAGCACATTAATTGGACAAAATACTGAAATAGCCTCTAATAAAAACAAAACAAAAAAATTAAAAAAAAAAAATGCAGCTCACCAACAAAACCAAAAACCTCACTGCAGTCAAGATTCAAGGTGCACAGGGCAAAAAGCCCCATGATCCCAATCATAGTTCTGCCATACTGACTAGATATTCGTCCCTGCCTTTTTCTGTTTCTGACTACCACTGGCTAGGTAATAGCAAGCTTAATACATCTAGATTTATGATTAAAGAGTACTTAGAAAAGATTGATTTGCCCTGCCCGACAGCAAACATGAATAGCCAGGAAGAAAAGAAATACAGGGTTAGAAATCACACAGACTTCACAAGTCATAAAAGGGGACAAAAGTGCTGGCCTTAGTGGCTTTTATTTGAAAAATAAGTCCACCTCCCAAACTTCAAATTACATACCCCTTTGTATCAGAGGCAGGATAATAAAAAGCTGCGTCAAGTGATATCAACATGAATCTTGCCCAAGAAGAAATCATTGAATGTATAAACAAACTTTTCCATCCTTACATGTCTTGTATACTATACTCTTTAAATACATGCATCAGGCTTAAGAAAACTTACGTGGAGCAGGTTAAAATGTTCATAGGGCACCATACACTGTTATTTACTTGTCAAACACCACATTCACTTAAGAGGGGTCGGCTTTCAGAGAAGTCAGATAATATTCAATGTCAAGATCTAGTTCATAATAAACGGTATCTAAATGCAACAAGCCACTATACCTCTAAAAATAAAATTTTCCTATTCATTGTGAATCAAAATACATAAGAGGTGCTTGATCTTGATACCTGGAAGAGGGATTAATATGTTCCCTTAATACAGGCTCTCTTGTACTGTCACTGATGACCAGTGTCATGTCCAAAATTTCGCTATTACCTCCTCACAAGACAAGGGCTGTGACAACCATCCCGGTGGTCTGACATTCACTGACACACATAGAGGAAGATGTCAAGTATTTCCTACTAACCAGCTGTCCATAAAATATAATCTTGTTTCTCTGTTGATGGGAAAGGAAGGCTCAGCAGCTCATTTACAGAGTGATCTTCCACTTCATTTTGAGAGAGCACCGAGTAATGCACGGCACACTCAGAGCTCCCCTACCTATCATGCGCTGCAACTATCCAGGACTTCATCCTAAGCAGCTGTCAACTCAACATTTTCAAGAGCAACAAATTCATTAAAATTGTATAATTATGGCTGAAACTTTCCAAGATATCTAGGACATTTAATCATACGGCATGGATTCAAATTAACAAAGTCTCAAATACTCCAACCAATCTTAAAATCCTAGACTATACATCTATATATTTGTCAAATGCCACAAATTATTCAGATTATTAAAAAGGTCTTATCCTTAAATTACTCTTCCACTTTTAAAATTCTGCTCCCATAGTAACAAAACTTCAAGCAAAAAGAATTTAGAAGAGAAAAAATAAGACGAACATACACAGGCTACAGTGCAGATCTTTCAAGAGAGATTCAATGTTAGAAGGTAAGGTAAATCGGGCTGAGAACCATCACTGGTAAACAAAAATTTTAAAAAAGAAAAAATCCCATTAAAACCCAGCATCAACTCAAATCCGTGGCAGCAGGAATACTAGGGGCCACAAAGGGACATGGCTCAGGATACCAATTTCATTGGAGTTGTTCAAAAGCACAGAACAAAACCAAGTCAGATTGTAGGAAAATACAAAACCAAATTTACAGCCATTTCTACAAAATTTGCATCCAAATTACAGCTTCCAAGCAGTTCTCCTCATGTCGTCTCCTGCTCATGAGATGGAAACTTTCCTCAGTAACAAAGCCTGCATTGCCTTCTTCCAAGCACTGGGCACTGAAACTATTAGAAAAGACGATGGTAGTTCTCATTATTTATCTGCTCTTAAACTCAAGTAGAACTCATTATGTAACACTTCGTATTTGGAAAGGATAAAAGATAACTGAGGCAAGACAGGATAAAATAAACAGGTCGTTACCTGCAGCAGTTCAGGGGTATGTGAAACATCAGGATAAATACACGAGATGGAGTTTAATGGGCAGAGTGAAGGTGAGAATGCCAAAGACAAGTGACAAAAATTATCAAACAGTGTTTGCAGTTTCTCTCATCAGCATCACTGTTGGGCATAGGATATGTAACAGGAACAAAAAGAGGTTGTTACCCCTCAGATTCTGCCATCTGCAATTCCGCAGTATAACCAAATTTTACCGTTCCCTTCTCATTACTGTTGTTGTCCTCAGAACTCAAAATAAGCAAATGATGTAAGCCTGGTGTCCCTCTGCTGCTTATGCAGATTTTTCTCCACTGTAGAACTGGCTGCATTATTTTGTTTCTCTCCCCTTCTTCAGTAGGGAGCCTTCGTCTCAAACTAAATCTTAAATAGAAGTCACCAGTTTTTCATTGCAATCTGATTATCAATTTGCACCTCAGCAAAGGAAGACTAGAACTCTATTGTTTTGTTAATTGTCAATTTGCATCTCTGAAAGGTGTTGTGTTTTTTCTTCTTTTGGCAGGTTAGGACTAATTCTGTATGTTAACATATATGTGGGTGGTGTGGATAAAAAATGTTTCTCTTTAGAATGCAGTTCATTTAAAATGTGCTGCTTTATTTGTTTCCTTTTGCTAAGTTGCTTAATTTTCTTGGACAAATCTAAAGCCAGTAGGGACCACCCTGCCTAAGGGTTTAAAGGACAAAGCTCCTTTTCTAATAGGTGTTTATAGAAACTTCTAAAAATTACCTGGGGGGAAAAAAAAAAAAAAAGGAAAAGGAAAAGTAAATGAAAACTTAGTTATACTTCCCAGCCAGTTGCCCAGAGCTGGCAAACATTTCTTTCCAAAGGTTGTTGGAGAGCTGTAGACATCACTCATATGTTGATTTCTCTTAAGTGGGGCAGTTGTTTTACAAACAAGTATAGTCTACATATATATAAGTACATATGTAAAAACTACACAAAGTAAATAAACCAGTAGGCTCCAGAAAGCTCCACAGGTCTTCCTGGCTATTCCCTGGATTGATACAGACCTGGTTTCACCATTTAACTGTATAAAGAGTTAAATGAGACTTGAAGCAGCTTTGTATTTGCTTCACTATTACTTCATACAGAAACAACTCATTTCCATCAGACTATCACCCGACCAAGCCCAGGCTCCAAGCCTGCCCACATCCCATCACACTGGCACTGCGGGGTTCAGCACAATCCTGCACATGCCTGTTTTCAGAATAGGCAACCACAAAACTTTCCCCACATTTTCTTTTCCTTTCCTGCATTACGGATACCAAACTGATTGATTCATCAATACTATACTTCTCAATTAATTTTCAAAGGCAGAATGGTTGGATATGTGAGCTTTTAAAAGTCCAGGTTGCAAATGAAGATTAGACTAGAGGCACTCCTAATGAGTGAAGGAGCAGGCTTCATCTCCGTAACTAAGAACACAAATCTAGAACCTTGAGGTCCTACAAGTCCCCACTTGAGGTAGAACTGCATGGAGGAAATTTTTTAAATCCTCCAAGCTACAGAAACTAGGAAAAGCCTGAAAAACAAATGAAAAAACAAAAAACAAAGTATTCTGAAAAAATGCTTAAGTGACAAAAGCAAACAGAAATTCTTGATAAACTATCAGATAGCCACCAAGCCAAAAAAACCTAGCTGAGACTATCCAAATACAGAAATATTAAAGCCAGTAACTACAGGAAGACCTAAGAAGGCAGAAAGCCTTAATTTCAGGTAAGTTCAATTCTTATTAGCATAACTACCTAAAGGTAGATGAAGGATGGGGAGTGAGAGGAGGAGAATCAGAAAATTACCTATTGTCTTTATACAGGTGTCAATATTTCACTTAAGGTATGCTATTTCCTTATGTTAGGCCTGACCATCTGCTAGCATGTGCTAAGATTTTCAACTGGGGTTTAAAAAAAAATAAACAAAATCTCCCCAACTCATTTTAAAGCAAAAAATGAAACTAAAAATCCTGACAACTGGATCTCTGGCTGAGCCACAGATCTCACAGAGCGAGATCAAAAGTGAAGATTTCATGAAATTTCTATTACTACTCCTAGAGAGATGAATCCAAGATTTGATGGCAAAAGTATCTCAAATAATAGGCTTTCATAAACTTAACTCTGTGAATAACCACAAGTCCTGAGCAGCTTTGATCACTTACAACCTGCAGAATCTGGACCCCTCTGAGCCAGTTGTGTTCTCACAACTTTAAGTTTGATTTGCAAATAAATCTGGAAAGCAGGTTAAGAGGAACTGCAACCCTGAACATATGTTAAAACCATATAAAGGAGCCGGAAAGAAGTTTATTATCCACACTGGAAAACGTCATTAGTTTTACAGACTTCTCCCAGCAAGCTGAGACTTGTTATAACGCCCACCAGCTATACATTTGTGAAGATCAAGGACATTTATATCTATCATACCAGAAGAAATATATGTGTCTGAAAAACAGGAAGAGAATGTGCCTTTGGCTTCAGGCAAGCCTCTGTAATCAAATAATCCTATTTTACATACAATAGTAAACCCAAAAGTTAAAGAACTGTGAAAATTTGAGTGCTGGAGAGTTGGCAGTGGGAACAAAACACTAGGCTTGGTTCTGTTGAATCACTAAGAAAAATAAAATAAATAATTGAAATCTTATTATAATCTTAAGTAAACTATAAAAAAAAAAAATCCCGTCATTGGTCTTGAAATATTATAAACACTGGCGCTCATTAAACTCCTAGAGCTTCCTGCTTCATGTGACAGGAATGACAAAAGCAGCTTCCTGGATGATCCTTGGGGCAGAGCTGGGCTGAAGCCATGAAGATTAGATTTGGATTTGGACTCCACCCTCTTATAAGAATTTTACTTGCATGTTCACTTTTTCAATTCCCAGTTGTAGAAAACTTAGAAAGCAGTTAAGTATTGAAAGCTTTCCCTCTCACCTAAAAATAGAGAAATATGTAATACAGGAATTTAACTGATAAGCTCAGTTGTATTGGCAGATCCAAGCTAATCATCTAGACTAAAAGGTCTGTTGGAAAGTTGGCATCCTAGTTTGACATAAAAGACTAGGAAGAAGAAGAGAAACCTCTTTATTCAAACTGGCTCACCCATGCTTTCAGAATAGACAAACAACATAGGATACATACCAAAAAGCCTGAATTTATTAATGAACAAGATTTATTACATAAGGTAGAACTGAGTTTTGTTGAGGATTTGAGACCATAGACAAAGAGACTGAAAAAGTTGTTTTGTCAGATGTCTTTTTTGATAATAAAAATCAATCTTTTTCTGTTTGATGGTTGGATGGTCAAGTATAGCTTGGGTTCAACCTGAATTTCTCTTAGTCTTATTAAGGTATCAAAACTGGTAAGGTGGTGTTTCAGCAAGTTGACAAGTCTCACATACATGTACAGAATTATCTCACCTATCCTCTCTGCATTATGTCCTGGCAAAAAGAGGAAAAACTCTTCTAATGAAACCAACCATTTCAGCCAGGGTCTTTCCCTAACAGGGACACTGCAGTAAAACCTGAACATTTCTTGCCAGCTGTGAATCAACGGATCCTACAATCAATATTTTGTGCACCACTACACTGACTAAAGACAGGCAACTCTCTAACACATATATACAACTACCTATTCACAAAGGTATGGTTGCCATTTTACAGGATGTGTCAAAATCTTTCAATTCAGCTTTTTCAGTAGACCATTTAAGTATCTGCGAACACTCTTCCTGGAACAAAAGATGAAGTAAAACCAAAAGATACTAAAAGAAATTAATATAATCATGACCTGACAGGTGCAACACTTTGTCCTTCAAACAAAACGAAGTTCAAGTGTATTTACTGTCCTCTAAGACTTATCCTATGCTCTCCTGCAGTGCAACAAGTGTGTGCTGCTCTCCAAACCCAAACCTATTCTCCACAATGTGTAAGACTGCCTGGGAGACACCATATCTGTCAGATACAACCTCTGGGAATCTGATTTAGCCTGAGGCAAAGAGGAATACTGGACCTGACCACCTATTGAAAGAGCCCTCAGAGTCCTCTGAAAGACAGAATTCTGATTTCCTCTCTGAAATCCAAGTAATAGATTTCTAACAACTTCACCACCTCAAGAATTTTGCCAGACCAAAAAAGAAAACAAAACAAAAAAAACCCCAACAAACCATACAATCTCCATTGTTATCCTTCAGATACCCAGTAGGGCTTGACAATAATTCTCCAAGCACAAGATCAAAAGATTAAATGTGGTAAAGCCTGAGAATTTTTATGAGAAGTGTTTTCAGAAGTGTATCAGTGCACTGACAGATCAGAGACAGGAGAAGCACTTGACTCTGACCTCTGCAGAGCACAAGCTCTCTGGAGCAGAAACTCCCTCTCAGATGCACACTTCATCCTACAGCAATACGCCAATCTTCCTGGCAGCGTAGTAACAACAATAAATAGGGAGGCAGCAGGACTGAGCTTTTCTGCTGAAGTGTATTTAAGTCTAGTAAAGGCTTAAAAATAGGAGAGGAAAACACAAGAGCCACAGAATTTAACAAAAGAAATACTCTGCTTCTCTGTCTGCAGCCCTGTGAACACTGCACTGGCTTCAAATTGATGCAACTTAGATGTCACCTTGGTGCAACAGTTTTATTCTATCTAGCACTTCTCCTGGCCCAAGCCATCAAACCTGCATCTTTCATCATGCTCAGTGGAACACGACATTTTCAACATCTGATAGGAAATGTCTAGAACATTAGGACAATCAGAGTGCACTTTTTTCCTATTAATTTTTTATTCAGTGTAAAACTCAGTACAACATTACTCTTGATTACATCCCCAGTTAGCAATATGAACTTCTGCTGGCATTAAAATAGTCTATCAAAGCCAGTGGAAGTGTCTGCCAGAACGTCACTTCCATCACTTCCTTTCAGAAGTGCATCAGTGTCCTGTTATTTAATTTTCAAGTATTTTATGATATTCACGACCTACAGTTCTAAGCTCCTTTCTAGCCAAATGCAGCATCAGGAAATTTTCAGTTTACTCATCTTATACTTTCCTCTCTTGACTTCATCCTACTGTGCCTCAACTATAGCCTAAGAATAGTAGTATTTCCACTCTGCTTTATTTAAAGCAGAGATCCCATCTCTGCTTTACAGAAAGATGCAAGCAGCTCTGTGCTTGTTTGTCCATACTTTTGTAAGGGCCAGTCATAACCCAAATAATCCCTCTGGGAGGGGCAGTTTCATGACATATGCACTTATTTAAATAAGGATGTACTGCTGACTGACCTCTGTGCTATTCTTTTTCCCCAGTCTTAGTGCACCTAATCCCTCAGTTACTTCTTTGATGGCAACTGCCCCCTGCATGAACATTTGGATGAGGCCTCACTGATGCCACCTCCTTTCCTACACCAGTAAAGGCCATTCAGAACTCTATACAGGTGCTTTGCATATTTTCTCTTTCTGGTTCTTCTTTCTCTCAAATACTTATCCAAACATGATATCACCTCTTATTTAACCAGGCTAGATATAAATGAGAAAAGCAGCAGGAGAAAAATAAATAAATAAATGGGGGGGAAGAAGAGAAAAGGAGAAAAAAAAAAAAAAAAAAAAAAAAAATTCTCGAGCACGAATTTCACATCTCCACTTTCTCCACCTGGACACTTGCTGGAGACTTGCACGGCAGAATGTGTTTCCACTGGAGTTCATCTAAGGAACAATCAGCTTAAGCAGTTGTATTCAAATAGTATTAATGTTTTCAAATCGACTTCCTATTTTCCTACTGGAAACCCTGCCAAACACACTCTTCAACAGACACTAAAATAATTTGGATAGTTGATATGCAATCCAAATTTTTAGTGGAAAACTGCCAGATTCGACATCTGTGAGAAAGTGGGTAATTTTTATTATCCACAGAGAGCATGCACTCCGTCCGATATTCTCTACCTCTACACATCTCTTTCTACTGGAACTGTTTTATGGTTTTACATGATCAACGGGCTGCCAAAATTATTTAACCCCTTCATTACTAAGAGAATGCAAGACTCCACTGTCACTGTTTTAACAGAGCATCCAGATGATAACAGAGAGATACTGTAAAATATCTATTTTAAATGGAAGGATGTTCTTCTCTGTGATCCCTGACCCCTCTGATTATATTAAATGCAGATTTTAATTTTTTTTTTTTTTGCTGGAAGTATCTTCTGACTGTTATTTGCCAAGTGTGAGATAGAACCTAATCTCTTGTAAACAAAGTGTTAATTCCCTGCCTTCCTCTTGTCCCTTCTCATGCTGAAGAGAGGGTTTGTCAGAACAGCTGCTGGGGGAAGTAAGGATGGGAAAATGCCTTTGGAAGAGTAGGCCTTCCTGCTCAGGACTCAGATCAACCCCAGCATGGAAAGGTATCTTTTTCTTGCATTGTTTTACTTAGGGATCCTCCTAATTTACAAATGGTTAGAAATATTTAGTTCTGCATCTACGGCATCTAAGGGGTCAGATCCTCCAGGCCACTGAGGTGCATGGAGTTAAGCTGATTCGAATGACAATCTATATGATTTATAATCTAGCTTTTTAGTTTACATTAAACAGCATCACTTGTTGTTTAGAATGAATTTTACTATCTCATTTGCAAGCATTAGGAAAAGCAAAGTATGAAACACAGAGAAGAGAGGAGATAATATTATACAGACCTTCTACTATGGTAGGTTTTTTTTTCCTCTGGTTGCTTGCTTTGTGGTTTGCTGTGTTTTTTTAAGAACAAAACAAAAACCCAGGACTTGCTATTTGAAACTGCCTGCTGAGGTTCCTTTAAATAAATGAAAACAAATAGTCCCTAGCTGTCTGGGTTACACTAAAGAAACTCATCCTCCGAGTCATTTGTAATGCTGAGAAGGTTTATCTCCTTCACTTAAAAGACTGTCAAAGTTCACTTTGTAAGTGCACCTGTATATTTTATTTCTCAAAGATTGCTAGATGTTTTTCTTATCTATAGTCCTGTTGGGAACAGGTGGCATGATTCCTGGCACCAAAGCAATCCCAAAATGTATGCTAAACAGGGACAATTTGTTGGTTTGTCTTCATAATCAGAAAGGAAGTTTTGGGTTTTTTTCTTCCTTTTTTCTTTCCTTTTTTTTTTTTTTTTCAATGTTGTATTGAGACCAAATCCAAAGCTAGACAGGAGGAATCCCTGTGCTACTGATAGACTTTTCCTGAAGGATGACCAGCAGTGGGGTCACAATGCTCAGCCTCTCGTGCAGAAATCCAATCAGTGTTCACAGTCATTCCAACAAACCACAGAATCAGACAGAGCTATCAAGAGAGATTTTGATTTTTGTAGATTTTTCAGTCTCAGAAATAAACAGAATTCTCTGAAATTACCAACAAGGTACACACTAAGAAGCACTCTATTGCTGCACTTCCAGAAGACACAAGAAACAATGCATATGTTTTATGATTCCCCATCCATGCTTTAAAAAAAATTAAAACATTCATGCTGTGTTATGGCTAATTTAGATTGTTCATAGCCAGGGTCAAGGACTCTTCATTTGTATTTATCTTATAACCCTAACACTGTGCAAATAGCAGTAATTTTTCACATTTCATAGCCAGGTTTAACTAAAGACCTCACAGGACTCAACAAACACCAGCAAACTAAAGGTCTGGTTCAGAAAGGGACACGGAGGTAAAAAGCTCCCATTGACTCAAGTAGAATTTGCATCACATCTCCAGCAAATTTCAAGATAAAGATCACCATTAACATTTTACAGACAGGTAAATCAAGGGACAAATAAATAACATGGTGATACTACAGCAGAATCACCACTAAAAACCAGGGATCTTGACTACTAGGCTTCCCCTTGACTGAAAAAGGTCTTGCAGCTTCTGCTTAAGTGATTTGTTCAGCAATACCCACAAGACAAGAGGGAGAATGCAGAACAGGTGGAAAAAAATATTTGCTCCATTTTGACAGTGTCAAAATGTAGCATCACAGCCATTCCAGAAAGGACATTAACTCTAAGAATTACTGTTTTATGAATATACTCTTATACTTCCCCCATCCCAAATATTGGCTGATAAATAAAGTAACATGTTGAACTGCAAAAGTAAAATGGTGATAAGGTCTTAGAATGACAGACAATGACTACAAAAGTTCCCAAGAAATAGAATCTGATTTAGTGAGTGCAACTGTGTGTGATATACTTCCCTTTATAGATATAAAACATTGTGCTTGAAGCACAACTAGCAAACTTAATTCCTAAGGCAACAAAAAACCCCAGGAAATACAAGTGAAAAGAAATAAGGGTTATGTTTGCTTGAAAGTCTTGTAGACTCTTGCACTGCATTTAGACTCTTCACCTTTTTAATGAATCTTACCTATATCCATTTCTTACCCTGACAAGGCACTTAGGGACGTGGTTTGGTGGAGGACTTGGCAGTGTGTGGTTGGACTCAATGATCTTAAGGGTCTCTTCCACCCTAAATTATTCAATGACACTATAACACCTGCAGGATAGCCACTATAATGTAAAGCATACAGTCCCTCCTTTAATCCAGTGAAATACTTCCATTGCTTTTGGTGGAAGAAATTTTAGCCTTGAATTTTAATATTATTTTTCATACTTGGAACCCCACATACATTTTCACCTCTACTGAATTTATCACCTGATGCTATCAACCTCCTACAAATGAAAATACACCTGAAAGAATAATTTTAATTCCCAAATTACCCAGAAAATTTGTTAACATCATCCTGTGATTAATTATATATTCCCCAACACTTTTGTTTTAAACACTGAGCCAATCACTCTAACTCAAGTAAGTTACAGTAAAGACCAGATCAATACACACTTGTTAGTAATAACATATATATACATGTACAAAAGTCATTCATCTATCACATGCTTTTTAAAATTTTCTTCTACTCTGATCAGGGACTACACTGAGGAGCTCTGATGTGTATGCAAAAACTTGTCACCAATGTGTAACTCACGTTTCATGAGGATTCTCCTTTTTTAAATTATTTTTATTTTAGTGTATAACTGGTAAACAATAGGGCTTTACTATTAAAACATAATTTGATTTCTATAAAAAGCAAATAATTAAAAACAACTGAACATCAGTCTTGCATGGCTGGCTTTTTTCTTACTTCTGAATGCCTAACATTATGTAGGTATAAAAATAACATCTGCCCCTTTCTGAAAACTGTTTAATTACACCATCACCTTCTCCTATATCCTAAAAGAGCATCTCCCTGTGAACATCTCCAGATGTAGAATCTTATAATCTGATATATTTATATTCACTTGGTTATTTTAATAGTCAAGTATGCACAAGCACAAATTTTAAATATATCACAAACAAACGATTTTTGTGTATATACACACACAGTATGTGTATATGGATGGAGAATTTCCATTATATGAGCAGAAGGCTGATCCACAATAATTCTGCACCCACACAGAGCACCATTACTTTCAGGGGTACTTCATATGATCTGTATTTTTGTACTTTTAACAATACTTTTAAAATAACTTTACCAGATGCCATCATACTCATACTACAGAAATAATGGAAAAGAACAGTAAGTGTGATAAATACATCAGCTAATGGGTAGTAGGCTGCACAGCTCTGCAGAAAGATTATTACAGGCACAATGCCACAGATTTATTTATGGCTTAAAGCAGCGCATGTCATAAGCATACATAGTTATAGTAGGTGGAGTCATCTGATCCAATCTGGCAGAGCTTTCACATGGGAATGGCAAGGACTCCTCATTACCCATGAATTAATGCTTTTATTGGCAAAAAGTGTCTCTTATGTATATTCCTGAATGAGAACAATGTGAAGTAGTTTCCAGTGATTCACATAAACTCTTTTTTCCTTTTGAAAAACTGGCTGACTAACAAAGTGACTTCCTTTTTGAGTTCTGCTTCAGCTCTTCAGTCCTTCCAGCCATGCAAGCCTGCACACTGGGCTCATTTGTCCACTCTAGCAAAGAACCTCAATTCAAAGGTGAAACACAATTATCATTTAATACTGAGGCCCTAAGTTAGTTTAGCCTAGGAAGGTAACTCAAATCTGAATCAGGATTATATGTAAAATTTCAGTATGCAAAATTTAAACATGCAGATACAGGCTCCATATTCAGACAGAAATTAGTAATGCTGCTACAGGTCTGAAATGAAGCATATGCTTTTTCAATGAACCATGGATTTCACATCTTACTGGAAAGAAAGGCTCACTGGCAGTTCACTTCTCCCCAGCAGGGCAATGGGTGACCCATTCAGTTCACATATCACTCAATCACCAGCTCTGCTTGCCCTGAGTCACTGGAAATCCCTAAGTTAAGTTTCAGGCAGATAAAGTTTTTTTAACCTGCTGCATCTCCTGAGACCACAGAGCCTGGGGACACGATTGTACACACGCCAAATAGGTTCCAAGGCTTTGCTGAAATTTGCATTCAAAAAGCCATTCCTGTATTCTACTGTCATAATGTTTCTGAATTTTGTGTATTGTTTTCAGGATCTATCCTTTCAGTTATCTATATGATGGCAGAGACAAATTTTCTAAGGGTGCTAAACCACAGCACTTCTAATAGCATGAAGAGTTCAGCCCAAGTTCTATTATAAAGCCATTAAAAACGTGCTCCAAGGACATGTCTGCTTCAGTTTCCACAAAAGAAGTCTCATCTCCCTCTTATCATTGGCCACAGCAAAAAATCTTCCTTTGCTTTCCCTGTTACATATCTGACTTCGAAGTTTTCCTTTAGTTTCCCTTCTCCATCACAGCAGCTATCTGCTACTTTTCCAAGGATCCTCCCAGCCTAATGCCATCTTACTTTACTTTCTTCAATTCTGCACAGCCAGGCTGAATCATTGCTCATGGCAGCCAGCAGCACCGCCCTCCAACAACTATTAACTCTGTGTTCAAGAATTTACATCAGGTATTCCCCCATAGCTCCCCTCTGACCCAAAAACAGTCAGTAAGACTTCACAAAGCTACAACTTTGTTCTCTGTCAAGACTCCACTAGAAACTCCTTCCCACTGAAATGACTACAGAAAAATTGCCAACTTTAAAAATTCTAATATAATAAAAATAATAAACCATACTTATTGTCATTGTTTCGCTCTTTTCCTCATTTGTTTGCTCCACCTAGGGACATTTTAAAAGATGCAAAATCAAGAGATACAGGATTAAAGTGGGTTTTACTGAAACAATTAATATAAACAGTATATTTGGACAGAACTCACAACATTATTACGACGATCCTATGCCAAAGGAAACCCCATTTTTTTACCATGGTCAGTTAAAGCTCATATCTTGTGACAATGCAAAAAGAGATAGTGGCTTCCCATGAAAAATGCATCCCTTTAATGACTGGCAATGCCCAAAGCTTGTCTCTTAATTACAGATCCATATCCTGTGGTTTAATCCAACAGCCACTCCCCATCCACATACAGGCTCTGCTCTCTGCCCAGTGCACAAGGGGAAGGATTTTTCGTGCTCTAGTCAAGTCGCACGTTCCCCATGGAGCCTGAAACTTCGGCTTTGTCATTTATCCAGCTTGGAACACATGCTATCTGGGCACTGCACCTCCAAAAACAGTTTGGAAAGTATTTCATCTGGGTGTGTGCAAGCGAACTCCACCTCCCATGGCAGAACCTTAAATCCTTTTGCTGCCAGCACCAAAAATTAACAAGGCAGAGCAAACAAAGTGTCTTCTTTGACTGAAGTGCAGAAATAGTTTGTGTTCTCCTCCTCTCTGCGGTTACTGAACCAAACAGTCTTTGATAAGTTTTTAAAAAATTTTAAAAAGTTTTTACTCTCATTCTGTTTCCATGCAATGAAAATAATACATAATAATATTGGCTTTGCTTTAAAAAAACTTCTCTTATGAAAAGCATTCCATTTGTACTGACTTTAGTGGAAGGTGCGTGGGTGTGTAAGAAAGAAGAATTTAAGTCCCGAGACACTTATATCTCTGTATATTTAATAAAATTACAATTCAAACTTTGTTTGTTTAAAAGAAAGAGTCCAGCTACAGCCAGTTTGTAGCGCAACACAAAGAAATTGCCTGAATCCCAAAATCTCAAAGGCTGGACAAGCCAATTCAATCTTGCTCAGTTTGGATCCCACTTCAGCAAAATACCCGACAGAAATGATCTCAATTTCCTTGCTGGCTGTGGACCTAAGTACTACTGCTGCAAAATGAATACAGTAAAATAAAGTTACAGTGTGCAGCATAGCGGTACATTTGTTATCTCTACACATTTCCACAGAAGGCTGGGGAGGGGAGAGGAGGTTGGAGCCAATAGAGGGAGTTTGGACATTCGTGTTGAGGGGAGCATTATGTCTCAGCACCCTCGTAATCTCTCCCAGTTTTCCTTTCTTCCAGACTCCACAGCACCTTTGTTTCCTCCTATTTATCCTCCTCCTCCCCTCCCTCCCTTCCCCTCACTCTCTCTTGGTGGCCATTAACTACGCTGACAGTTTGACAGGCTGAAATAAGGAAATAAAACACTTAAACATTGTTTCCTGATGTATGCATTCATCTCCTCTGCCAAACACAGATATTGAGGAGATACTTCACTCCTCCTGTCAGCTTGCTAAATTATAGCCCGGCTCTCATAGCAACACAACTCTCAGGCCTTGTACGTTCAGTTGATCTGTCTTCCTATCAGAAGGCCACACAGGGGCCATTTCCGTGTCTTTACCAGGAGCTTCTTACATTTATACTCTTTATAACACATTTTCATATGTTTAGGGTTAAGTTTCTGTTTTAAAAATAGAATCCCGTGCTTCTTCTACTGAAAACGCTCACATTAGCACGACAGTTCCACTTCTTGCTTGGATTATGACAAAACTACTTCAGGAATAAAATAAAATAGATTGCATTAAGCTTTGTGTCATTCCCATAACCCATTATAGCAGCTGAGTAAACTGAAACCCTGCTCTGCTTTCACTGGGTTTATTAGACTTTTTTATTTAAGCATTTCTGGTTGACAGAAAACATGCTGCTAGAGANTGAAGAGAGGGTTTGTCAGAACAGCTGCTGGGGGAAGTAAGGATGGGAAAATGCCTTTGGAAGAGTAGGCCTTCCTGCTGAGGACTCAGATCAACCCCAGCATGGAAAGGTATCTTTTTCTTGCATTGTTTTACTTAGGGAGCCTCCTAATTTACAAATGGTTAGAAATATTTAGTTCTGCATCTACGGCATCTAAGGGGTCAGATCCTCCAGGCCACTGAGGTGCATGGAGTTAAGCTGATTCGAATGACAATCTATATGATTTATAATCTAGCTTTTTAGTTTACATTAAACAGCATCACTTGTTGTTTAGAATGAATTTTACTATCTCATTTGCAAGCATTAGGAAAAGCAAAGTATGAAACACAGAGAAGAGAGGAGATAATATTATACAGACCTTCTACTATGGTAGGTTTTTTTTTCTCTGGTTGCTTGCTTTGTGGTTTGCTGTGTTTTTTTAAAAACAAAACAAAAACCCAGGACTTGCTATTTGAAACTGCCTGCTGAGGTTCCTTTAAATAAATGAAAACAAACAGTCCCTAGCTGTCTGGGTTACACTAAAGAAGCTCATCCTCCAAGTCATTTGTAATTCTCCTTCACTTAAAAGACTGTCAAAGTTCACTTTGTAAGTGCACCTGTATATTTTATTTCTCAAAGATTGCTAGATATTTTTCTTATCCCTATATAGTCCTGCTGGGAACAGGTGGCATGATTCCTGACACCATAGCAATCCCAAAATCTATGCTAAACAGGGACAATTAGTTGGCTTTGTCTTCATAATCAGAAAGGAAGTTTGGGGTTTTTTTCTTCCATTTTTCATTCCTTTTTTTTTTTTTTTTTCTTCAAGGTTGTATTTGAGACCAAATCCAAAGCTAGATAGGGGGAATCCCTGTGCTACTGATAGACTTTTACTGAAGGATGACCAGCAGTGGGGTCACAATGCTCAGCCTCTCGTGCAGAAATCCAATCAGTGTTCACAGTCATTCCAACAAACCACAGAATCAGACAGAGCTATCAAGAGAGATTTTGATTTTTGTAGATTTTTCAGTCTCAGAAATAAACAGAATTCTCTGAAATTACCAACAAGGTACACACTAAGAAGCACTCTATTGCTGCACTTCCAGAAGACACAAGAAACAATGCATATGTTTTATGATTCCCCATCCATGCTTTAAAAAAATTTAAAACATTCATGCTGTGTTATGGCTAATTTAGATTGTTCATAGCCAGGGTCAAGGACTCTTCATTTGTATTTATCTTATAACCCTAACACTGTGCAAATAGCAGTAATTTTTCACATTTCATAGCCAGGTTTAACTAAAGACCTCACAGGACTCAACAAACACCAGCAAACTAAAGGTCTGGTTCAGAAAGGGACACGGAGGTAAAAAGCTCCCATTGACTCAAGTAGAATTTGCATCACATCTCCAGCAAATTTCAAGATAAAGATCACCATTAACATTTTACAGACAGGTAAATCAAGGGACAAATAAATAACATGGTGATACTACAGCAGAATCACCACTAAAAACCAGGGATCTTGACTACTAGGCTTCTGCTTGACTGAAAAAGGTCTTGCAGCTTCTGCTTAAGTGATTTGTTCAGCAATACCCCCAAGACAAGAGGGAGAATGCAGAACAGGTGGAAAAAA
>JAAWXA010000019.1:13432076-13744709 GCA_038090715.1 Florisuga fusca
CAGCCATCACAGCAGCTATCTGCTACTTTTCCAAGGATCCTCCCAGCCTAATGCCATCTTACTTTACTTTCTTCAATTCTGCACAGCCAGGCTGAATCATTGCTCATGGCAGCCAGCAGCACCGCCCTCCAACAACTATTAACTCTGTGTTCAAGAATTTACATCAGGTATTCCCCCATAGCTCCCCTCTGACCCAAAAACAGTCAGTAAGACTTCACAAAGCTACAACTTTGTTCTCTGTCAAGACTCCACTAGAAACTCCTTTCCACTGAAATGACTACAGAAAAATTGCCAACTTTAAAAATTCTAATATAATAAAAATAATAAACCATACTTATTGTCATTGTTTTGCTCTTTTCCTCATTTGTTTGTTCCACCTAGGGACATTTTAAAAGATGCAAAATCAAGAGATACAGGATTAAAGTGGGTTTTACTGAAACAATTAATATAAACAGTATATTTGGACAGAACTCACAACATTATTACGACGATCCTATGCCAAAGGAAACCCCATTTTTTTACCATGGTCAGTTAAAGCTCATATCTTATGACAATGCAAAAAGAGGTAGTGGCTTCCCATGAAAAATGCAGCCCTTTAACTCTAACGAGTGGCAATGCCCAAAGCTTGCCTCTTAATTACAGATCCATATCCTGTGGTTTAATCCAACAGCCACTCCCCATCCACATCCAGGCTCTGCTCTCTGCCCAGTGCACAAGGGGAAGGATTTTTCGTGCTCTAGTCAAGTCGCACGTTCCCCATGGAGCCTGAAACTTCGGCTTTGTCATTTATCCAGCTTGGAACATATGCTATCTGGGCACTGCACCTCCAAAAGCAGTTTGGAAAGTATTTCATCTGGGTGTGTGCAAGCGAACTCCACCTCCCATGGCAGAACCTTAAATCCTTTTGCTGCCAGCACCAAAAATTAACAAGGCAGAGGAAACAAAGTGTCTTCTTTGACTGAAGTGCAGAAATAGTTTGTGTTCTCCTCCTCTCTGCGGTTACTGAACCAAACAGTCTTTGATAAGTTTTTAAAAAATTTTAAAAAGTTTTTACTCTCATTCTGTTTCCATGCAATGAAAATAATACATAATAATATTGGCTTTGCTTTAAAAAAACTTCTCTTATGAAAAGCATTCCATTTGTACTGACTTTAGTGGAAGGTGCGTGGGTGTGTAAGAAAGAAGAATTTAAGTCCCGAGACACTTATATCTCTGTATATTTAATAAAATTACAATTCAAACTTTGTTTGTTTAAAAGAAAGAGTCCAGCTACAGCCAGTTTGTAGCGCAACACAAAGAAATTGCCTGAATCCCAAAATCTCAAAGTCTGGACAAGCCAATTCAATCTTGCTCAGTTTGGATCCCACTTCAGCAAAATACCCGACAGAAATGATCTCAATTTCCTTGCTGGCTGTGGACCTAAGTACTACTGCTGCAAAATGAATACAGTAAAATAAAGTTACAGTGTGCAGCATAGCGGTACATTTGTTATCTCTACACATTTCCACAGAAGGCTGGGGAGGGGAGAGGAGGTTGGAGCCAATAGAGGGAGTTTGGACATTCGTGTTGAGGGGAGCATTATGTCTCAGCACCCTCGTAATCTCTCCCAGTTTTCCTTTCTTCCAGACTCCACAGCACCTTTGTTTCCTCCTATTTATCCTCCTCCTCCCCTCCCTCCCTTTCCCTCACTCTCTCTTGGTGGCCATTAACTACGCTGACAGTTTGACAGGCTGAAATAAGGAAATAAAACACTTAAACATTGTTTCCTGATGTATGCATTCATCTCCTCTGCCAAACACAGATATTGAGGAGATACTTCACTCCTCCTGTCAGCTTGCTAAATTATAGCCCGGCTCTCATAGCAACACAACTCTCAGGCCTTGTACGTTTAGTTGATCTGTCTTCCTATCAGAAGGCCACACAGGGGCCATTTCCGTGTCTTTAGCAGGAGCTTCTTACATTTATACTCTTTATAACACATTTTCATATGTTTAGGGTTAAGTTTCTGTTTTAAAAATAGAATCCCGTGCTTCTTCTACTGAAAACACTCACATTAGCACGACAGTTCCACTTCTTGCTTGGATTATGACAAAACTACTTCAGGAATAAAATAAAATAGATTGCATTAAGCTTTGTGTCATTCCCATAACCCATTGTAGCAGCTGAGTAAACTGAAACCCTGCTCCGCTTTCACTGGGTTTATTAGACTTTTTTATTTAAGCATTTCTGGTTGACAGAAAACATGCTGCTAGAGACTAGAGGCATCCCACCCTTCATATCAAAAAACCATTGCTTACAGCATTGGCTTACAGGAGCCAATGTTGTTCAGCTCCCTGGGGGAAAGCTGCAGTGATACTGTCACTGCTCATTACCTCCAGAGGGTGTTGCTGTGAACAAACCGATGGGAAAAACGCAGGGAAAAGTAAAACCAAAAGTATTACAGAAGCTCAAAAACACGTCTCACATCTGGAAAGTTTGCCCAATCCATACAATCAGAAAGAAACAAAAGCTTAGGAGGAAACTAAATTATTGTACTTCTTTGCCATTTATGACCACTTTATACACCAACCAGATACACACAAGTGCTTCATGCTTTCTCAGCTGTGCTGGTGTAAGGCTGCAGTGGAGGCATCTGTACCTTTTTGTAATATCAGTAGTTCCCCAGGTCTATGTAGAATGGCACAGTGCTGCAGCAGTAGCCTCTCAGGGATGCCTGACAGACAATACCAGTCATAGAGAGCCCAACCCTACATCTTCACCATCCCAGAACTGCTGAGGAGTTGTGACAAACACGGCACTGAAATGCCAGCTTTATTACATGCTCTCTTGAAGAGTTATTAAAAAATAAATAAATAAATTCAGTAGCCTGGAATATACTGACACTTTCTCCCTCTGGCCAATGGGGAAGGTTATCTCAGGTTTCAACTAGAAGGTGGAGACGTAGCAGAAGTAGGTGGCATATTCTGAACCATTTAAAAAAAACCCCAAACTAACAAAGGCCTCTCTTTACTCTCCAGTGTTATAAATCCTTGCAGAAATCACTCTCTTCCTTGTCTCACTTTCTCATTACTTCAGGTATCTTTCATCATGACCTAAAGAAAGTCTTTGAAGTAACTGTAATGCTACCAACACACAGATGTAATTGGAGGTTTCACTCTCCCTATAAACATATTTTTCTGTTGGGAAAAGTTTCCATTAAGCAGCAGCAAAGATACAAAATCAATCACCCTGAAGAGTTAGCAAAGAAAAGTAATCCATTTGCTCATCTAGAGATGTTAAAAACTTTGCTACCGCCTCCCAACATTTTCTGTCCAAGAGCAGCATTTCAGCTGGTTACACCCATTCCTTTCGTTACCCTCCAAAGATGTATTAATAAAAGCAGCAGCCTTGTTATGTGCTGCTATTCAACTGAGAGGGTTTGGATTTCATGAATGAAAATGAAAGAAACTATCAATAAAGCAAGAGGAAACACAAGTTCCTTACTACTTCCTCCACTCAAGTGTTTGAAAGAGGCAGTCAACAAAAAGCTACCATTGACTCTTAACCAACAATACACACAGATTTTCCTAAAAATACCTCAGATGGACTTTATCACTGGAAATTGCAAAGATCAGTGGACTGTTGGAGGGCACCAATCTTTTTCCTCCATCATTATTTCATATTGCTGGAGAAAAGGCAACATTGCAAATCCCATGATGATTTCAAGAGCATCAGCTGCTGGATATTGCATATTGGTGAATTTACAGTTCAGCTGCCTACTACTCCCTGAATTTTTTCTGACGTTTCCAATATTGCCAGCCCACAGGACTTCAGGCAAACTATTCTTCTATCAATGACCACGGATATCTCTTGCTACACTATTGCTAGATTTAAAAAAAGAAAAAAAAAAAAAAGTTTAAGGGGTAAAAAGAAGGTAAAAGAAGGTTCCTTTTGCAAATGTAGCTTTTCAGATTGTATAACATTGAAAAATTTTAACAAACATAGAAATTTATTACATAGTACTAAATCTTTTTTTCTGGATAGTAGTTTTACTCTTCCTTCATTTACATATTACATGTGCTCCTCTTACTCTTGCCCTTTAAAGAGAAAGTAAGAGCAGAATTACAGAATCATTCAGGTTGAAAAAAAACTTTTAGATCTTCAAGCCCAATTATTATCCTAACTCTACAAATTTCTCCCTAAGATAACCCAAAACTGAAAATAAATACATTAAAAAAATCAAATTAAGCAAAAAATACACAGGAAATAAAAAAAATATGACTGAAATGTCAGTAAAAGAGTTTTGTTTCCTTCCACAAATTTTATAAGAACAACTACTACTGTTAATTTTCTTAAATGTATTTCTTTCTTTTTTACTGAGGAATTGTAGAAGAATATTAATATTTTATTCTCCTGAATTAACTTATCATCATTCCCTAAGGTTTGCTCTTTGCACATTACTTACAAAGCCTGCTACTAGCACTAAACCTGGAAATACTTCTGGTATAGGAAGTAGTACAATAGGACACATAGGACACATACACAAAGGACAGTATTTGTTTGAAAGAGCTGACTCTTGCCTAAGCTGGAAGTCACAAATGTGTGGTTATCTGAACTAGCATCCAGAACAGAAAACTCTTTAACTTCCAAAAAGCTATTATCTACCTTATCCAAGTAATGCATTCACACTGGGCAAGGCAGTACTCACAGGGGGTCAGCTTGCCATTCCTCCGCATGTACCTCATGCTCCTTTCCCTCACATCCAATGTGACATCTGCTACCAGGAGGTCCATCAGGAAGGTCTGGATAATAATTGGCAGCTACTGAGAAGTTTTGGAGCATGAAGCAATAACAACAGCATATCTGCTGGGGATGCAGGTTGAGACTGATAGTAGTGATACCATTCTGCAGAAGGTTACATGCCCCACTGCAACCTTCAGATTTCATCATCCAGACTTCCCGGACAGGAGGTCCTTTACTGTATCCAAAACAAGGCCTGTACATGTACTGCCAGGAGGGTCTCACACAGGACTTTTGCACAGCTTTCCTGATCTCTATGGATATTAAAACATTTTTCTTAGGACAGGATTTGCTCTCCGAAGTTTGTGTGTCTACCTGTGTGTGTTTGCACATGTGAGCACGCTGCTCTCCCAGACACACAGTGTGTGAAAGAAGTTGCAAGTCCTTACCTTTGCAGCATGTACATGTATCTAGTTATGATTACTAGGATTCTTCCATCTCCTTGTAGCAAGAAGTATTTTTAAAAAATAATTTGAATTTTAACATGCTTCCGCAGGACACCATAAAACCTGCCAACTTAAAATTTCAGCCTGATATTCATTTTTGCTCAAGGTTTCCCAAGTGTCACATCCACCAGCATGAAAACTTCAAAAGCTGGCATGTGAGGTGCACACATAGCTGCTAAAGTCACACCAGGTCCTCCAAATTCAACTCACATACCAGATATTGACCTATATTATCAAAGTGAATGTGAAAGTAAATACTCAGAAGTAGAGAAAAATATGAAACTGGATAAAAATACCAGATACTGGGTAAACCACAAAGGAAAAACTACATGCTTTTCATGTTCCTACTTTAGGACTGCTTTCAGAGGCAAACAAATCAGATATAGGTCTTCAGTCACCTGTAAATTAATGAATTAATGAATTTCAAGGATGAAAACATTGTCCTCACTGTGTTTCAAAGGCAATGGAGAAATGAAAAATAAAGGTTAGTGTAAGAAGGTGGAAAGTAGCAGGGAGTTCCTTCCATCAGGAGGGTAGTGCATGGATAGGACAGTGTCATCAGTGGGATAGGGATTAGAGCTGACCACAAGATGTTCCTTCCACAAGGTCACCCCCCACCACGATTCCATGCCACCAGACAGCCACTGCACATCAAAACCTCTTGTGCAGCTATCCCCTTAAGCACAATGCTTCTACAGCACATGCTCAGGAAAAGCCTCAAATTGACTTCTCCCCATTTGATCTCGTGGTCAAGGAAGTATTTTCAGACTGCATGTGTGTCAGTACATAGATGATCACAACAAAGGCACATACAGAATGGGGTTTCTGTTTACTGGCTGTCTCAGCTTATTCAGAACCCTCCATAAATGAAGGAGCTATTTAAAATATAACTACTGTCTCAAAAAAGGGAACCTTATGAAAAAGGACATTTATTAAAAAGCAAGAGTTTTTTTATTCTGTACAAAGGTCAGCTTTATACCAATGCCTTCCTTTTAACCTGATGTGGTTAGTAGCTATCTTCCATCAGTCAAGACAAGCATGAAGTGGTGGTTCTCCTCCCTCAGAGTACCAGCATCCATTGCTTGCAAATGAAGTTCCTATTTAAAACTAGTATTTATGTTAGGATATTTATGGAAAAAAAGTCAGGTATTTCTCTGTGCACTAGAAATAAGGGGTTCTTTATAAAGAAAAAGCTTCAGAAACACAAATTATTGACCTTCTCAGAAAGTAAACCTGTAAATATTTCCATAATGTCTTAGAAAAACTGTCACTGTGTGCCTCATACCTTCCACTTTGTTTAAGGGCAGGGATGCCTAGATAGACTTCAACTTCCAAGAGGCATCAAAATCTTGAGCCTTGATAAACTTTTGTTTGTATCATTCATGGCTTTTAAAAAAAATCTCAATTTCCTCTTCTATTCCAGTTTTACCTTTACATCAACAAGAAGAAAAAGCAGGTAAAGAAAAATAACTAACAACATGATAACTATTCATTTAAGGTTTCACAGAATCATCCAGGTTGGAAAGCACCTCTGACATCATCAAGTCCAACCCTTAGATTAGGAAACCCTTTGATTAGAAAAAACTATGGAGAATTTTTTCATAATTGATAAGCCATTTTGACAAATCAAATATTAAATTCAGAAAAAAACCCAAACTTCAGAACAGCCAGTAACACAAAAAATTTAGTATTCTCACCCATGCAAAAATACTCTGCTCAAATTATCAATGCCAAATGAATTTCCAAAAATCAAAATGGTAAGTGAAATGAAACAGGGCTTTACAGCCCCTGTATAAATCAACATCACACTTTGCAGGAAACACCAACAATTCACAGTATTAATCACAACTATCACCACCACCAAAAGACCTGGGGGGACAAAACCCATAGTCAGCAGTATGTTAAAAAAAAAATTAAAATATAAAAAAAAAAATTAAAATATCAGTACACAGAGGTAAGATGAGTCTTAGATGATGAAGTTACTGAAGCTGCAGTAGCTTAAGCAGCATATGCATTTGTTTCACTTATTGCCTCGGATTTCTCTAAACTGCTTTTACACCCTTTTTTCACAGCTTAGTCCTGCTGTTTCTCCTCTTCTCTTTTCCTTCCACTTCTTTTTATCCCAAGACTGCTCTAATTACAGGTTGGGAGTGGAAAAAGTAAGGTAGAGCCAGTCAGCTCCTTCCTATGTCCTTCACATGAAAAAAAAAAAAGTTTTGGATGGAGGGAAGAAACAAACCTTTTCCCTGGTGAAGCCACCAAGTTTTTCCACTGGACCTTGGAGATCTCAGCAGATGGTGATAGGGATCCACTTACAGGTTGGCACCTCCACAGGTCTGCTACATGGGGCAGGGCTGATAGCCCTGAGTCACAGGAGCTGCCAAATCCACCCTGGACATCCTGAGCAGCCCCCAGCTCTGCATGCTGTGCAGCTGAAGAGAGCTTCACATTTTAGAACTGATTATAAAATATCTAAAACCCAGATAGGTCTAAAAATCTGTTTAAAAAATAAAGAATCCTCTTGCTCAGAAGCCTGCTTTATATCTTCAAAAGTATTCAAATAAATGCATCTGATGGAGTAAAAGGAACCAGGCAGAAGATGGCACTTCCCTCTGACACTAGGATAATTAAAAGGGCAAAGTATTAACTAGGTTTGGAAAGAAAAAAAGTTATATTGGTTGTTCTGGGGATTACAGTCCTGTCTTGATCACTAATCACTGCATTTAGTCGTTAGACACTTTGCCCATTCCCTGGAATCCATGGCTGCTGATTACTGTTTGCTGATCCACTCTAAAGCCAGGATTTGAAATACAGGGATAGTGCTAAAATGCTCTTTAGAAAGGCCAGATAATGCTATTTCTGGTTTGTAATAATAATAAAAAAAAATTCTTTAACAGATACTGGTGTCAGATACATCCTCATCATCTTTTTACTAACATGCTCCTCACACACACTGGAATGCTTCAGACCGGATTATTTTTCTTGGTCAAATATGTATATCCTACTTTTTTTTTAAATATCTGAGAAAAAAAATAACACTACCACCCCCTCCACCCTCCCAAAATAATAGAGTGGCAAAACATAACCAAACATTACATGATGGTTACAAAGGGTGGCACACTGGATAGAAAGCACAAGTCACTGATTATTGATGAAACAAATAATATTATACATACCTTATTAGCATACATTTATCTGAGAGGAAAAAACATTGCAAACATGCTATATTTTATGCAAACTATATGCAGACCTCAAGGCGTCTGGAAAATTGCCATTACAGCCTCTAGCACAGCAGAATGTAGGCACACCTTTTCAGAGCCACTTTATGCAACAGTGTGTCCAAAACTAAGCTCCTGGAGCAAAGGGAAGTGGTCCATCTAGCCCATGGCACATAAAAGAAAGAGAGTACACCAGGACACTGTGCCACAAATTCAGCAGCTGGTCATGTATTTTATATACTGTAACCAGTAGGAAAAATATCATATATGTCTTATATTACTGTACAAACTTGAATTTATAAGACATCTATTGCATTTACACACAAGAAACTATAAAAAAACCTGAACGTTAAACAGTGCCAAAGGATGGAAGCAAACCTTCCCACAATATTTTGCATGCTGAATAATAGAATGGTTTGGGTTGGAAGGGACCTTAAGGATCATCTAGTTCCAACCCCTCTGCCATGGACACCTCCTCCCACTAGACCAGGTTGCTCAAGGCCCCATCCAACTTGGCCTTGAACACTTCCAGGGACTGGGCAGCCACAACTTCCTTGGGAAACCTGTTCCAATGTCTCACCACCCTCATAGCAAAGAATTTCTTCCTAATGTCTAAACTAAACCTACTATCTTCCAGTTTAAAGCCATTACTCTGTGTCCTACCACTACATTTTGTAAAAAGTCCCTCCCCAGCTTCCTGGTACTGGAAGGCTGCTATAAAGTTCTCCAGAGCCTTTCCATCTCCAGGCTGAACAACTCCAAGTGCCTCAGCCTGTCTTGGTAGGAGAGGTGCTCCAGCCCTCTGATCATTTTCACAGCTCTCCTCTGAGTTTGCTCCAAGAGCTTCACATCCTTCTTGTGTTGGGGGCTCCAGAACTGGACACAATACTCCAGGTGGGGTCTCACAAGAGACTTTTGGTGCAGCCCAGGATATGGTTGCCTTTCTGGGCTACAGGCATATGTGGCCTGCTCATGTTAAACTTCTTCTCAACCAACACCCTCAAGTCCTCCTCCTTACAGCTGTTCTCAATCCATTCTCTGCCCAGCCTGTATTTGTGATTGGCTTTGCCCAGGAACAGGTGCAGGACCTGTCACTTGGCCTTGTTGAATTTCATGAGGGTAGCATGGACAGACTTCTGAATCCTGTCAAGGTCCCACTGGATGGCCTCACTTTCCTCCAATGTGTCAGCCACACCACACATCTTGGTGGTGTTGGGAAACTTGCAGAGGGTGCACTCGGTCCCAATGTCCATGCTGCCAAGAAAGATGTTGAACAGCACAAGCCCCACTATTGACCCTTGCAAAACATCATTTGTCACTGGTCTCCATTTGGACAGCAAGCCATTGACCACAACTCTTTGAATGTGACCATCCAGTCCAATTCCTTATCCACTGAGTGCTCCATCCATGGAATCCATAGCTTTCCAATGTAGAGTCAAGGATGTTGTGCAGGACAGATTCAAACATCTGCACAAGTCCAGGCACATGACATCAGTTGCTCTCCCCTTTTCCACTGATGCTGTGACCCCATGGTAAAAGGCCAACATATTTGTCAGGCATGATTTGCCCTTGGTGAAGCCATGCTGCTTGCTACCAACCACCTCTTCCTTTTCCAAGTGCCTTAGCAGAGCCTTCAGGAGGATCTGCTCCATGATCTTGCCAGGCATAGAGATGAGACTAACCAGCCTGAACCCTGCCTTCCCTATTCCCCCATTTTTCAAAATGGGCATTTCCAACTTTTTCAGTCACTGATTGCCATGACTTTCCATATATGATGGAAAGCAGCTTTTCTTCTTCATCTGCCAGTACACTTAGGAGTTGTGGATGATCTTTGGATGATGTGGATTTAAAAGTTTTTAAAGAAAAGAGAAGGCTCCCCTGTATTCAGATATTTACTGGTGTTGGGCACTGGTGACAGCAGAAAATCCCTAAGAAATTTAACCTTTCCTCAAAAGGAAAAGATATTCTTGAATTAACCTGAAAGTATGGCACCTATACAGAAATATTACCATTTTTAACATTACACCTATTCATTAATTACAGAAGAGCAAATGGCAGGGGAAATATCCCATGCTAGGGAAAATACCACTGTATACAACTTCTTGTTTGTCTTTTGCTCTGCTGACAGGAAAGGTAGATCAGTGGTAAAGAATATGTACTTGTCCTTCTCTGTCATCCTGGATTAAAAAATTTTCATGGAGTACAGCCAGACGACTGCGTATCCAGTCACAAAGATCTATGCTGCCTGGAGTACCTGGATGCTTTTACACAAAACCAGTTTCTACTTTCACCAAACTCATCCAGATTAGCTACCTACCCTTCTGTTCCCCAGCAAAGCATCCAGCAGCCACCAACTCATCCCTTTAGCAAATGGCATAGCTTTAGGAAATACACAGCCATAGTGTAAAGCACATTACAAAAAAAAAAAAAAAATTAAAATAATCTCAGAGGATTTGGTCCAAAGACAAGTACTGGAACTCTGCAATGGCACTGATCTAATTGCCATGACCAGGTCACCATTTGGGAAAGATGGTGCTCCTGGGGGATTGTTCCCAGAGGAGCAATGGCCTGGCATCAACACTGGGCAGGACAAAACACTTTGAGCACTTAATGGCAGCATATCTCCCTATTACCAGCAGATATTCACCTCTGATATGGTTGTTTCCTGGTATTTTCTCATTACACAATGTTAGAATGTTTTTTAAGGATCTGGATTTGTCCTTCTGAGCAATTCAGCTCTTAATACGAGCTCTGCCTTGCTTTGAAACTCCAATTCACTGCTGAGCATGGATGCTTTCTGTCCCGAGACTTCCAGCAGAAAGTTGCCTGCCCATTCCCATGGCTCGTTCAACCATCATGTCTTCTTAACAGAGGAGAGCTTATCAGGACAAGCTCTCTCTCATGAGATTTTAAATATTCTGTTTCCAGGGCAGAAACATTGCATGAGAGACTGTTCTTGCCTCATGTTAATATGACAGCTGCTCTCTTGGCCAACACACTGGGGACTGGACCAGGGATCTCAAACTGAAAGCACGAGCAGCTACAGCTTAAAGCTGAGAGCAGAGACTTCCTTGCTTGGAGGCTGGTAACAGCTCATATCTTCCCTTATCAGCAGAGGCTGGGACTGAAAACACACACTTGTACCTGGGTTACATCATTTAACATATTAATCAGTTTTAACATTAGCACCTTTTCTTCTGTTCCCTGAGAGCTCCAAATAGAGCAGTGTATGTTTAAGTGGAAGGTTCTGAGTTTTGTTCTTAACCTTCTCTGTATTTTGACCACATCATAAAGAATGAAGATATTGGTTTAAATAAACAAGTTTACCCACTTCTGACCTTACACAGTACTTCTCTGTACCAGAGAAACAGGTACTACAGCAGTGAAAGCAAAGTGCTGCAATAGTAGAATGTGCATTCTCCGAGACAAAACGTGCATCAGATAATGTTTGTGTTCCTGATCAGGAATGGGGCAAATACCAATGCACAAGAGTGAAGTTTTGAGAAACATCTTGAGCAGTAAGGACCAGCAGCAGCTGGGAAATACAAGCTGGGGCCAGGCTACCACTTCTTTGGTGGCTGAGGCCCAATAAGTAGAACTGGCCCCCAAGAATTATTAGTGAAGCTATTTCTCTATCACTTCTCCTCCCTATCACATCGTTTGTCAGTAATGCACACTGCTGACCTAGCCAACAAAATTAATGAATAGAACAGCTCAGAAGTGTAAGAATATTGAATAGGAAATCTATGGAATCTAATCTAATCTATTGACTAGGAAATTTCTTCCTGACTGTTGGCATGGGGTGGCTGGTATACACCATGAAACACAAATTATAAATCTTTATCTAACATGATATATGTGAATGTTTAATCATCTCTTAATCTGCCCTACCCCTAAAAATACAGTATTTATCCATATGAACCTTATTTTATTAAGCTGTCTTATATTAAGACATATATATATCAAAAAGGACAATGAAAAGTCTTGCTTATTATTAAAATAAGAAGTATGCCAAATGGTCAGCTATACTTTGGATGATGTGGCAACACCATAAACACAATACTCTGAGATACTTATTGTGCCAGTGACAAAACTGGTATAGGATGCGCATATATATATATATAAGGTACAGAAGAGGCAACAACTAGTTTACCCCTTAGTAATGAAATCTCTCTTTTAAGTATTTGTTAAGCATTTATTACATAATTAGTTCCAATATATTTCCATTCATGTGAAACAACTTCATACAGCCATTTAATTTTTTTTTCCAGTTGTCTGATAAGCAGAGAGAATCATGCAAAAAGCAAAGCACCACTAAGCACCTGATGGACTGCATCTGCCTTCTGCAAGAGGCAGTAATCCCCCACACCCATGTTCCTTTATAATATCCTTAGCTTTTGTCCTTCAGGTGCTTAACCTGTCATTTGGGGAAGAAAAACTCTGTAGTACACCATCCTTGAAATATCACTATTTCCATTAAACCCTCATGCTGCTTCTATTTTTCTTTCTGTCAGAGTGAATCACAGCTTTTGCCCCCTATAAAAGACAACAGCACCTAACAAAGGGCAGGAACACCCCACACCCCCAGCATTAACTTCCTGCTCAGCAGTTGTCTCTTGCAGCTCCTATTCCAAGGCAATTCACTACCTTCATGTTTCCACAGGGTTCTGTGTACCACTGTGCTCGCCACGTTTCAAACCTTTTTGAAATTTAGCTAACTTACATTTCTGTGTTACCTGACTTCAAGTGTTTATTCTTGCACTGATGTCAGCAGTTGTCCTGACTGAGAAATCCAATTATCATCATACTTCTGAAAATAGTTTAATTATAGGCAAGTGTGATGAATCTATAAATTATGATGAGCATCAGAGTGAACAGTAGCATAACCAACAGCATGAAGAGTATACCTGAATATTCTTATAGGGCAGGGTTCAAGTCTATGAAGTCAGTGAAAAAATTGCCATTGATGTTAGGAGGCTTTAGACTTTTATTAATAAGAGACGATGATTTCAATCACTGCAATTCAAATAAATATTTTATCATTGTTTTTACTGCTTGTAATAACAATACAATTAGTGCATTAAGGATTCTTTAGTTATTAAAAGCAAGTAACAAGTGTAACTTCAGAAATAAATTGATATGGTAGTCTGGCATCATGATATGCTTTCAATAATCTTTTGCAACACTAAAAAGTTCTCCTAGTTTTAAATTAATATTTTTCTATTTACCTTGTTATACCAGGAGAACTTCCATAGGAACAAGGTAAATAAAGTATTTTAAGTTTAAACTGTCACCTTTAAAAAAAAAAAAAATACTGCTGTACTAGAATAGCAGCTTTGTTTTTACTTATTTGCTTATTTTTACAGTCTGACATGGTGTTCCCACATTGCTAGGGAAAACATCTCCAGCTGAATAAATTCAGTTGAGATTTACTCTCTACTTATTCCCTGAAACATAACTGTAATGTCTGATGGACAAAGGAAAAAAAAAACAAAACACCACAACAAAAACCCAAACCAAACACCGCCATATCCAAAGGAAGAATCTACTTGTCTATCCTGTTTTAGTTAACGGGAAAATGTAACTGTGACTCCATTGAGAGCAAGAGGAAGAGAGTCAGTGATTCTCCCTCTCTCTCAATAAACTGTTGCACATGGTAGGACTAATAGTGTACTGTCTCATAGCCATCATTAGGCTAGCTAGTAAGTAGTACATTATCTTTGGTTTTCTTTCTTTCTCCAGGGCACAGTCATGTAGTTACTGCTCCTCATTATCCTTGGAAGCTGTAAATTTAAGTGTAAACTCATTGTCTCTGCAGGGGTTGCAGGTGAGTAGTGTGTAATGTCATTTACTCCATTTTCTCTACTGAATTTTGTAGAACTGTATTTTTAAGAGATTCTCCTCCCCCCAGATCATCCTCACGAACTGTTAAGTGGTTGGTTCTGCTCTGCAACCTCCCTGATTAGGCCAGAAAGATCAATAGCTGCTTTCAAAGGACTGACATCTGTGTGGTCCCCCCAAAATGATGGGTGGCCACTACAGTATCTCCTAATTTAAATGAGGGTGCTCCTGGGCAGTGGTGGGACAGAATCCAAGCAGCTGCAGGCACCAGGGGAATTTATTTCATCCACTTTTATTAACAGTTGCTCCACTGCTGCCTGTTGTTCTTCAATTACAGCTAGCAAGCCTACCTCAAAAGCTAACGAGGGAGGCATGTTCTTTCCTGATTATTGGAACTGCAACTACATTAAAAATTAAATTTAAAAAAAAAAAAATCTTGACCCTTTTATTGACTCAGACGTCAACTCCACATTAAGCCTGAAGCTTCCAGTTTACATTCTTTCTCTTATTATTCAATTAATTTTTGTGGGTAGCTAATGGAGACCCACATTAAAATATATAATATGCAAGTAATTATGGCATTAGAACACAAGGTGTAGAAACATACAGGGATGGATCATGTCTAGAGGCTTGGGAAGGACCTACTGTCCCCCATCTGAAATGTCTACATCTAAACAAGGGTGGAAGCAAGCTGCACCATTAGGTGCTGCTCGTTTCTACACAGGCTGGCAGAATGGAAGAGTTGCCCAGTGCAACTAAGCAAACGTCTATACAGATGCTACAGCCAAAGGCAAGTCACAAGAAACTGTCTTTCTGTGAAAGACTGAGCTAGTGACTAAGTACAGAAGGCAAACTTTGAAATGAGAGACCTCAGGAAGGAGCAAAGACCTGCTGACCTGCAGCCTGGGATGCAAGAGATGCAGATTAACTGGGGGCAGAGCATGACAAGACTGGGGTCTTCACCTCACGACCAACTAAATATACTACCCACCAAAACTAATGTACCTGTACTCCTGGAGGTGGAGAATAAGGTGGCAAAAGACAACCCTCCTTCCTCCCCTGCAAGTGCTTGTGAATCAAAGAAAACAGATGGTTTCAACTTTACACTTCATTCAGCAGCAAGAATAAACCAGTAACTAGTTAACACAGGTATTTTAGTTCTTCCAAGGAAGACAGATGTCTACAGACATAACAGCCTCATGCTTTATACAAATGGTTCAGGGAAAGAATGATCCATGGTAATGGGATGGTAATCTCACAGACTTCAAAACAGAACAGAGGAGGGAATCAGATTTTCTGGTGCTACTGAAAAAGAGCAGCATTACAGGCATAATTTGGGCTCATTTTGGCAAAGTCAAAACCCAATTTTGACCTTTCAATTGCTCTTGTACCTATTTAAAAATAATCATAAGAGTTATTTCATTCATTTCTTCTACACCCTTTGATACAACTGTATTAATGTGAAAAAAAAAAATATCAGATTTCACAGTTGTCTCCAAAAAGGTCTATAAACAGTGAAAAATTTGTCATTTCTGTATTTGAATTTGTATACACATTTTAAAAGCTTAACCATTTTGAGAATAATTAATCTAATGACAGATTAGACAGTTTTAAAGGCTTACTCTCTCAAAGAAAGATAACACTGAAATAGGTAAAACCAGTGTAATTTTTGCATTAAAAAAACATCCAGAGCAGGAATATCACTGTATGAATATGCTGCTCTGGAAAAAAAAAAAAATTCAAAATTTGCTCTAAAAATATCTAAAATATTATTCTTGTTTTCTTTCTAAGAAACTAATCAGGGCAGCATTACTAGCAATTTTTTATATTCAGTGTAGTAAGTATTAAGACTATTACTAAATATATTGAATAAATGTCATAAATGCTGCAAAGCACCAGTGTCAACCAAATGGCATTAGGAAACACTCATTAAAACGTAACAGAGTAACAGATAGTAAATGACTTATCCTGTTATAGTCTCAAGCCTTAACAGTCTTCTATACCTACCCTAATAGATATTGTATACCTAGGAGAGCCTTATGTTTTGTAAATACTTATCTGAATTACTGAATTACCTGTATTTTATTCAGCATAACCCAGCTGCACTGCATTTGGCTTAAAACTGACAGTGCTAGCAAGGAAGAGACATGTAGCAGCACTGACTTCTTACCTAATCTTTCCTTGCTTGAATTTAAACAAGGAGAAAAACCAGCTGACGGTCATATAAGCTGGACAGATTACTGTGGGCAACCAAGAACTCTGTTATATCATAAAAACTGTCAATATAGCTTAGCCTCAAATTAGGTTCTCATAATCGACTGAATTCACAGTTCTAAGACTTTCCTAAAAGTCTTCCAAATAATTAAATCACATTCTTTCCTGGGCTAAGATGTTCAAATTTAGTAACTAATTCCAAAGTTAATTTCCAATTTTAACCAAATGTATCATAGCTGCACCACTTAAACTTTGCATAATACTTTGATGAATTCATATGTAAATCCAATCACCCAATAAGACAGCCCTATGAAGCTGTATATGTATATAGAAGTGTATGACTTAAATCTGTAAGTCAGAACCCACTGATATTTATAATGTATATTTAAAACTACAACTTAAAAGTAAGACTTCTATTCTTAGAATTTTGCAATAAACTTATTATTAGCTATGCCAATGTCAAAACAGTATTTTCTTAAAAATCAGTCATGCATATAGAAGAAATTAATTGATTACAGGAAAAAGAAGTTACGGTTCTTAAAAATTAAACTTGACATCACTGCATACATAACAAATATGACACATCAGGTTAGGTACCTGTCAGAAATATTCTTTAGAAATGCAAAGGGATAAGATTTTGGAAGGAAGCAAGAATTGCACTGACTGGAGAAAGCATAAATTGTGTCTGGTTTTCAGAGAGCACTAAGAATCCCTCTGAAACATAATTTCAGTTCATGAGTTTTCTCCTCACCACCATCTTAATGAAAGGACAGATTCTTTTCCAAACCTGTCTGGACCTTGAAATACAACGGGATTTACTAGGTCCCCATGAGAAGGCCCACTGATAAATGGCTATCACAAGACTAAAATTACTACCTTTTCTCATGATAGCTCAATATCTTTCCTTCAAGAAGCATAGATCAAGTAAAACATTAGCTAAATGAAATAACACATACATCCTGAAAATTTGTAGCTTAGGCAATAATTTTGTTTAAAAAAGACAGATATTACCAGGCATTTTTTTTTTCCAAAACCATTGTTTTCCAACAAGCCTTTGATTTCTAAATCATTCCCAAGTCACTTCTGAAAGGGGGTTTGGGCTTATAAATCATATTAGGTCTTAAAAATGTTGTCCTTGGTTCCTCTGCCAAATAATTCATCATTTGATTAAAGCAAAACAAAACAGAAGAAAAAGAAAAAAGAGACAGTTGCACTGTCTAAAGGAAGATCGCTATTTTTGAGTACCCTACAATGTCCAGGTGCTTCAAAGAGTTGCAAATATGTCAAACTTAATTTTTTTTATATCTCTCTTGAGCTTACAGGACTATAGCTGCATTAAGAAAAATCACAGAAACACAGAATCACAGAATTGTCACAGTTGGAAAAGACCTCTAAGATCACCGCACCCAACCATCAACATCCTCTCCCCCCAATAAAAAAAAAAAAACCAAAATCCACCTATTATTAGGTTAATGGGCTTATACTGACATGCCAATACAGCACAGGAACAAGCCAAAAATTCCTGCCCAAGTCCATGATATTCTCATCCCATACTAAGCAAGGTGCTCTAGAATAAACAGCACACTGATGGACACAGCAGGGTACCAATGCACCCAGAATAAGAGAAGGCTGCATGCTCACATATGCAAAGCATTTTCTGGATACTTACACCATAAGCTGTGATTGAGTACACCGCCTTCTTAAAGAGACAAGCAATTATAATTCTGCTTGCAGGACATTAGCATCCTGTATCCACACCTCTTCTCAGGTTTAAAAACTTGAAAGTACTGAGAGTGCTGCCCTCAGTGAGAAGCAGCAATCCTCAAACATGCATGGCACAAAAGTAGCTTATCAAGGAAATCTGTCTTTTCTGCTGGCAATAAGAGCTTAATGAATAAATCACCCCAGGACTACTTCAGAATCACATAGAGTAGTCAAATTCACAGACTTTATCTTAATTTTATAGTATCAAAGAAAAAAGAGGAAAAACAAAACAAAGATCCCCAGACATTCAAATCCAAAGGAACTTCTCCTTACTTCTGCCAGCACACTGGCAAAGATGACTGGATGGAAGCCATGATCAGGAAAGCCACCATCCTAGGAAATCAATCAAGCGCTATGAGACGTACATTGGTTTAGTTCCATTCTCAGTGGACAACGTTCCATTTGTACTAGAACTTCAGTTTGAAGAAGCTATAAGATGTGTTGGAAGTCCTAATAATAAGACAACTGGAGAGTGAATTTCTTACCGACTCCTTCAGGTCTTGGTGTTGCAGTTGACACAGGATACACAGATCACCTGAATGTTTGTTTATTGACAAAACATCAACTGCTAAGGACATCAGTTTTGATTAACTTCTGGTGGTTTTATACCACCATTTAAGAAAAAAAAAGAAAGAATAAAGATAGTACTTCTCAACTACCTTTAATACCTCATTTGGATGAAATTTGTCCAATACTGTTTGGTTGCTGATTGAAAGCTGAACACTGATCCATCCTACTTGGATACACAGACATGTAAAACTCTTCAAAGGCAGTTGTGCAGACAAAATCACTACTTTTCCTTGGTCACTTTGCATTACAGACTTTTCAGCTTTTCTTATAGCCCCTCGGCTCACATTGCAATTTCAGGAAAACAGCATTGGCAGAGCAGCCCTCCCTCTCCCTTGACTCCCCTTTGGCTCTCTTCACCTTGCACTCTGCCCACACTGACCTACAAAATTTAGCTCCATTTAGCGGCAGCACATTTCACCTCCTTCATTGCAAACTAGGCTTCAGAACCAAACCTGGCTGAAATATCTTGGTGGCTTTCTTATATCTTCAGGGTATTAATTAAAATCCCTTATTTCTCAAATATCATTTGGCATCTGTGTTTTGTTTTTGCAGAGGAAAACTCATGCCCAAATTTGACCACATCGAAAACCACAGATTCGCTGCGAAGTTCACCGCTCCTGCTAGCAGAGGCAGCTCTCTTTGCACAGAGAGCTTTGTTTACAGAAAGGAATCAGAAATTGGGGTAAGAATCCTCAAGTTCTTACCCCAATTTCCACTTTTCATTTTCAAAATAGCTGCAGGGGAGAAAAGGAACAAACCTCCATTAAAAATATTGCAGTTAGGGCATCTCAGGGCATTTCTGAAAACTGCAGCTGCAAGTATTCAGTGTACTTTTGAGTACAGAGGGTAAGGCAGGTCTCCATCTCCAAAGGCACAAGAGGCTTGACATAATGCCTGCAGAGTTCTCAGAGGACCCTGGATGAAAAGCACTCTAGAAGGGCAAATCTCATCTACTGCAAGTTCAACACCAGACTGTCCTTCTGACCTCTCTTAATCAGGAATACTATTCCTTTCTTTTATTAGTTTAGGCAGTAGTTAAGAAGAAAACGTTTTTTGAATATATATATATATATAGCATAGAGAAAATTTGCAATTCAAATTGATATTTTTAATCTTAAAAGTATTTTGGTGGAATGGAGTGAAAAATAGAAAGAAGAACAAGTCCCATAAATCTGTCACTCGCATAGCGCATCACTCACAGCTTTCCCCAGCCCACTGAGGAAGAGAGCCATACAGCTTTAAAATGACTTCATTCCCATATTTACATATTTTTTAATAGGGCTATGATGAATCTCCTTCCGCTTGACTCCTATTTTGAGCTGTGATATTTTAATCTCCATTCTTGCTGCAACTTAGCAGATGAATGTGCAGTGTGACAGAGCTCAGAGGAAATAGTATAAATAAAGCAAAGTGGAGCTATGACATCTCACATTTTATAGCTTTTTTATTGTAGCCTAAGCATAAACAGAGCACAGCTGTGTTATACTTACTGCTGTGAGCACTCCCCCCCTCCAGTCCCCTACTGCTTTTAAAGAGACACTGCCCCTACTCAGGATCCTCTGGGTACAAGCACTGCTGCTAGAGGCATCGCCAACAGAAGCAAAAGCCACCCCCTTCCCCCCCCCTATAGCTTCCCTTCCTTTGTTTTTACTTTTTCCTCCTTCTACCCATTTGCCCCCTTGCCTTCCTTTCCCCTCGCCTCCCCAAGTGGCTCAGGATGTGACCCCACAGTCCCCAGCCAGCCCTGTGCTGCTACCTACTGAAGGATTGCCTTTCTGCCCTTGCTGTTATAATTTGCTCTGCTTAAGTACACAGACACACATGCAGAGCACAGAAACAATTTGCAAAAACAACACTTTGATAAAAGCCTTGTAACTAGCTGGAAGTACTCAAAATATTTCCATCTTTTAACAGGGGTATTTTAGAGAAAGGGCTCTCAAATTTCTCATCACTTGATAGATTTTTTTTTTTTTTCCCCACAGAAGTCAGTTGAAAAGAAAGAAGGAAAAACACATCAACTTTATTCCTGCCTATTTAAAAACAAACTATCATGATGAGTTCCTAGACAGCAAAAACCTCTCTTCATCTCAGGAATTTATGAGATACCACAAAGGATCTCATCATCACCAACCATTCAGCCAAAAAGGCTCCCATTCAAAGCTTTAGGCAAGAAAATCACAATGTACCTGGATACTTCCACAACCACAAAAAAAGAACAAACCCAACAGCCAATTTCCCTCACACACAGGGAGAATGCTGTTTATTCCTGTGGTATGTTGAAAAGTGCTTCTCTCTCTCTCTCCAGTTTCAATGTTATAAACATAGGTACATCTAACATGCAAATGTGTAAGACTTGCTTTGCTATCCATTTAAAAAAAACCAACAAAAACAACCAAAACATATATCAAGGCACTACAGTGATTACACTGAGCTTGAAAACTCCATTCAGTTTTCCTTGCCAGAGGGCTGAGAGACATTGGGGAAGTTCCTTGCTCAAAGAGGACCATGTTGCACATCTCATACCACTAACTTGCTACCAACAGCTTTGACATGGAGGGAAGTTTCAGAGACCATCGATGCTAACCTCCAAGCTGTAATCTAGTTCCTCTGGCCACCCTCTGCTCTTCCTCTGTGCCCCACTGATCCTTCGTAAGATTTGCTATTTTATTGCTTCCTGAATTACCTTCTGCAGCTATTTTTCCCCTGTCTAAGGGTTCAGTATAACCTGGGATAAAGCATCAAGCAATGCTCATAGCAAGCAAAACAAAGTGGTTAAAATAACAAATAAAACTATGCTAGATAGGCACCAGCAATTGTATTTAAAAATTAAAAATAAATTTTAAAAGCCACGAAGAAAGCATGCTGAAATTGTTTACACAAGAAGAACCGATTAACAAGATTTTGAAGCTGGGATCTCAAGATATTCAAGTCTGCCCAAAGTCATCCCATCTCCTCAACTCATGGCTTACTAAGCCACCAGCCTGATAGAAAGATCTGGTTAGAAAATGGCACTTTTGTGAGAAGATTAGCAGAATTCCTTTGTTTTGCAGATAGATTATCACACTTTTTTTAAAAAGTTTTATGAAGATTCACTTGTCTGCTCCCTGAAAATCCCCTTGAGTTTGTCCAATCCTACTCTGCCTATACAAGCTGTAACTTCATGATGAAGTTGCTATCACGAGATCATACTGAGCACTTTGCTTTGTGCAACAGGCAACTGCACCTAGAACAGTCCTCAGCTATCCTTGGAGGAGGGCTGGGGTTGTAAGGAAGAGACATGTCTGCAGTGATGCTTCAGACACTCCTTAGCCAGAAGTCACTGTACCCAGGAGGCATTAATGAAAGCCACCCATACCTAACATCTCATTTGCAAACTCTTCCAAGACCTGGTCTGAAGGACACCTTGCCTCTCCTGGGTGCAGCAACAGGCAGGAGCTAGGAAGAGACTGAAAAATAGTCAGAAAAGAGACTGACTTCAGGTCCAGAAGCTTCATAGTGCCCTGCAAAGCCACCAACAGCAGGCTCCCCATCCACTGAGGTAGGAAACGTGTATGCCAAGCTGACCACAACACCAATCCTATTTAACATCATCAAAATGTGCACATTCCAAATGAGTGAAGACTTAAGGGTGTGGACCATAACTTACTTTTTACTGGGAGAGGAAATCAATAGGAGAACAGATAAAGAAGAGAAAGAAATAGAGCCACAAAACAATACATCTCCCCCACTACCTACCAACATCTTCCTCACTTTTACCTACTCTTTTTCAAATTCACACATGGTGTGTCCCATAACAACAGTACTACCAGCTTCACTTCCCTATGGATGGCTCCTTAATACTTTTCAAAGTTGCTGCAAAACTCAGCAACTACCTAAAGCTGTGGTCAGTGCCAGGAAAATCAGTACTAGAAGTATTAGGATGAAGAAAGAAGGAAAAAAAAAAAAAAAAAAAAAAAAAAAAAAAAAAAAAAAAAAAAAAACACCTCTCTCATCTCCACCTGGAAAAGATCCTGAAGATATTCATAAGCACAATACTAAGCATATTTTCAATTAGAAGAGTGTGACAACATTATGGTACAGATTTAATGACAACAGCAGGAACAGACTCCTTAGGTACAATATTAAATATCATTTCTAACATGAATGCTCAATTTGGAAAGTGTAATCCAGGTGAAATAATCTGCAGCTACAAATTAGACCTCCCCCTTTAGAATTGGCCTAATTGGAAATTATAATCAGTATGAGATAAAACCCTCTACGAACATCCAGTTAATACTGCTGACTCCAAAATTCCTTTGCACAAACTTCCTGTCCCTTGCAGAAAGCACAATCTAAAATGTTTCAGAAATTAAAAAAATTTAAAAAGGCAAAAAATAAATAACAAAAAAAAAACAAACAAAAAAAACCCAAAAAAAACAAACAAACAAAAAAAACCACAAACCACCAAGCCTGAAACAATCACAACACATGCAACAATGCAATATATCAACACAGGTACAGCAATGTTAAGGCATCACCGAATCATTTGCAGGCTCGTGCAGTACTATGTAATGATGAAGCAGCTCTCACCTACTGATTTTGAAGGGTAAATACAGCTAAGACCCCAGTTTCTGGAGAGAACTTCTTATGACCTGAAAAGCATTTTGCTTATAGACCACTGCATCTCTTGCCAACAGCTTTCAGCCAAATCAAATGGAAGAGGCTGCAGGCAGAAGCTGTAGGGTACCTGCTCTGACAAACAAAGAGAGGTAGCAATGGGCTTTTTTTCCTCCTTCTTGTTTAGTTTTCAGTCACAACAAATGAATGAAATGAACCAAAGAAAAGAACTAAGCTGAGAAAAAACAAAGTAAAATTAGTAACAGGCTAACAGCATATACCCACTGCCTGGGGCAACATACGGCTGATGGATGATGACAGCCAACAGACGAATCCTCATTCCCTGTCTACTAAACAAATTAGTAATCTCATCAATATCATCACTACATTCACCTTCTGCAGCAGCTGCTGCTGCAACACAACTGCTGTTAAGCTTTAGGGGGAAAGCCTGGCTTTGTCTTGTAGTTTGCCAAATCCTTTAGGCAGTGAGGGTTGCCACCCTTTGGAAAATGCAATTACACTGATAACAAGATTTTTTTTGTTTTGTTTTTAATTCCGACTTTTAAAAAGCCTGCAGAGCTCCGTATGAAGGCAATGGTTGCCTTCATGACATCCTCTGAAGCCCTAGGAATCTGCAGGACTTGTACCTGCTGGACCTTTCCAATTGTTAGGATCTCTCCAATTAAAGTCTGAGGTCAGAGATCTTAAACTTGAAGAGGACACCAGGTCTCCTCAGACTGAGATCTGGCTTTACACCCCATTTTCTTCATTACTCCTCAAGTTTCTTTTAAAGTGACTACAAAGCATGATTTTCAAACATAGAGTGATTTTGGATATGTAAATACCTTGCTTTCTCCCCATCCCCAAACTTGATAGTTCTTGAACTTCCCATATAGTTCTTGAACTTCCAACACTGCCTAAAAGAGACAGTATCATGGCCTTCACTTCCAACACCCCCTAGAAAAATAACTATATGTGTAAACATTCCCATTCAGAAAGATCAAATTTCAACAGCACTCAAGAAAAATCAGAGCAAATAATTTCTTTTAAGAGGTCTGGATTACAAAGCATCCCAGCAGCCCTCCCCCCCCCAATTAACAACCACAAATTTTGGTAAACACAATTTCACTTAAAAAGAAGGAACATTTAATTTAAGCTCTGCAAGTAGAAAAACACATATATATATATGTGTACATACACAGAAATAAACTTGCTCTCCCCTTCTCCCATTGAATTCACCTGAAAACGTGTTGCCTTTTTTTTCATGAAGTTTATCAGTTTTCAATTGAAAATATTCAATTTATGGAACAACTTCCTTCTGAAGCAACCCACCGTGTATATCTGCATGGATCTGTGTATATACCTTAATTACAGGAATTTAACAAGTATTCACTAGGAAGCTTCCTGGTTGCATTAGAATTTTTCCACCCACTAAAAATCTTAAGGTGCTAAGAATAAGAGCTGATGATTAAATCCATTAACTTGGCCTTTCTAGTTGTTAACAGCAGAAACCTTAACTGGATGCCTGGACCTACGTCTTCTCTTGGGGTTGGCTAAACCAACAGAATCCATGCTTTCTCCTGGTTGCTTCCATGATTGACTCTATGAAAAATTAAAGGAGTTTCTTTGTGCTTAAGTAAAACATGCAACTTTCTTCTGTATCCTCTAAAAGCTGCCACAGGTACATGTTCCTGGAACTCATTTTGACAAAACACATATTGTATTTATGTTCTAGCTCATTAATTCACACATGTAATAGACTTCAAGAATTAAACTTTAGTATGAAGGATCTTCATCAACCACACTGAAATATTTCACCATCTATAACCACAATTTTTATTGTGGTTATAGTAATACTGCTGTTTAACTATTTTCTAGCATTAGTATTTTGCTGCCTAAGTAGCTGGCTATTTCTTATCCTACACAGTAAATAAAAAAACAAATATAAGTTTCAAACTCTTATCAGGTAACTGCAGAAGCAAAAATTTTGCTACTACATGCGATCCGCTCATTCCCTCCAGTTTCTTGGGGTTTTTTATGGTTTGTTAGGGTTTTTGTGGGTGTCATTCCCTCCCCACCCCATAATTATTTAGGCATATTGCAGAAATATTCCCTTGGGCACTTAACTGTTCACAGAAAATGTTCTATTGCTTCATAAACTCCATCACAATGAACATAATCCTTTGGTTAAGTGCCAATTAATTATTTAAAACATTCATTGAGGATTAACAATCATGAAATAGATACAATTCTATTATGTAGTTGTTAATCCTCAATAAATCTACTTTCAATAGACAGCATTTTAGTATGAGAGCTAGTCTACTTAATCTAATGCTTTATATTTAATTAGATAATTATTGCATGTTAAAAAATAAATTCATTAGGTTTAATAACTGTGTAATAAGCATACATCTAATAGACATAATAGTAATCCTCAGAATAGAAGGGTCTTTAATAATCACTTTTATTAGTGGCCAATATGGGTTAAAACTTGCTGATCCACACTATTTTTGGGGCACTATTTTTGGGGCCCATAATGAGGGCAGGGGAACTTGAAGTCCTACCTACAGCTTTTCTATTCCCTTGAAGCACTTGAGATCACATCTCTCTAGAATGTTATCCTAACATCAATGGTGTGACATGGCCAAATAGCAGTCATTTGCAAGACAGAGGACCTGGTCTAGAAGGGATAAGTTCATCCAACAAGATAAATCTCTAAAACCAAAGAAGTCTCTGGGGCTCTCAGTTCCTTGGAATAAGGCTAAATGCATATCCAGCTGTACAGAGATGCACTTCTCGCTATTTTATTTCTCATACATTCTTTTGGTACCTCTTTCTAAAAAAGGCTGTGAGGAAAGAGGCATAGCAATGTTGTTCATCTGGTACCTAACTCCAGTTAGCCACTAGCCAAAGGCAGATAGGCATGATGCCTCTTTCTAGGACTGGAACTACAGAAGCTATTTATAGAATAAATAGCACCGAGTGACCTTTTTGGGAAATAAGTTTAACAGAATGATCACCAATCCCTCACTTGAAACTGTAAGGGCTGTTTCATGAAACAGTAAGAGTATAAACTTATGTCCTGCACTGCTGGAAATCTCTCACCCCTAGTTGATGGTCACATCGTTACCTAAAAAGGTGACTTGCAATATGGTGTTTTGGATGACCCTTAAAAATCCCTAAAGCCCCATTTCTGTCTTGTCTTTTTCCCTTGCACTTCCATGATGAGCTGATTTTAGTGACTGCTCTCTTTGAAGAGGTGTTAGTTCTTGAAACAATGCCAGCGCATTGCACTCAAGAATAGTAGACCTTGTTTTCTGATGGTGTAAGGAATACATCTGTAATTCTGTAAATCTGTGACTGCTTACACTCCCTTCTGGAACCAAAAGTGAGGAAAAAGGAAAGATGGTAGTCAGACAGAATCAAAAAGCACAGATTTTGGCTACTATTTTAAGTCTTGTATTGACACCATAAGTGATCTGTGTTCCTTCTTTAAAGCGAAGTTACAGCAGCTCAAAGTTAACTACAGTATGTTTTAAAAAAAAGTGTCACAGGAGTCCACTTAACTTGGCAACAGTAATTACTCTTTAATACGAAATGGGAGCTGATCAGGATTTCAGTTTGGGGATTATACTCACTGGACCTCTTGTATTTTGATGTAGACGTTAATTTTCTCCACATTTAAAAACTTCCTAAATTTTAATAGTTTACATTCAGTAATAAAAGATGGTAAATATTAAATGATGCTGAAAGTACTACCATGACCTGAATTTTCAAAATAGCAAATGTTCCAACAAGATTAAAAATAATTCTTTTAGGATCTGTATTTTTTGTTGAGTTTGCTGTTAACTCAACAATGGGAAAGAAATTTTCTTCTTCAGTAAGACAAACATATTAGCCTTAATTTATGAAAAAAGATGGCATGTCTTTGTCTGCATAATGGAGAACAAAACTGTATAGGGTCAGATTAAAATCTAGGTACCCTACTGTTGTGCTGCTCAACTCCACCACTCCGTTATCCCAAACTTTCTTTTTTATTTTTTAAGGTAGGTTTCTAATTGGAGGATGGAAAAAAACAGTAAAAAAATCCCTATAAAATAACCAGTGAGTAATGTCTGCTTGAGCAACTGTCAGCTTAACACAGCTGCCAAGAAAAGTACATTTGCCAATATTACCCAAAGGGAAATTGATACCTACTACTACTGTAGTACAGTGCCATGCCTGCCCAGCCAAACAAGTGACTGCCTAAAGAGCAAGCCTGGGGAAAGAGGGGAGAGAATGAGGAAAGGAGGGAATAAGAGAGGCCAGAGTAGCCAGGGGCGGCTTTCACAGCTGTGTTCATGCTACTGCCTCAGCTGCCCCAGCATCCATTGTAAGGGAAATGAGAGAAGCCAAGGTACCTATAGGAGCAAGATCGGGCCCTCACAGAGACCATATCAAGGCAGAAAGAAGTTGGATTAATCTCTCCTGAGTTTACCTACAGTAAGCAGCACATGACCAAAAGCTCCTTCCCACTCTGCCTCCCCCCTCCAGAGAACTAGTTATCTGGAGTTTTCCCAGTGAGGAGGCCTTCTCTTTCCAGAGGTATAACAACCTAAAATTTAGGTATGAATACCTACACTTTTCAGTGGACCTGTGGTCTAGAAAAAACAAAAACCAAAAAACCAAAAAGAACAAAAAAACCTAAAACCACCTATCTGCACTCCTCCTTGTCAAAAGCCAAAAGAAAAAAAAAAAAAAAAACAAACAAACAAAAAAACCACAACAACAACAACAAAAAACCCCACACACAAAACAAAATGCTTGCAAGTCCAGGATACTGATGGAATAAACGAAATTGCCTTGTTCTTACAGCAGAGGGAGAGGAGGCAGCCAACCCTGTGCTCCACAGACCCCTCCTCTGGGCTGAGCTCTTCTGTGGAGGTGGGGGAAGGCCACAGGCACTTACTCCTGAAGACATCCAGTCTGCACAGATCCCTGGGGAAGAAGTCAGGATGCCTCTTATTTGTGTCTTGTCAAGGCAAGTCAGAGCACTGTCTTATCTTCTTGAAGCAGCACAGCAACTCTGTGGTTCAGCAACAGCTTCTTCAGATGGCACTGTGCAGCACAGAGGCCTCACCCTGGTGGCACAGGGACCAGGGTGGCACTGGTCTGGGACCCCTGCCTTTGCTCTGCAGCTTTCCCCCTTCCATGCCAAAAAACCCCCCAAAAAAAGCAGGAGCTGCTTTGAGATGAGAGCACAAGGAAGGAGGAGGCTTATAAGTTACAGCTGTTTGAATGACTGGTAATTGCAGCTGGGGGTCCTTCATCTCGTGTCGTACAGAGCAGGAAAATGGGTCAGACATAATGCATTTGGTTAAGTACCTAAACTGAAAAGGTACTATTTTCTTTTAAATTACATAGTCTTTACTGGAAGTAAGGTTACCAGTGCAAGGCTTTCTAGCTTTAAAATGTAACAGGGACATGCCCTCTGAGGGTCAGGCTTTCATTTGCTGAAGTTAATTCTCAGCTGCTTGTTATTTGTCTTTCATTGTAGCCTCTGTCTTAGCTGGGCACGCTGCTGATTCCCTGCTATATCCAGACGGTCCATGTAAATAGTGTTTATGTTAAGGAAGTCATGTTCTGTGTGACTGGAGCACATAGAAACTGATGTTGTTGTCACTTTAGATTAAGCTCTCGTTTTAGCAAAGGAGGCAATTGGAGCAGGCAGCTGAGTGGCCGAATGAAATATTCAGCTCATTTCGTTTAAAGCTGCCCTGGTCTCTATTGTTCAGGCTGGCAAAGATGATTAACCCTTGCTGGTGCCACCACAACAACTGCTCACTCCCCGTCCCTCTGCTCCACTCCCACCCAAAAGCCTCAGCCTCCAATGGCCAGGCAGATTCCAAAGGTCATCAAAATGGTATTTGAAGATTTTTTTTTTTTAAGGAATATCAAAGTTAACCCTTCAGGTTCCCACCACTTTGTAGATAAGAGAAACAAATCAATACTTAGCAAGAGTCAAAAATATTCTCCATGCTTGATGCACGCAAGAACACAGCTCCCATTAACCATCATTTGGCACCTAATTCCTCACACCTGTGAAAGTCCTGCTAACCTTGAGTTAACCCCAAGCATTTTATGAACTCCTGCTTGTGAAGAATGACATCCTTTTTTATTCTTTTCGGAAACTGCTGATTGTAAATAATATGTCAAAATAAACGTACGGTCTAGGTAACAGAAAGCAATGGCCTAAGACTGCTGTAAGTGTTCAGCTGCTGATGATGCACAGAGACAGCCTATGGCTGTCTACAGAGCACTGCAACCCAGGGCTTCACACACTGCAGCTACAAGGCTGCTCACCTACAGCTGTCCTGAAACCTACTTTGTAAATGCCTTGTAATGTGAAGCCGCAGCGTTACCACTGCACTGGGCCAAGCACAGTTCTTCCTCACAGAGAACAGTCTCAAGGGGAACGGCTATAACAGGAGAGGCAGCGAATGCTCAAGCAGGCAATGCTTGGTGTGCCAAAACCAGAGGCAGGGTGTTATGAACTGGTCTTCCTTTGGCTTGACTCGCTGCAAAAGCTGCTGTTTACAAAGCAGCCCAATGCTGTTTCACCACAGGTGCTTCCAAATCAAGTGAAATCAGCGCGCCAGCACCAGCGCCGCGTCCCTGACTGCCGAACGCGGGAGGGCCTGGTGCTTCAGGGCTCAGCAGTACCAGCTCCCACCACGGGGCTTGGGTTGCTTAGCCCTTAGAATATTCTTAGGATATTCTTAGGAATATTCTTAGGAAAAGTGGTGGTTGTAACAGGCCCAAACGTGGAAGGGCCTGGTGCTTCAGAGCTCAGCAGTACCAGCTCCCACCACGGGGCTTGGGTTGCTTAGCCCTTAGAAACCAGACTCAGAATATTCTTAGGAAAAGTGGTGGTTGTAACAGGCCCAAATGCTGTAAAAGTAATACAATTATAAAATGTAATATTGAGGGTAACAGCCTTTTTTTTTTTTTTTTTTTTTAAATGAGAGATGCTTTGGTATTTTATGACAACAGCTCAAGCACAGGTGACAAGTTTTCTTATAATCATAGTGACAAGTATTATACCAATTTTTCCCTTTGATCTGTATTTTGTAATAAATTCCCAAACTAAAAAGCATATCTGCGAAAAATATCAGTAGTAATACAAACTACAGTCGTACTGACAGAAGACAACCACCAAAGTAACTCTGCTTAGAACAGCTAAAGTCATAACTAAACACCACCACCACCACCCCCCTCACCAAGAGACTGAATTGTACCTAAGTGTTTGTCTCAATCTACAGCTAAGGCATTTCTCCAGGATACAACAGAACTGGGAAGCACTGATAAATGTATAAACCTCATAAAATAATATTTATACTACCTAAGCGACTAATTTCAAATAGCCTTGCAGCTACATTTTACTGTGACATTTTACAGCATAGTTCATATGAGAATATTCTGTAAGAGCACTTACATTAATACTCTCACTTGCATATAAAGGATAAAGTTCCAGCTTCATTGCAGCAATTTCAACAGAGTCAGAATCTCATCAATTGCATGTTTTCTTTATGAGTTATCTGTATAAATATGCAGTTATCTATGAATACAGATAATAGTATGTGAACAGGAGAATGTAAACATTAAACATGATACCTTGGATGTAATTATTGTACACATAGTTTAATTACTAGCACTTTTTTTCATATGGTTTCTTGGAAACTATACTTACCTGACTCCAATACTCTATGTATCTGCTTAAAACGTAAGGCCCAGTTCAAGAAGATCTTTGAATACTGTTTAAGCAAATAAGGGTCTTGATGCCTCAAAATAAAATATACATCTGTGATAATGAAAAAAAGAAGTCCTATATGTTATAATAAAAACTATTTCTTTAAAGAATAACCTCTTAAACCTCAGAAGCAATGAATGAAATACTCTTTTTAGTAATCTTTTTTTATACTGTCCTGAACAAGAAGTCATGGAAGAAATACACAGATGTAGCTCAGCTCCTATTATCAGTCTAAATGTGAGTGGTTGTAAAACCAAGTTTATGTTATGTACAAATGCAATTTAGACCTATGCACTGGCAACAGTGAAGTGCCTGACATCTGGAGTTAGACAGTGGTGAATTGCAGCACACACAAATCATGCTCATCTGCATAAATACCTTCAGAATTGCCAGGGCTCGAACACTCCCAGCTTTCTATTAATTTAAAATCATCACTCCTTTGAAATACCAGTATAAAGCCCAACAGGTAAGAAAGCCCCCAAAACCCAGTTTTGGAAGTATTATGGTTCCATATTTCATCCTTTTTTCCCACTTTTTAAAATTAAGAATAAATAAATAAAATCACACACACAGGCATATCCTCTTGCCCTCACATCTGACCCACTTGCATCTCAAAAAGACCCAACGTCAGGATGGGCAAGTGGAGATGAAAGGCCTAAAAAGAGGAGAGGAACTAAAATAAAGCCCCCCAAAAACAAAGGTCCTGCAGAAAGCATGGCTAATTGAAGAGGTAGTACTCTCCCCACTGGGCTGCACGAGTTGGTCACCATGCCAGCATGGTGCTGCAGGCACCCTGCAGACAGAGGTGTTGGCTTGGGCATGAGAGTCTCAAACATCCTAAGGGCTGTGGTCATTAAAAATCTGGCACCTTTTGAAGGAATCAAGTTATTAACCTCTGTGACCCCAGACAAATTTAAATCTGACTAACTGCAGATTTCTCTGAGGAGTCAAGGCACATGTTTGTAAATTGCTTGGATATTCAGTGTGATGAAAGATGCTACATAAATGACAGTTATGAATATAATAGTAGCAAATGGGTCAGAAGATTTCAATACTGATTTACGCTGTTGTTTCTACCCAACATCAAATGTTGGTCAAGGTTTGGATAATGATGTCTTGCAAGAAGAAATATGAACGTGACCCTTTTAAAACTTCAAATCCTAGGGGAATTATTAGTTTTTTTTCTGGTTTGAAGGAAATCTCAGAACAAACTCTTAAAAACATTCAAATCAAATGGTACTAATTCCTTAGATTAGGTACAATCTGGGATTAAAGATTTGATTTTGGACTGTAATATTGTCATCTACTGATTTAATGCCAAAGAAATCCCCCAGCAACATTTGTAAAGCAAATTTTCCCAAAGCAAAGAGAAAAAGGCACCTGGGAATGTATGGCATCCCCACTGCTCAGGAAGATGCTGTGGAGATAGAAATTAAACTAACATTTTCTGGAAGAAAACAAATGGATAGAAACAACCTGAAACATGCACCACAAATGATGTTTCCCATTAAAAACCCAGCGAGAGATCTTGTGTTCCTACAGAACATCCCACTGACATACATGGAGATGCAGGACAAGCTCACCATATGAATTCACTGATCTTAAACAAAGATCATATCTGTTACACCCTGGTATTATTAGCTTAATTACTACTGTTGCTTGGCCAAGTCCCACAACTATATATAAACATACATACATGAACATATGCATTCACAGACACCAACTTCCCTGCAATTCAAAGCACTCAACAATCATTTACAGATTATGAACAGGAATCTCTTCCCCCACCTCCGAGTTACTCAAGAGGCAGTCCTCTTCTCAAACAGACCACAGCAACCAAGAAATGGCACCACTTCACAACAAGAAATGACATGGAATTGCTCCCAGATTTGAAGTCAAAGGAGATATCAAAAGTAAACAGTATGTAATTACCCAAATGGCAATTTGCCAGAACACAACACAAATTGCCTGTGCCAGTGGCTCCCAATTCAGAGGTGGAGGCCTTGACAACTGGGGTCTCAAGCTTAACCAAAATTAAATCTGAGAAGCTGGGCTCACAAACAGAAGTGTGACTCCTGGGTCCAGAAGCAAGGTTAACAGGGGAAAATTCTGGGAGCTATTTAAAGGTAAAGGTTCAGCTCTTTACAGATTCAAAGCACTTCATGAAGCTTGTGAGAAGTAAAGCTGTAACTGGATATACACAGAGAGTGCATCTTTGTTCAGCACTTCGTATGAAATAGTTACCCATAAATACCAGCAGGCTGGTTGCAACGGACTTTATCAGGGGAAATGGGGCAAGAGAGGAGGTATCAAAAACCAAAGTGATGCTCACTCATCAAGTTATAAAAAAATAAATAGATTATAGTACTGTTAATGTGAAAATTAACTCCAAGGATATTATTCTACTATTAATTCTATAAACCCCTTCAATAGGTTACCCCCATATTAAAAAAGAGAAAAACCAACAGAAAACTGGCATGCCTATGCTCAAATCCAGAGTGGTTCAGAGGGGCATTTGAGAAGGGCCTGCACTTACCATCCTTCCTGTCAGAGGAACTTGGCAGGGTGTGTTCTTCTGCTAACTGTATTTCTAACAAACCATGAAATAGAGGCACTTCAGATGGATGTTTCAGGCCAACTTAAACAATGTTATAGATCAAACCAAAATCCCTCCGCTCCCCAAAGTCATCAAAGATCCTAAAGAGCAGTTCCAAACTGTTGTGACTACACTCAAGCCTGAGAGCAGCATATCAAGGTATATGGAAATATAAGGAATTCACTTTTACAGAAAATTTCTGTAAGGCTTCAGTAACTTTTTTGTGTATCCATGACAACTATAGAGCGAGCCTGGGTCAGTTTATGGTTTTTGGTGGAAACTATGCAAAATATCATGGTGTCAGTTGAGTTTCATTCTGGGGTTTAGATTCAGTTCAAAGCTTGAGCTCTTAAGGGGAATTGAAGGGATATGAAACCATACAACATGAAACAGAAAATAGTTTTGCATGAACACTGAAAAGGAATGGGTTTCATGAAGTAAGGAGAAGGGCAAAAGCCCCAACCAATGAACTGACCTGGGGCTTAAAATTCACCATACACATAATAGAAATTCTTACCTTCACTATTGCTGTCTCTTTGGAGTCATTCCTTATACTGACTCAGAAACATGAGGTTAAGACAAATTACTTTTCATTCATGAAGCCTTCCATATTTTTTAGTTGGAAGAACATTGCCCCATTACTATTTTCATGTGCTAAGATTAAACTAACAGCCTTCTAGTTATTCAGGTTTAAACCTATAAACACTTATACCTTCATATATATCTTTCTTTTGACATGTACTCAGCATCATCATCCTTGACTACACAGAAAAACAATGCATCATGAATCAATAACAACATCTTCAGTTGGTTTGCGGCATGGATTTTTGTCTGGTTAAATGTCTAAATTACTCCCACTTACAGGTTATCCACATACGGACTGAGAGCTGAACCCATTTGAGAATTAGCTTTTAACCGCTGACCTGGTGCCTCAGCAAGTGTTTTGCACAGTCCCCTGGGAAAAAGCACGTTCATGAGGAAGCCTGAAATCACAAACCTAACACCAGGAAAGGCCAAGTGCCTTAATACTTTTCACAGAGCAAGTTCAACTGCCCTATTGCTACACTACACTGCTCAGTGGCCAAGTGACAGAACAGCATTAAATATTATTTGCAGAGAGAGCCATCTGCCTGCCATCAGAGAGTGAAATCACCTACCATTAAGTGAGAAAGGAAAGAGATGACAAAGTTTGAAATGAGTAATATAAAGGGAAAGAAGAGGAAAGCCAGAAAACCTAACAAAATGTAAAACAAAAGTTAACTATTTAGAGCTGCATCTCAACTTACTGCTGGATCTATTAACTTCACATCCCAAATAATTAAAGGGTTTCCCGACTACCCTACTAGTAGCTAACTAACAGCTACTGCATTCTTACAAATTGCTGTTACATAAAACACTTTGTTTTTCTAATGTCTTGCCAGCATCTGAGTAATTATATGAATTGTAGTTCTGTATTTTCACATCACTGAGGAATGATGGCTTCAATTCACACACCTCTGTGCACTGTGCTGATTTCTCCAACATCTCGTTCTCAACAAATTTATCTAAACACACATTTCAGCCAGTTTGTTTCATCTTACAACTGTTAAAACCTTTTTTCCTGTCCATTACTGAAGACTCTACAGCAGCAGACACACTGATTGGACAGTATTTTTTTGTTTGTTTGTTTCTTTACTTTGTTTTATAAAGAAACAGACTATAAAATATCTACTGGAATTACTGGATATCTACAGTCAATGGCATAAGAAAGGAGCATACGGTGCTCTGAGGCTCATTATATAAACTCCTCTTCAAGTAATTTAGAAAAATCATTATGGGTTTTAACAGAAAAAAAAAAAAAAACAACAAAAACCAAAAAAACCCAAATCACAATGAAACACCATTCTTTCCATAGAGCTGGTAAAACTACCTACCAACAAGCTCAGCTCATTAGAGACAAATACCAGATTTCCATCTCCTACCTAGTAATGGTTGTCAAATAATATGTAACAGCTTTAGGAGATCAAGACTAAATTTAAACCAAGAAAAATAGCATTTAGCTTGCAGAGGTAGCCTGGGGCCACAGAGAGGAGGGTTGTGTTTTGTCAAAGGACTCTTGAAAGAGGTGGAATTAAAAGTAGTGAGAGTGCATCCAGTTGTTCAGGCGTGTGAAGCCAGGGAACCTGGAGCAGATAATAAATCAAATTGGGTATTCATTCTCTTATCATTCTGATGCGAAGTTAGCATGGGAAAGCATGGCCCCAGTCAGAGAAGTAAGTCACTCAGTAAAGAGGAAATGCAACCTTGGTGCAGTAGGTTTTATTTCACCAGTTCATTAGTGCCACCATAGAATCCCCATCACTCCACTAGGTGTGCCAGTGCTACAAGGATGTGAACACACATGCCATGGTAGTCAGATGTTCCTACCTAGCTAGTCATCCCATAGGTCTTCCACACCATGGAATATAGCAGCAGTACTGAAACATGCTAAGCAGATGCTCAAATTTCAATTCTTGCCTAAGGAAGGCTTAGTTTGTTCAGTTCTGCCATGCACTCTATTCTCAACCTGAGACTGCCAGGGAAATAGAGACTCAATAAGGCTCAGAGGTTTTCTTCAAATGGGTACAGAGTATTTACAGAGTATCTAAGCTTCATGCATCTTTATCTAAACAGTCCAAAACTCCTTCTGAAATAAATCTAAAACTTTCTGGACTTTCACACAATTTTTCCAGCTCTCCCGTCTGTTACACAGACTAGACATTGTGCAGATTTCTTGGAGAACTTCCTGGCAACCACCAGCAATCTCCAGGGCAGGATGCATATGTGTTAAAACTGAAATCTTAAACAAAATCATCTTTTTGAGCTCCAAGCATTTTTGTGTGTGTGTTTTCTGTTTTTGTTTTTGTTTTTTTTTTACTCTGAATTCTGGAAAATATTTTAGTATTATTTTATTTCACTGCAGCAGGTTCACCCATGCCCCACCTTAGGAACAATGGTCCAGCAAACACTTAGGGATTAGTAAGTGGGTGTTCTACATGGAAATCCTAGGAATAAATTGCACAAGTGGTTTTTTTTCTTGACATTTTGTTAATTCTCTTTTGATGAATTTTCTTTTGTTCTATGCTGCTGCAATTCAGATCTAAATCAAGATCACAACTCGTTCTTTCAGGCACACCCAGCTAAACAGACTCTTTCTGATTATTAAGTCAAACAACCTGGGGTCCACGAGGTCAACAGCTCAGTTTAATCCAGAGCTGCTAATCAAGCAAGAATTAATATAGTTAGCAAAGAAGAAATTGTCAGTTAAGAGTCAATAAAAGGACTTCATGTCTTTGTGTATCCCTAATAGCTTAACAGCCTTCTTTGGATGGATGGCAGGTACCGTGAAACATGTAACTATGACCCCACATTGCTGTTAATGTGCAGTTCATTGTTTTTAAGTTCAAGGACACTACGAAAGTTCACAGCTTGCACCAAGCTTTCTCCTTTACAAATGATATTGGCAGCAAACACTTCAGTTATGGCAGCATGAGGTATGGGCTGGAAGTGACTTGTACTGTGTACAGTACTTGCCCTCCCTTTTCGCAGGCAGCACCTCAACTCCTGACGCAAATAATACAAAATACTTCACAGGGCTGCAAAATCTGAAGAGTTGGCAAAGTAAATTTTCATAAAATTACTTAGCTTCATTAAGGAACTTGTTACTGATTCATGAAACAAATCACCTTAAAAGCTCTGATTAACTTACATTTTTTACCCAAGAAAAATATGCTCGGTATGCTGTTGTTCACCTCATAGTGTAAGTAGGTAAACAGTGAGGTAATTTCATTTTAATTACTCATAGGATAGATGAATTTTAGATATATTTACACCCCATTTGAACCAAAGACAGAAAATGAGAGATTAAGGTGCTTGCTGAAAGCCACAGAGGCAGCTGCCACTGCCAGCGATGGGTAAGACCTCAAGTGGTAAATTGGTACCCATTCTGGTTGAGTATACTCCACTCTTCTCTTAGAAGTCATGTATTAAATAAAGATCTGAAAGTCTTGAAATGTAATAAAAAACAGGCTTCAGTACATTTGGGAAACAGTGAACTGAAAAGGGAGAAAGTAAGACTCACTAGAAATCAGACCAAGGAAGGCATTACAAGAGGATCCGAGATGTAGTACCACACTATTATTATTTAAAATCCAACTGCTAAATCTTGTGTTGCTCACCAGAGTAAATTACTTGCAGAGGAAGCCAAATTCTGGATCAGTGCACTGACACATCCGTACTCTTGATACAAACAGAAAAGCAGGAATGCTGTAGTCAGTGGGAGCTACAAATGCTCAGCAGCTCCAAGGGGATATGTATCCTGCAATCAGAAGCGTGATGGCAGCATGCCTGGGCATAACCAGCCCTCTTTGCATTGAACTACCTCAGATAATGACAGCATTCAGAGGGCAGAGATCAAGGCTTCAGAAAGCCTTTAGAAGCACCTTTTCTCCTACAAACAAAATATCTACAAATATTAGGCATTTCAAGGGAACTAAGACTCACAACGAGCAAGAAAATTCCCATCAGCAGCTCAGTCTTAAACATTACCTCTAACAGCCAGGGACAGAGCAAATGCCATGAGGCCTCTGGCACACCCTGTAAAAGCTATTGAAGTCTCAAACTCAAAAATGCAAATGCTGAGCACTCCTCAATTCCTCTTCAAGGGCAACTACTGGCCAGTAAGTAAGCTTTAATAACTAACGAAAATCAAGAAAACTATAACAAGGTGCTCAATAATTCTCTGCTAAAGGGAAAGAGGGATAAAAATAATTTGTCTCTTCTCTGTGATCCTAGTGTAAAAATCTCAGGCAAAATACATAAATCATTGTTTTATTTAAAAGAGAGAGGGGGAAAAAGGGTAATAATCACTGTTATTTGATCTAAGTATTCCTAAAGGAATCCATAGGAGACTAGAAAATATATAAGAACCACCATTCCTGATCTGCTACCTGGGGAGAATGAAAAAAAATTACAGTAGGAAACACAGGTGAAAAAATCATGGAATTAGCATCTCCAAATTGTTTAAAAAAGGATCTTCAGCTTAAAAAGAATCGACAGCATAGCTTTAAGGATAGATAAATGGCTGCCTCAAGGATCTGTCTTACCTCCTCCTTTTTTTAAGTAATACCTTAATTTGCATAGTAATAACCCAATTATTGTAAGATTAGGTGACAGAAATCTCATTATTACTGTTCCTACAAAACAGTCGATATTCCATTCAGTACCTTTTAACGTTACACACCTTAAAACATAATTATCCCAACATATGCTCATTCATCTTTAATGCAATTTCTTTAATAATAATAAAAAAGAGTCTTCCTGTAATTGTTAGGGTTTTTTGGTTGAATATATTAGTGTTAAAACAAGATTTTCCTCGTTCAGGCTGCTATAGAAACAAGCAAAACCAACCAACTGCTTAGGGGCATGCTCCCTCCCCTCTTCCCAAGAGGGAGTCCACCAAGAGGCCTAAAGCACATATGTTAAAATATGTTACAACAACTCTTTCTCTCTCCATCTCCCCACTCCCTGCTTCTTCCCACGCTGAGAGCTGGTCATAAGACAAGCTTGCAAACAAAATAAAATATAGAGTAGCATCAGGCTTTTGAGAGTTATTTGTGTTTAGAGCTTGCTGTGACTGGGAGAGGGGGAAGGGTTGTGGTTTTAGGGATGTGGGAGGAGAAATCAGAGCAAGTGCACAGGGGCAAGGGGCTTACCTGCCACAGGCTTTCTCAGTTTCAATTACAAAGATAATAAATGCTATAAGTGGTCAGTTACCAGATTAACAGCAGAAAAGAAACAGGAAAAGGAGATAGGGCTGGCTCCATCAGAAGAACACAGCACCGCACGTGATCCACTTCAAAAGGATGTCATAAACAGTTACAAGAGTGGAAACAGCAGCTACTATTTCACCAGCCCCATTTATCTCAGTGTATGCAAGGTAAGGCCAGGGAGCCTTTTACAAGCAAATCTTCTGTACTTCTCCTTCAAATCCAAGAGAGGCTGGAAAGAACTGAGAGCAGAGTTGGTACCACCAGGTGTCTGGTGGGAGCCCATACAAAATCAGTCAGTACTCCAAGCCCAGCACTGAGTGGACAGTGTGTTTCACAGTCACTTACAGTGGCTGGGAAGACAAGGACTGCAAACAGCCACTCTATTTACAGACAAAGCCCCTCTTCTATCTACCCTGGGCGTGTAGAGCAGCACAGCAAGGAAAGTTGGTGAAAGCCGTTCTTTGCATAAACACACAAATTCAGCTTGCTTGGCTTTCAGTTGATCGTGTATCTCACCATCACTGAAAGCAGTAAATACAAGATGCAATTTCACAGGAGTTATTTACTGTTTAATTTTTCTGAAAGCCTTCTGTCAAAATGGCATGAAGGAGAAGTAATTTGGCCAAGTTCCGATTTTCAAAGCCCTTTACAATCACTGAGCCACCACAGGTCCGATTAAAAAGCAAAAGCATAGCTGGAAAGCATCCCCAGGTGGAAGAAGTCCAAGGTTTTTGCAGGATTGGGAGTACAGTTTACTGATTTGGGGGGACAGGAAACCCCCCTCCCACCCTCAATCACTACAGTGTGAGAGCTGCAGGGCTGCCTCTTTATACTGCCCTGGTTTTTAAAGAAGGGGAAAATGCCACGAACCAGTGCACAAAGCCGACGATCATCCCTGGTGTTGCCTGTGGGCCTGCATGGAGGATGAACTCCAGTGCAGAATGGTTGGACTGAAAGAGATTTTGACCACTTGCCTAATAGTTCTGGTTTTGAAAAGTTTCCAATTATACCATGTTCCACAGAAAGCAAATTAAAATGACTGTTTTCACTTGAAGAAAAAAAAAAAAAAAAAAAATCATGCCTTTAAACAGAAAACCTTGTGAATCCTACTATGAAAATTATCAACAAAGAAAAAAACAGACTTCTATCTTACACCAAAACTTGGAGGGTTGAGTTTATACCATCCTGACCCAATCTGACTGAAATTGAAAACTTTTCCTCTTCCATTAATAGCTTTTCCAATTCAGCAGTTCAAAGCCACAATCCCTCACAGCCTATGTAAGGATTTGGGATCATTTTATAAATCTGTGTGGCAAATGAACATGAAAGAGAAACTCTCCTTATGGCTGGGAACTATCCTTTGGGGGGAAAAATGTTATTAGCTTTTTAGAGAGCATTTGCAAGGGTAATTTGCACTACAGCATCTCTTTTTATTGGCCTTGCAAGCAGGCATTGAAACAATTTGTCTTATCATATATATTCACTTTGAATAGGGACCTCATGTGAAATACTCCTCTTAAAACAAGAAACAATGGGTTCAAAAAACAACACTATAAAGATTGAGTGTAGCAATCACTCATTTCGACAGTGAAATATTGAAAGTGAATTAGGAAAGGAAAAGCTTCTGATTTAGTCTGTCATAACTTCAGGCAGCTATACCAAAGCTCCCAGTTTGGTCCAGCAATTTCACAGGTATTATAACAGAAGGTTAAATCACTACTCCTGGACATCATTTGTATTTCATTGCTTCTTAAGAATCCTCAACCAAAACCAGGACCTCAGCATATGAGACTGCAAACACAGTACAGAAACACCTTTGCCACCCCCGGCCAATTCACAACATACAGCTGTACGTCAGGATTACCATCACCTGTAAAGGTCAGCAGCACAGGACAGAGACTTGATACACAGAGCACAGAAGTCAGTGGAAATCCCCTCTTTCAGTGTGCTTTGATGCATGGAATATACAAAGCCTCAGATTGCTCCTGAAGAAATAAGCAGTTCTCCTTCACCGAAACCTCGGAGCCATCTCACCTTGCTCTGTGAGGCAATTCTTCAACATAGAAGATTGAGCAAAGGGAACTGATCTCTTTTATGATTTGGTACAACAAAATGTTGTACCAGTTCTGACAGTGGTATTTGATGCTGCCAGAGAAAGAAACTTCCATTTTAAGGAAGGAAAAAAGGATTAATTACATGACTAGGAAACAATACTACATTTCCTGTGAAGCTACATATTTGAAGTGGAAAACCTGGGAAAGTCCTTTCTTCCAAATAAAATGAGTAACAAATAAAACAATAAAACCAAAGGTCGCCAGTAATGTGTGTTTCTTGGGCTGAGTCTTCCCTACAGCAAAAATTCAATTTGTAGATCACAGCCCTGCAAAGCACTTTGCTACTTTTTCCCTTCCCTTTCTTCTGGAGTTCTAAAGATTCCCAGTAGGGGTAAGAGTCTGGTCCTCATAGGCTAAAAGGATTTACTTGTTAAGATGCTGCAATTTTTCCATCTCCCACTGTATTACCTCCACTAACCAAAATTTAACCAGCAATACTACCTGCTCAGACTATTCCAATTAAATGAATTTTAATTGAAAATGTTGTTTTAATGGAAACTGGCTAAACTTGACCGGAAACTGGAAACTTGACGTTCTCAAGCCCAGAGTAAGTGGGTTAAAGAACACAATAAAAATCCTCACCCAAAAAGCATTCCACAGGCCAGCAAGATGGATGCTTACCCATGCTGCAAGTTCAAACCTCTGAACTGCAATTCCATATGTCTTGTGGGAGCACCTTAACCTTTGGAGTATGAACTACTCCGAAGTGATGTCTTTCTCCCAAGGTTAGATTTGACTTATAGGAGGGTGTTCTTTTTTTTGAAAAAGCTTCCTTTTTCACTCTGATTCTGTAAAAGAACAGTGGGGCTTTTTAAAGGTTCTTGAAAAGTACAAAGGGCCAGCACTTCAACTTTCAGAAACCAACACAGCGACATTTATATCAGTGTAACCCTCTTCACTTGACTAGCTTTCAGTATAGCTCAACAGAAAAAGAAATTATGTAAGCATTTTTATTCAATGAAAACCAAGACCTGAAGCTGACTGGAAAAAGAGAGTAATTAATTTATCCAAAATTCTTGTCTAAGATAAGGCAAAAAAACTTCAACCAAAAATCCCCTCATATCTAATTCTTAAAAAACATTCTCCATGCAAAGATGTTAACTCAAGTCCCATGTCCTGAGATACGTCTGTGATAGCTTTTCCTTATCTACAAGGACATATCACTGCATAAATACCGCATACCTAAAAAGAGGCAAACTCCACTTCTCTTGCTCATGACAGAATTGCCACTTTTTTACTCACAGTAGTAAAGTAAGCCTATTTGGCCTTATGTCATCAGCTTGGAAGGCAATGTATTTTATACTTCGACATTCTCGTCAATATGAACTTCGGAGGTAGAACTTATCTCCCCCAAACTGACCCATACAGGAAAATAGAAAATAAGCAAACAAACAAACAAAAAAACCCCAAAACCAAACAAATGAACAAAAAGAACAGCTAACAGTACAGGAACAGATAGACAGACTTAGTAAAATAAATATATAAACCATAAAACCACTGCACACAGTTCTCTCTAATGCTTTGGTCAGCACTATGCACTATCATAAACTGAACAAAGCAATTTCTGGCAGCTTTGAACAGCAATTTAAGTCCAAAGCCTACTTACAATTCATGTAAAAAGTCAAACAGAAGCATCAAAGCACATGGCTACATTTTTAACCAAGCCTGGGATACACTATTCTAAGTGCATGAACTATTTCTTCCTGCTTATCATGGCCATTATCAAGACTTGGTATTTGGCTGCTCTGCAGTTCTTTGTAGTGTTTCCAAATGAAGATGCATATTATGATATAGATGTAGCTACCATACACGTGAGTCCATCTGCTTGCTGCCAACATAACATACTTGTTAAATATTGCATTAGCATTTAATTGTGACATAAACAGGCCTATATTCAGCAAGTGCCTAGCTTTAAACATTTGCATAAGTGCTTACTAAAGTCCGTAAAGTTAGCCAGGTGTTTTAGTACTAAACTGAGTCAGGGCCAAAGTCAGAATAAGTGTTGACATGGTACAATATAAAGGCTTAATAGCAAATAAATAATGAGGCTAACACAAAGCTCATTCAGCTGAATTTCACTGTCATAAAGCTACACACACACACACACACACGTAATTCCTGGAGACATCTGAACTAATGTAATTCTGAGGTCAGGCAGAATGATCATTCCCATCTATTTCAATGTGAAAACAAAATTACTGGGTTTTGAATACAAAAGTTCTCTCAAGAGTAAAGCTGTTTGAGACAGACTTGTCCACACATTCAACAGGGACTTAAATGTTTATGTAAAAATCTGAACAAAAAGTTTATCTATGACCCTGACAAATGTGCAATAAAAAGTGTAGAAGAATTAATAAAAACCTATATAACACTTTATTTAAATCTGCGAATGACTTGATAAAAATCTGGCTATCTACTGTATCTCCCTTCTCAGATGACTCAATAACAAAAGAGTAAGAAAAAAATCCCAGTGCATTAAATGTCTCAAAGAAAGCTGTGTAGCTGATAGAGGAACCTGAGCTCTAACTATTCTGAATGTCCACAGAATTTCTAAGGCATGTTGTAATATTATAACTCTTTACGTTTAACTACTCGCATGTGGTTGAAACATTAGAAATCTAGGTTTGAATCAAACAAAGACCAAGTTTTGATGCAATACATATTTTTACCAGTGTGTGGCTTACATTATGGTCTGGGGAGTCTGCCATCACATAATGTGTCACTTTCTATAAAACAAAATCTGGGAATTATTGAAGCCATTGTCATTTCACATGACAAAAATATCAATGTTAAATGTGCCTCTAAAACATTTATCAGTCACGTGTGTCAAGTAGCAAGAGATGAGGAATATTTCATGTGAGTAAAATGTGGGTAAGCCAACTTGACAGGAACATGTATTCACTTAAGAATGGGATATGTCCCTCTTGGCAGAGACATCATACTGTGCAGAGTCTCCGAGAATGTAATTAGAGCTTGTAATATAGTAATTAACTACTGTACATTGAAACCTTTTGTAATTTTTTATTATTTTTTCAATAGTGGGTGAAGTAAGAGAAATTATCATGCTGGAAAAAAACAATGGCACAGGAAAACAAAAGCTACTGGAAATCCACAGGCATTAAAAAGCGTGTAGCAGGCTTTTTCATCTCTTTGCTCCATCACTGACCTCACCTTGGACCCAGATACTTATGATACCTTCTCTGAGTTACCCAAGTGATGTAATAAAATCTGATTTATTTCTGGTAGCTCTCCAGAAATAATTACACTTCTTTAAAGAAAATATCTTTGCTGATTTACAATCGATGGGGTAAATTCTCCCAGTGTCTAAACGGGTACCTTCCACAACTTGACAGACAGAGGTATATAAGTATTGCAGGTTTTACACAGAAAATAATTTCTAACCTGGGTCCAAACACAAAAATCAGACACTTGAAAGCACTGAGGACACTTGCCTTTTTTTTTTTTTCTATAGTGTATTCATCTCTTAGGATTTTGTTTGGCTCCCCCAAAAAACAACAGTCTTGTGGGGATTTTTAAAGTAATCTAGACCAAATCAGGAAGCAAGAGTGAGCCTGCACCAAGAACCCTTGTCTCTTTTTCTCAACACAAAAGCAGGGCATAGTACAAGAGATAGAGAGAAACTGTTCAATCACACATAGCATTTAGTCCTGCAGACACGTTTACAGATGCAGGATATAGGATAGGGTGTACTTGACAAGATGATGTGAATTCTTGTGCCCTGTGAATCTACAAGTCAACACTGATTCTTAGAGATCTCTAGGTCCAGCTCTGATTCTCCAAACAACCTGCAAATTCTGAACCTAGTCCTTTCCTCAGTACTATTCAAAATTTCATGTTTATGAAAACAATATCAGGATTCAATAGGTAATATGCTTGATCCAGAGTGAAAATATACAAATGAATTTTTCCAGCTTTATCCTTGTTTTAACCACTACTGCTCTCATTTCTCTACCAATAAAAGAGGAGTAACAGTAATTTACCTCTTTGAAATATTTTGAAATCTGTTAGTAAAAAGCATTATGAAACCGCTGAATTCCATAACTAGGTGTTATTACAGTCTAAGTAGCATTTGGCAAAAATAAAGAGAATACAAAAGCATCCATGTTCTTTTTTGTTACTTAGTTCTTGAGTGTAGACTTTCAGGCTATTTTTGCCTTCTTCACTCAGCTGTATGAAGTATAAACTCAGCATTACAGAGAATGAATGTTAATATTTTCAGGATAAATGCATCCATGAAGCATTTGCAGATATGACAGCGACAAACTGACTACACCATAATGGGTTACCACATGTCATCTGAGCCATAACTTTCTGTGAGGATGCTCTCAAGCTGCTCCAACAGCCTCTGAAAATCTTTTAAACTGTGGTAACTCAATCACTTTGAAAAGTAACTCATGACCATGTTTTCAAAGGCAGAGTCCTCATTGAGTGTGGAGTCTGAATTTGGAATTTGTCTGCTGGGATAGATGTGCTTCAGCCCTCATTTGAATGATAGACTCCATATTGGTTGGTGAAGCAGAGGCAAAGTTAAACCCAAAAAATCCTACCCAGTTTCCCCAGGCTGCTTCCCATACCTCTTCTCACTTTTGCTTGAGACTGGATTTCCCGGGGTCAGCCATCACCGAGGGGAAGGACATTCACTGCCACTGCACAGCAAAATTTTGGGGCCTGCTCAAGGGCTAAGAGAAGTTCAAGGGAGCCCTGGTGCTCCTCCAAAGAGCTCTTCCAACCACCAGCAGCCCCAAGAGGGGAGGACAAAAGCCTGAAGGGACAGTCTCTTGTGTTCACGGCCAGGTTGGATGGGGCCTTAAGCCACCTGGAGTAGTGGAAGGAGGTGTCCATAGCAGGGGGGTTGGAACTAGATGATCTTTAAGGTCCCTTCCAGCCCAAACCATTCTATGAGTCTCAGAGGGAAGCTGGAGGAGACATTCGCGGCATCAACCAGCTACACCTTCATTGGTAAACGTGGACCGGAGCCTGCTCTTCAGCACAACATGGCTTGCAACTCTATGGCTCAATGCTCCTTCCTTCCCCTACACAGGACAGACCCACCCACCAGGATGCCTCACAGGATGTCTCTGGTTGCTACTGTCCCCCACATCAGGGCCACAGACTGGCTGGGATGCTGGCCACTGCCATGGGCCAAAGCCACAGCCACACCAGAACGCACATCAACAACCACCACAAGCCATGGGCTGTTGGTGCTGACTCCTTGCCTTGCCCTGCCTCCTTTGCTATTACAGGCCCAGCTGCTGGGGCTCCTTCAGCGTTATTTAACAAAACAAACCTTAAACCCAAATGGCTTATGCCCATACTGAACACACAGACTTCTGACTGGGAATCCTACCCGGCCTGTGGTAATTCCAGAACCGTCTCTGACCACTGTTGGTGTAAAAGGTGGTTTGCCCGGGCCTGAAACCACCCCTATGACCTGGATAAACCACCCCATACAGCCACCCCTCATCAGAGGGCATCACTATCAGAGACAAACCTTACCTAAACTAAGATTTTGGGACTTCATTTTCCCTTCATGGGTCATCTAGAGGACCATGAGGATATCCAGTCCTTAGAGATTAGTATTTCAGGTCACAACTTTAGTCCTCTCCCAACTCTCTGTTGTAAACCTTCACCTGAAACATTGGCTCAATCCAGCCTCCCCACACCACCCCCTGCATTCCTGCCTCTCCCATAATCCACCTGCTTTCCACCTCAGAAAAAAACCCAAACAACGCACCCTCCCCTTTAATCTACAAAACAGGACGTACATGAAAATAATGTTTCTGATTTCCTTCTCCGGGGATCAGGACCAGGGCCAGTCACTTGCCTTTATATCAAAAGCTAATCTTCCCACCTCCTCCTCATAGACATGCAAGTTCTTCAGCCTCTTCCTCATTACATAAGGAACATGCATAATCCTTCTCCTCCCACAGAGCATCTCAAGAAACACAATCCTCCTCCTACACCCCAATCACACCAAGTCTAATCCCAGCACTTCTGACATTACCCATTAAATAGCCATCAGTACAGCGAGAAAAAATGGAATGAAGCACAAACTCTACACATGGCTTAAACCACATCCTCGCGACTGATTATTTCAATTTTCTACTCAACTTTAATGTTTGGTTTCAAACTTGCAATCACAAAATTATTTTTCTATACAAATTCTGCCTTTGTTTTGTTTTGTTTTTAGTGAAGGATGAGAAAGAGACAGGGTGTTCTTTTTATTAGAGAACAGAGGATTTTGTTTTGTTTTGTCAGTGGCATTTTATGACCATATTTTACAGACAAGTTCATCATAAGTTCAGAGGAAAGGAATTTTCAAAGAAAATCTAGCACAAAGCATTCTGGGGAATTATATGGAAAGTTGACAAAATGAGGATAAACAATGAAAAAAGAAATAATTAAATGTGTTGAAAGGCTGCACCAGTAGTTATCACATTGTTAACTTTTCTTAAGGAAAATGCTTTAGTGTCTGCAGTTTCAGAAAGAGTTCTTAACCCAGGCTATGGAAGCAGAATGCTGCATATATAAGGGTTTTGAAACATAATTTTTAAAATATATATAAAAAGAGAAAATGGCAAATATGTCTGTATGAGATAAGGCTTTCAGAACAAAATATAATACATGGAAATCCTTTCTTGAAGTGCTTTGTGGTCAAGGAGGTAGGAAACTTGAAACAGTAGAGTTACAGTAAACACAAGTCTAAACAAGGTGTGAAAAATTTCTGAAGAAAGCAGCTAAAAGAAGCAAGAGAAATGATGTCTTACATTGGTTTGGCTCATCTATTTACAGTTACTTTAAAAACCATTTGAGAACAGTTGCTAATAAACAGAGGTCTACACCCAGCATTTAGGAAAGGTGGTAAGAAAATGAAAAGTAGAAAGCTAGGACCTCAGAACTCCTAACTAATTCCAGACTGCCTATGTCAAACTGGTTAGGTTGTACCAGCTCCCTTCACGTCTAACCAGGTGATAGGATTGTCTTCCTGGGTGTGCTATCAAGATGACTAAACTAAGTTATATATTAATGAAGGCTACCTCAGTGTCCTCCTGAAAATTTTCTCTCAAGGATCCCTCCTTGCCTTAATATCTACCAAGGGTATCTTGACTGCTGGGCAGCTGGTGTATTAAGATCAAAGAACCACAGAATGGCTAGGATTGGAAAGAACCTTAAAGATCATCCATCTCCAACCTCCCTGCATGGGTAGGGACAACCTTTCACTAGATCAGGTGGCTTTAGGTCCCATCCAACCTGGCCCTGAACACTCCCAGGGAGAGGGAAGCAAGAGCTTCCCTAAGCAACCTGTGCCAGCATCCCACCATCTTCACAGGAAAGAAGTTTTTCTTAATGTCTAACCTAAATCTGTTCTCTGCAAGCTTGAAACAATCTCCTCTTGTAACAAGCCCTACCCCAGCTTTCTTGTAGGTTCCCTTCAGATTTTGGAAAGTCACTATAAGGTCATCTCAGAGCCTCCTCTCCTCTAGGCTGAACAACCCCAGCTTCCTCAGCCTCTATGCATAGGGGAGGTGCTCCAGCCCTCTGATCATTTTAGAGGTTCTCCTCTGGACACGTTCAAGGACCTCTGTTTCCTTCTTTTGTTGTAGACTCCACAATTGGACACAGTACTGCAGGTGGGGTCTCACAGGAGCAGAGAGGAGGGGGGAGAATCACCTCCCTCAATGGTCTGGCTCTGCTTCTTTTGATGCAGCCCAGGACCTGGTTGGCCTTCTGGGCTGCAAGCACACATTGACAGCTCCACCACCATCCCCCCCAAGTCCTTCTCTTCAGGGCTGATCTACCTATTGTAAGTATGTCTACATTAGAAAGCAATTTAGTGCAATATAGGGCGAGTAGTAGATCACAGAAGTTGATATTGGGGTTCCTACATCTCTGTTATCTGAGGCTTAGTTTCCTCTTGACTAGATTCAGCATTATCCTCTCTACCAAGTCTTGTGTGTAGTTGGCATTTGCTTCAAGGGACCAACCACTGGTTCAGAACCTTTTATTTCCATCAGCACTCTGAGCACCTCTGATGTGTTTCTGGAAAGAAGATTTTGCTTTATTTTCCTCCAGAGAAATCTAGTTCAACACAAACCAAAACTACAATAGCTGACATAAGTAAAAATTATCAGGGAGATTTTTTTCAAAACCATATGAACTTCTCCAATCTAAAACGCTACAATGGGTGCAACCAATGCTATAGTTTTTCCTTGTGCATTCCTTCTGTCTCCTTATCCATACCCTGTTGTGTTTTAATCTTCAAAATATGTTTTATTTTTAAAGCATGTAAGGTTTTGGTGGTGAAGCCACTCTATGAAGACTGCCAGGAGGCTGCAGTTTACATGGACTCACAAGCAGCTGGAATGGCACAAGTTAAAATGCAAATAAAAGATGTGCAAAGGCAGAAAGAAATACATGGGGCTAGCTATTTTAAACCAGTTTCCTCATTGTAGGGCAGACTGGTGCAACATTTGGAATGGTAATTAATGCAGTCAGGTCTTACTCCATTATTGCATTTTTATCACACACTATAGTGAAGAATTATTTGGCCCAACAGCAGTACTAGAAACTTAATTTTCTCAACAGTAATGTATTTAAACATTAGTGTTTAGTCTTATTTTTTGCTGGTACATTTTATCAACTTATCAATCTGAAAGGACATGTTACCTGCCAACACAAATCCTGTTGCAGGGTTTTTTCTTTCCATTGAAGGAACAGATAATACATATATAATTGTTTAGAGGCTTAGCCATGTTCCATTTTGTATATGTAACAATTACTTGGAGAGTGACTGTATGAAAGACAGTTGATAAGGACAGTGTGGAGAGTGTTCAGTAATTATAGAAAAAGGGTAACACCTTCATACAGGGCAAACAATGTTTTAAGAAGGAACACTTCATTGTTGCTGTTACTGTGGTTTTGACTGAAATTAGTCAGGAATCAACAGTAATGAGGAGAACATTCAAAAAGGTTACTTCAGGCACTAGGAAGCTAATCTTCTTTGGTAACTCAAGAAATAATTAAGAACACCAAGGCTAAACATTGTCTCAGAACCACCTACCCACATCCTTCCCTATCCAGAGAGAAAGTTAAGTTAGACTTTCTCAATAACCTGTTTGTGAACAGCATTCCCATATACTTCTGTCTCTTTAACCAGGAGTTTTAAAATACATGGTTTTATTCTGAACTGCAAGTGTTTCAATTTTGCCAGCCAAATCTCACTGAAATATTCCCAAATTTTAACATTTAATTTGGAACTTCCATTAAAAAGTCTACAGTAACTCTTTAAAGTAGAAGTATTTCAGTTTTGAGAGGTATTAATTTGGATCCACTCACAGAATGATTTATTTAATCAATATTCTCATGAATTCCTGCTACTGATATTCAGATGAGGTCCCCATATACACCTTTTCAACTTAAGGTCAATCAGAATTAAACTGAAGTTACTACAACCAGATTTCAATTCTACTTTGCTGTTACCATCTTGTAGTTAGTCCTTGTGGCTAGTCATCGACAAAACAAGTTTATGGTTAAATAACTTTAAAAAGTTCTAATGCTCTAGACAAATACTGCTCTGATACCTTATGCCTTAAGGGTGGATATAACCAACAGTAACATCTTAAATACACTCATAATGTGACCACTGTGCAGAAATTCCAGATATAGCTGGATACCACAGTGCAAATGGGTCAGAGAGCATCACAGGGAGCATTCAGCAATGATGCTAAGGTGTCACCTACAAACTGTTGAGGCCATGTGTCTAACCACACTCACCCATCACCAAATCCTAGCTACTGTGGCCAGTAGGAACAGGAATTCATGTAGTCCTTCCCTCTCTATCTACACCAAATCTAACACCATCCTAATTGATGAAGAGATGCTTCTGGTCCAGAGCTGCATCTGAATGTTTGTCCTCCCTTACACACCCAGACACACCACAGAGTCTTTCCAGCCATGGTGGTGCCAAGTCTGAGGCTGTCTTCATTCATACTAAGTCCAGAGATGAGTGCTCTGTGCTAACAAAGATCACTCAGCAATCATAGTTATAAGCAGACAGCAATACAATGACTTTAAGTCTTGGAAATATTTTTTACTTTGGAAACACTGGTATTATTATTTTAGTTTGTTTCAGGCATTTTCTGCAGTTCCTTCTGCAAATATGAATAAATTATAATATTTGAAATGGATATTAAACTAACCACTATTAATAACTTAGGGAACCAACAAGTATTAAAAGCAAAGGGATTTAAAATAAGAAGTCTATTACTTTCATGTTTCTAATCATCATTGTCTTTCTGCTCCTAAAATCAAACCGGTTTTGCTCATCATTTCTTGGGTTCTCATAATGAAATATTTGCAGAGACCAAAATCCTTGCGTGACCCAGAAACATCACCACTTTCCAAAAATATAATTACATGCTAACCTGATGCTTTACATCCTTTTCACTAAATCACACCAAAATGTTCCATTTTAACAATCTCCTTGAACACTTTGCCAGACTTCCTTTATTTGAAACATTCAAGAGAATGTAATTTAAAGTCATTAAGTATTAAATAATTACTACTATCTTTTTGTTTTAAAATAAATCAGCTTGTTTGTACTACTTAAAATAGTTATTGGTTCTTCAGGACATGATTTTTTCAACTTTCACCTTAAGTATTACAGGGTCCAGTTGACTTCCATGTCTCCTGCAAGACTCTCAGTATGATACAAGTTTGCTAGATGTAAGAACGGAAAAATCTGGCATTAGGTGTCCACCTATGTGCTTCTTCCACAACATATCAAACTTTCCCCCCTTTGAATTAATGTCAGAGCTGAGTTTTTAAAGCATGGCCTTGGCTTGATTTATGAATACATTTAAGGAATGTGAGGTCATGCAAGCTAGCAAACCATCTGGCCTCTATGCAACAGAGAAAAAAGAAAATTTAGGCAAAAAAAAGTCTCACCATACTTCCTTCAACAAACTTATAAAATATTCTTTTAAATTTTAAAACACAGTTATGTTGCAATTAAAAAAAAAAAATCAGCCCTATTTTCAAGGCCAGCCACAGATGCACCAGAGGAAACAGGTTATTTTTTCCCCCAGTTATGTTCTCACACAACAGTACCTACAGTTGTGGCTACTATATTCTTACCAGTCTGAAAATTAACGTCCCCTTTAAATTAAAAATGAATAAAGCTTGATGATGTGATATAACACACCATTTGGAATGGAAGACAAAAAATCTTTTCTATAAAGCTAACAAAACATGCCAAGTTTCTAATGCTGCTATCTGCAAAGCCTTAGTTAGGTCACTGTTGTAAAGAGACTGAAGAGATATGCATGTAGCACACAAACTCCAACACATCATTTTACTGAAGTTTGGGAAAAATCAAGGCCATGGGGCAGACTAGAGTAGAATCACAGAATCATCGGGGTTGGAAAGGACCTGAGAGATCATCAAGTCCAACCCTTAATCCACTGCCACTGTGGTTACCTGACCATGTGGTTACCAGACCACTCAGTGCCACATCCAGCATTTACAGGCTCTTTCTGAACTCAGTGAAGAAAAAGAGGGTGTGAAGGGAACATTAGTTTTCCGCTTTCTTCAGTTTATAGGTACTTGAGGTATTCCTGTGCAGAAACTTTACAGCAAATTTACCTTAGTTTTTTAAATACTCTCCCAAGTCAACTCATTAGAGTCTAGTTTGGTCAGCCTGATGCTTGGTCAGCCACTCTGGAGCTAAATACTAAATTCAGGGAGACAGTAGAAGAGGTCTAGAAGTCCCTGTTTCTTCAGAGACAAAGCACTGCAAAGATATATATTATTTACACAGACCTAGTGTTGTCAAATATGGTGATTTTATCATGAGATTCATAACAGGCTTCTCTCTTAAAAATGTGCTCTGCTTATTGAAGAGTGTCAGCTTCAGTTTAACAAAGGAATGGAGCTGCTAGTTCTAATGCTTAAAAAAATCCACCCTTAAAAGTGTGAACCCTGACAATTCAAAAGCAAAAAAATTAGAGAGGGTTGGGGTTTTCTAATTACATCCTACAATTTCTACATGATTTCGTGGCCTTCTTCAACTGCTAATATTCACACAGATGGGTTAAATGTCATTTTGCACTCTGAATTAACTTCCCTAAAATCTGTTCTGAAAGCCTTGTCACTCACCTGAGTAATCCTACTGGTTTTAAATGGGCCTCCATAAGTGACCAGACAAGTCTACTTCTGCATGCTGCTGAGCGTTACGTAGGAGGTGCTGATACTCCCACATCCCTTTAAAAAGAAGATTAGGCACTAAGATAAGTGAAAACTTCTGTTCAAATTGGCTCAAATCCTTCTCCTATTTAAATTGGTGGCAGAACTCCCACTTACTTCAAAGGTCCAGGACAGGCACGCTGTATTAATTAGGACAGTACAAAAACTCCCATTACAAAACCGAAGCATGTGACACTCACCTGATTTAAAACAAAACCAAAAAACACAGCCTTGGATTTGCATCTTTGTGGACGCCGGGAACTACAGACTTTGGTGCAAAAATCCCAATAAATTCAGATTTTGAACGAATCATAGGTAATAAGGAAATACTTTTATACACAGGGCACGTATCCTTCTTTTAATTCAACCTCTCGCCTCACCCCCTCTCCCTCTCAGAAGATGGTAACACCAAGCTCACCCATGTGAAAGGAGCCTCTGCTACATCTACTAGACCCAAAACTGCACTCTGCAGCACAGCAGGAATTCCTGTTCAGTCCTGACGGCACAAGGGGCTGAGGACAAATTTCTGCTCCCCCATCCAAGCGGCAGCATGTTTGGTCGACATCAAATTCAGCCTTTTTTTGAAGCAATGGAGGAGCAAGAAGGCTAATGTCAGGCTGAATATTTTTAATATTTATAATGAATAAAATTATATGCTTGGAATGCAACCTTCAGCATAACAGCATTTAAAACTAAAATTTTATTTGGATTATATTCATGGTAATAACAAGTAATGTAGGGGTTTTTTTGTGACATAGGTTAAAAAGTCTGTGACCTCTAATTTGACAGGAACTCTATTATCACTCTCTGGAAAATTAGACAAGATAGAATATTAAGACATCCAAAAACTGACACAAATAGAAAACTAGGTCTCTCACTTGCTCCTCTTTCTTTAAACAAGGAAGATGATTATATGCTGTTTGACATTCCATTTTCAGGGCAACTAAAGAGATGCCGGGAGTCACACTTCATTTATTCTTCCAAATGCCACCGCTGAAAAAAAAATGTGTTGGTATTTGAAGGCACCATACTCCCACAAACAGCGGCCAGAATTAACCTTGTCTTCCTGATGGTTTCATTTGTGAAGTCCCTCAGTTTAGTTTCTCAAGATGGAATTAAAAATACCCTCATGGCTGAGTGTAAGCACTTAAAGCAAACACACTACATGGTGGGCCAAAACTCCCCAGGGTGTAGCCTCGCTGAACTCATTGTATTAGACAAGTCAAGGGGAAATACGTTCTTGTAGAGATTTCCAGCCTCAAGATATTTGGATTTGCTGAAGGTTAGCATCTGAACTTTTATATAACTACTCAGACTGAACCTCAAGAAATTCTGAGGTTCACAAGCAACTCAGAAACTAAGAATGAAAGAAATTAACAACGCTCTCATGATTCCCGGTAATACACTTTGCTTTTCAGTGTGAATAAAATAATGTTGTTTTCTAACTTGTCATACCAGTGAACAAAGGCATAATGTTGCACACATTTCTTTAAACAAACAAACAATCCCTCCATGTTTTCAGTTGGAATTTTATCAATCCAAAATAAGGAAAAAGAAAATTGAATTTTAAAATCTACTCAAAGCTGACACAAAAAATTAGAGTCATTAGTGAGTTTTTAGTCTGTTCTTACTCAGGCAAAAGTCCCATTGAAATGAAGCCAACATTACTTCAAAATCTGAATACTGTTTCATTCAGCTTTTCAGCACCAAGATGAAGCTTTAGTTACAACCATCTGTCATGGGTATAATCTCATAGCAGTGATACCCACTTCTCTTAAATATAACCTTTCTTCATAAAGACTTTATCTACCTCTGGGGTATATATAAAGCTCGACGAATACAAATGAAAAATCAGGGTTTTTTTCTATTATTGTACATGAGCAATAATAGTACCATGCACTGTAATAGAAATTCATCCCAGATAGCTTAGCTAGGCTGAAACACACTACAATACAGTATCTTGAAGACACAGATTAAGACTTGTGTTGGCACATCTTGAAGAACGTATAAACCAAAGAGATGGTGGAGAAGGAAACAATGTTGTATTTTAGGATCTCAACACATTGTGAGCTTTATAAAATGGTGGCTTCTTCCACTACCATTAAAAATCCACTATACATGTATTATTGACTATTAACAAGATGAAGCTTATAATGTGCTTTCAGTGGGAAAATTACAGAGGACGTGAGAAAATATTACTAGAATTGTGTCCAATAATAAAAAGAAATCATCCTTGAGAGCTTTCATTCCTCAGTATCCAAATATTTCCCACTGGCCTTGCGTGTGACAAAAGGCTCAAAACTCAGGACAAAATAGAGAAATGGGGATTGATGATGACTGAAATGAGGAAACAGCACAGTCTACTGGTTAAGGCACTGAACTGGGTATCAAGCCAAGGGATAGTTGCATTTCTTCCTCCACTACTGAGACACCTCTGCTCCTGGGGCCAAGGATGCAGTCAGTCCAGGCAAGCTGCAGACTGTGCTAATTCCTCTGCTGCTCAAGGTGTGGCCAGACATAAGGTTCTGTCCACTTGCAGTGCTGGCAGACATTAACTTCATTTCTTGCCTTCCAAACTAGTCTGGCCATGCCCTTCCCTTCCAACACAGACCTTACTAAAAAGAAACAGGTCAAAGCCATACCGGGAATTCCAAGTTGTGTGATATTAAGCGCTCTATTAATTAGTAGTTTTTACTTTTACACATAGGATCTTAAATAATGTATAACTCTTTCAATGTACCCAAACCTGAAATTCATCGCCTGCAGTCCAAAACAAAAAGGAAAGACAATTGTTAAGAAGAAAGAAGACTTGTGACTTTCAATGCATCTTAAGATTTTTGAGTCAAAACAGATTTTTTTTTTTTTTTTAAATCTTAAAGACCTGCTTCTAATCTTCAGTGAAATCACAGTACTAAGTGGTAGATCATTTCCTAGTTGGTTTGGGTTTTTTTCAAGGAGCATATTTGAAAAACGGTCCAGATACTTCCAACTCCCAAAAGCAAGTAGAGGAAAAAAAAAAAAAAAAAAAAAAAAGCGCTAGCTAATTATGTACACAGTGTTTCAATTTTAAAAGTCCATAGGAGGCATTATATTCTTCTTGAGGATTCTGGGAACTGTAGTCTCCTAGCTGAGTCTTATTTAAAATGTAATAAATGTAAGACAAACCATCCAAACATCTCTATTGGTAAAAATGAGGTAAATATTGTCCCATGAAAATATCTCCACAACTGAAAGGAAGAAAACCAAATGAGCCTATTCCTCTAGTGTAAACAGATTATTCCCTTGCTTAAAGTGATGAAGCTGTCTCTCCCTGTTGCACAAACATATAAAACAATGTATCTTATCTATTTGCCAGGATACTGGGTAATGTCTCCAGGGCTGACTATCAGCTGGGTTAATTGCAAGACAGTTTCACGTTCTGCATAGGAGAGGGGAATTTGGTGAGCACTGTGAAGGGGGCGGGAGGAGAAAATAGGTCAGATAGCTTACAAACATGCCAGAAACAGAGACTAATAGTTCTACTTTTTATTCTATAATAAAATTAATGTTGCCCCAGCAGCATGCTATTTGGTACATCCATCTAATTTATTAAACAAACAAGAAGACAAAGGATTTGCTGGAGATAGTACTCCTGTGTATTTGTGAACTAGTTTCTTGTAATTAACAAAATTGATGATAAATATAATTTTGTTTCTGCTTTCTCTTCGTTTTCACGGACAAACATGCAACATTATATATCAATGAGAGTAAAATCTGCTAATTTGATTATGAAACTACCACTCTATGATTTATTTATATGTTTAGTAAGAACACTTTCCCTTTTGCTGGTTCCTTCATGCAGTAAAAAGAAAGGGCAAAACAGGAGGGATAAGCACAATTTCACCCACAAGAATTCCACATTAAAATCTCACAATGTGCACACAGCCCAGGCTGCACGTTCGCTCACAGCAAAGCAAGCAGTGGAAACAACACAAAAGGGGAGAAAACACTGGACAACTCTGAACAAAGCAACCTCAAGTACAAAGCCCCGAGATCTTTTTAAGATCTTTGCAAACAGAGAGAAAAAGAAGTGCTTCAAAACAGGGACCAAGTGAAAAGAGTTCTTTGTAAACATGGACTAGAAGCCTTCAGCAGACTGTAGAGCCATGTTATAGACTAACACTAAACTCTCTCCCGAATCTCATCTCTCTAAATGCTCAAATTAATTTTGCTGTTGTCACTGGGAATTATGTTTACTTGGTCACTCACATCTGTGCAGTTCCCTGCAAGAATTTGCAGCCCTCAGTACAGTTTGTGGAAGCAGCTCTGCAGAACAGGGCTTTGGGAACTATGTTTGTAAGACAAGACAGAGGTAAACAGCCCTACTACAGCAGGGAGAATCCTGCAGAGAGGAAACCCAACAAAAGATGTATTATGCTATTAACAATAAGAAAACAGTTCTATTATTTCCTCTTCTTTTTAATGTTTATACTGAGGGTTTTGGGCACCAAACCAATAAGTTCTCTGGCAATTTCAAAATCTGAATACAGCTTACAGACTGAATTAAGAGACTACAGGTAAAATATTTTTTCTCTAAAAATACCATTCCTGGCGTTTGAAAAATTTTCTTCTCCCTGCTTTGCCTCACAGGCACAGTGGACAAGTGTGCTCAGTTTAAGATTTTCAGATTTATCATATATGCTGCAATGACAGCATACTCACATGATGACAGTAGCCAAGATATCAGTGCTGATTCATATCTGCATGAAACTCGCTCTTCAGTTCATAAAATTCTTCTTATCTTTTTGCAAAGTTTTAGGACTGTTGGAATGGAAAAGCTCAAAGTGAAAAACTAACAGCATGTATCTATTCTGGGGCTGAGCTGGAATTAAAAAACGAGTTCCACAGCTTTCCCCCAAAACAGTAACACATTCAGTTTTATTTATAACACTCACCTATTTTGGAAATTTTTGTGAGCCCGGCCTGACATTCAGATTGGCAATTCAACTTAAAACTAGGGGAGACTCCTCTCCATTTATGCCACGATATAAATGCCTTGAGAAGTCTCATGCAAAACAAAATATTAATAGCATACCATGACATGCACACGTGAGAATCACTAAATAATTATGAAATGCTAAAAAGAAGAGGTAAATAGACAAAATCTACTATGAACTGTTGCTATTAAATAGAAAGCTGGAAAAAAAAGAAAAGACAAAGGCTGTTTATATGTTGGGGATTAGAAAAGGTTCTGAAAACTGCAGTATGACTTTTCCACGAGTGACACCGGGTTGTGAATACTTTCAAGAAGGTCCCACCAGACCTTGGAGCTAACGATCCTCTTTCAAATCTGTCTACTTCTTCCTTTTAATCTTCCCTTTTTGTTGTTTTTGCTTGAATGAAAACAACAAGGAATGGTGCTGTGGGAGAAACGCCAATCCTCAGCTCCTGCTGAGAGGTGAAAAAAAAATGTGTTGGAGCTGGAGCTGCTAAATCCTGCTCACTTTCTGCAATGGAATTAAACAGCATCTCCCTTCACTGCCTAAATAGGGCGAATTTGGTTTACCTGGGTAGGAATAGTGTCTTAAACTGATGGTGTGTAATGTAAATACTCAGAATAAAATGACAGGGGGTTGTGGTAAAAAAGGATGTGTCAATTCAATCCCACTGCTGCCATGAGCAGCATCCAAGGGAGATGGGAATTGCTTTGTTCTGGGTGGTGATCCCCTGCACGCTTGCCTCAGGGAGTCAAGGGGGTGCAGCAGTTCCTCCACGGAGGAGTATCTTGATTGTTCAGATATTCAGTCACACACAAGCTTTTGGTGACAGAGGGGCAATTGATTTTGCCTCCAGAAAATAAAAATATTGCCTTAAGGAATTACCCAGATAAATCCAATAAGTATCTTTTGTTTCATTTTTGAGCAAAAATTTGGGAACCTGTATAAACCGGGACTTTTAGAAACTGGCTTTCAACTTTCTGCATCTGCTTCAGTTATTTTATACAGTGCTTGTAACTCAGAGGATGGCACAGGAGAGATCTGAAGGAAGACATTGGTTGTTCTCCTGTCTCTGTCACAGTGTGTGGCTAAGAGTTCAGAAAGTTCACGGTGTTCCTTCACCGTAGCAGAACTGCCAAGAAGAACAAGCACTGGATTCACTATTTAGTCTTTAACACTACTTTTTCCTCAAAAAACATTTCATAAATCACAACAAAAAACACCAATACCTACACTGGCCATTTACAGGCTTCTAAGAGCCTAAAACTGCTTTGGCATAGGACACTAAACACCTCAATCCTTATTAAACAACTAAAATATAAAGTGAAAATAGAAGTCAAGTCTTTTCTCTTAATCTGATGTTTTATCCACAGTCCCACACTTTGTTTCTCTCCAAATACTGGTTCAGTGTTTAAATAATGAGGAATTTTGGAGCTTTTGAAACATTACTGAAGAAGAATCTACCTTCTGTGGAAGTCCACAGCCTTCAAATTTATACTCTGAGAACATTAACATTATTCTATTCAAAAGGAGAATTGGCCACCTTCGTCTAATATTTCTGTTCTTTCCAAACAACAGCAAGATGCAAAACTGATAATTAATATCTTGTCAGAAACACACACATACAACTGTGTACTAATATTCTCTCTTACAAACCCAGGCCAAGGTAATACAGTACTTCCAACGCCATAAGTAAGATCCTGATTTTGGGGGGTCACCTCCATGAGTCACTGTCCAGGCCCAAGCAGTGCCAAACTCCTCTCCCGCCATGGGCACAGTGGCAATTTGCATGGCTAACCAAGCCTTCAAAAGCATCCAACTTCTTCACCGCCAGCCCCAAGGCAAGGCCACAGCAGAAAAGTCAGGAGGTTGTACATCATCCCACAGGACACCAGCTGAAGTATGCTCTGAAGTATTTCAGCTTTATTTTTTACATCTTATTCTTCAGCGCAGGAAGTTGTTTCCTTCTCTCCTCCTGAAAACTAAACTTGCTAAAAAGAAAATTGTCTCTGTCCTAGCTCAAGGCAGGATATGCTAGCAGCCAAGTGGCTTGCTCTTTCACCTGAATTGCCAATGAAGTTCTGAGCTTCAAGGCTGCCAGGGCAAGTCGTACCTGTCTTCCATCATACCCAGGAATACATGAAAAAGTATTTTCCTTCTGAAGCCCTTTCTCCAGTTCGCGCCCTTTCCACCTGTGAACTGTGCTGTGGAAGTGACTGTGTACATCCCCAGGCATTGGAACCCTTCCATACTTGGCCCTCACCACCAGCTATCAGAAGATGTCTCTGTGAGAGCATAGCCCTGACATGAGATGCTACATGTCACAGAGAAAAGAAATAAGGAAAAGGAATGAAGTGCATTCCCCCTTCCTCATGTATATCTGAATTATTTCTCCACATTAGCCAATATACAAGCTCCAGAAATGGAGTTTTCTTCACAGTACTTCAGTCCTCTTTTCCAACATGAAAGAAGCTTCATTTGAAGCTCAGTTCAGTCAGGAAAGAAAAATGGTCTTTATAGTACTTTGGATTTCCAGTTTTTCCTTGCATTTTTACCCTGTGGCTGTTCCAGGCCCTTGCCTCACCAACCCACTTGCTCACACTCACATGCCTCTTCTAATGAGCCTACATCCTTCCCTTCATACCAAGCTTATTTAATATTTCTAATTTATTAATTTTTTAATTTCCATTCAACTAAAAAAACTTAGAAAAACAATGACAGAATTATTTTCAGCACAATTAAGATAAAAGTGACGTTTCTCAGTGTTTTCAAAATGAATCTCTGATACATTTAAAAACCACAAAATGCAACTCTAAGACTCTTACCTTAAGGTTTGACCAAACTAGAGAGAAGAAACCTTCAGTTATCATGCAATGTACAAATTTCAAGATGATATTCTAGCTGATGTTGATGCCTGTGGCAGAGAACCTGGCTTAAAGCAAAAAGGCAGCTTGCTGCTCAGGCTTGTGTGCCTGCTATCACTAAGATGTAGACAAAGAGGTATCCTCGGTTCTGCAATACCTAAATGAACAGACCTAATTTATCTAAGTTCTTGACAGCCAGCACAGTGCAAAGCAGAGGTCTCAGGGCACCGAGAGGGGGAAGTCTATAAATACAGCACAATTTTTGTACCTTCATATTCTGCAGATGGGCAGAATCACTTTCAAAGGCAAAATGCTTTTGACTGTTACTGAAGGAATACCACACGTGTGTTTTTATTTTGTTTCCCATTAATAAAACTGCTTAAGGCAGTCCTTGCCTCTCTCTGAGTTATCTTGGAGCCTCCTATCCCAATGTGCTGCTATTCTCTATTTTACACTTGTTGCATAATCAGCAAATACCAAAGGAACCAGAGAGAGTCTGTCCAAAGGGGAACAGTAATTGCCAGCCTCATGAAAACTGGCAGGCAGTTATTATAGACCCTGGGGATTTTGAAAAAGAGATGGCCATCCTCCTTCCAATATGGTTGCTAGAGTTGCAGGGTATGCTCACTTTTATTTATCTACGAGCAGCATATGTCAGGAAGAGAAACAAATCCCTATTTTTTAGAGTGATGCAAAAATCAGAGAGGGAAGCTGCAGGTTAGCACAGCTTCAAACTGTTGCTGCATTAGTTTTGCTTTTACTGTGGAACACCATGAGGTAAAACCTTATTCCTCCTCTGAAAAAATCCCTATCTGTATTGATATCAGAAGAAGGGGGAAGAAAAATGACAGCCACTGGCCTGCCCCTTAACCTTTCTAACAGAGCTGGTGGCCACAATGAAGCTTAATCAATGCAATGGAAGTGACATTTCGCAGTCAAATCAAATTAAATGGAAATGAAAGGGAAATCTGAGGTCCAACCTAAAGGCTGTTCCCTCTTGCACTGAGGTCATTGCCATGGCAACTAAATGCTACAAATGTGTAGAGTAAATCCTTAACAAATTTGTAGAAAGCATGTCCAATTGAATATGATAGTTCCTGTCACTGTACTTTGTACCTTTCAAAAGAAAGGGAGAAAATAAAACAAAACGCATCTTACACTCCGTGGAGCAGAAAAGAAGTTCTGCCAGAAACTAAGTGGCACAGTAGCATACTTAATCTTTCCCTTCTGCTTCAACAAGGAGAAACCAAACAGCTTTACTGTAAGACAGCAAGTGGGTAGCTATGGACAGAGACCATATTAAGTGGATTAGGGAATGGTGTGTTACATTTTTCAGTCTTGCTTCAACTGGAGGGCTGGTGCTCGCAGAAACTTCCTTGTATCATTGCAAAAGCATTTAACTGTGGTTGAGAGCAATTCGTAATGCAGATTGCTCACGGCTCTGATCATCCCACCCACCTTCAGCACATAACTCCCTCACCCTTCTGCCTTTTCCTGGGATGAGAAGGCTGCTTTCTTAGAGGGCTTGGGATGGTGAAGGGCTGATCAGACCTGCTAAAATAAATCAGGGATGCTCCCAGCTCTGTGTGTGCAGCCCTTCCTCCACACAACCCCAAGGCTCCCCTTGCAATGCGGCTGAAGCAGGGTGGGAGCCCTGGCAAAAAGATTCCACCCGGCTGCCCTGCAACATACCCACAGCACACCCCACACACCAGGGCTGCCAAGAAAGGGGACAACATCCACCTGTTTCACCCCCTGTGCATCCTGGCACCGTGGGTAGCCCTAGCCCCTATTTTCTCTCTGTCAGCTCTGACCGACACAGGGACACCCCCCCCACCTCTGCATGCCCCTGGAGAGAATTAAAGATAATTACCAATTCCTACTGCCACTCATGGAGCATATTCCACTCCTCAGCTTAACAGCTTCTGACAATGAAGGGCAATTTAAGAACCACATCAAAACATAACAGGCAGACATGCACGCTCACTTTGCCGAGTGCCTATTTCACCTCAACGTTTCCACCCGTGTAAGTGAAGGGGAGGGGGGGAAGGTGCCAAGCAGGATGTGGGATTTTTCTTTTTCTTGTGAGATCTGGAAGACTTTAGATACTGAGCTGTGACCTTCCCCAAACTTGTCATTTATCTGAGCTGCGTAAGGTGGCAACCACTATCCTCTCCTGGAACACAGTGAAGTTTTTGATTCAGCTGTAGTGATGCAGTCGCTGTGCATCACAGAAGATCTCAGGAGATTGTATGCCCTGGGCCAGCACATGCTGTGAGTATTGCAAATCTGATATAAGGTGACATTTTCTACTCAAATACATACAGCCGCAAGACATCACACACCTTCCTGCATGAATAGCAATACACACTAATGAACTAATCTCAGGGAGGGGAAATTGTTACTTCCCAACTGGATGGGGGAGGAGACTACTCTGTCAATTCAACCAGAAGAGATTTGGGTTTTCTTCTGATGTTTTGCTGTATTCTCACCTTTTCCAAACAGCCTTCCTTAATAGAGCTACACACAGCATCTTCAGATGAGGCCATCTAGTTGCAAGTCCTACAACACACACGTGAAATCACAGCACAGCACATCAGGCTATCTGCTCTGCTGCAAAGGAACAGCTCATGAGTATCTATATGTCTCACTGCATACACAGGCAAACCTCCATTATATTTACGGAAAGACATTCACTTTGAATTCATTCAAGTATTATATACACTAAATCTGCTGGATAAAGCTCAGGATAAGCCATGCCCTCCTTTTAATCACACACAACAGTGATATTTAAAGATCATTTCACATTTCTTCCATGCTTTAAATGGCTCTGTATGCTTGTGCTCACTCACTCAGGCTCCTGTTAGTTGAAAATGCACTCAAAAAATTTGGTTGGCAGTGCAGGCAAGGTGCTTGTGATGGAAGAGTTGAAGGGACAAGTTGAAGGGACAATTCATTGTAAAAAAGTCTGTATGCTCTGACTCGGAAACACAAAAGGCCAAGGAAAATTGCCTTGAAATTACTACTATTGTGGTCTTCCTTGAGCTTCAATGGAAAAAATAAACTGAAAAAAATATTTCAGAGGACCAGGTAGATCAGGGAAGCTGTAAATTAATTTATGGAGAGAGGAGATACAAGTACAGAGCTGCAGGCACAAGCAATGCATGGTAAGACCACTGCTTTTCCCCTGCAAGTGGTTTCTTAAACTTGTCAGTGGTAACCTCGTATACCTCTGCTAATACCAGCCCTAAATTTCAGAGGATTTTCAGTCTAGAAATCTAGGCATTCTCATAGCAAGTATCTGTGAAATGCAGCTGGGGTGGCAGTCAAGTGCACAATGTCACTTACATCCCATCAGAATATTTTATCACAGTATAATACAATTTTTAACCCCTAGGTCTTTACTCTTTGCTTTGGGCTAAAAGAAATAAGGCAGGTTTGACACAGCATGGAACATTACTGAACAGATCCAGGAACAAAGAGTGAAGGCACTACTACATAAAGAGATGAAACGCTGGTAAAAGACACTACTATGTCTAATATCTGAACACTACTCAGTTGTTCTTACTAAAGAGAGAACCAAAGTCCTGTAGAAACTAACAGCTAATGACTGAGCTTCTATGTTCTTTATAATGATACGTAAGAAAAACATTTAATAAATGTTCTTATAGAATTCAGTGGAAATAAAAAATAAAAAAAAAAACTTCAGTAAAAATTCCTGAATTTTAACATAAGTATCTTCATGTGCCTCAGCTTTGACCTCACAAATTAAAGGAGCATTTAAAAAAGCAGAATATGGAATGTGATGGGCAATGACAAGCAAATAAGGATTGTGAAACATTCTCAATATATTTTTGCAATATTGTTTGATATATATTTTACATGTTATTATTTCTTTTATATTATTTTTTAAGATCTAACAACTGCTTTTAATAAGCAACTGTTATTGCAAACATATAATTATACTAGGCCACAATCCAGCAAAGCACTTAAGGGCACAGATTAAAGACACTGAAAACAATGGGATTATTTATGTGCTTAAGGTTAAGCATCTGCTGAAGGACTTGGATGGATCAAAGCCCCATTTCTATTACATCTACAGAAAAATATTATATTTGTTAATTAAACGTAAAATATATGTAAATTAACTACCACATGAAAAATAGCACTTGCATAAATTTTTATATCCCTATACAATTTGTAGTAGTCTATTCCAGTTAGCCAATAAGAAGAAAAACTGCTAATATCAGACATTTCATCAGGAGGCAAAAAATTTCTGAAATAAGTTGCCATAAGAGATTTCCCTTCATAAACCATCTCTTAACTAAGTAGATTGTGTTCTGAGGAAAAAACTTGGAAATAAAGAGAGAAAGAACATGTTATTTATCTTCAGGCTTCAATCATTCATGTGAAAGCTTCATTTGTTAATCCTCATTTTTATTAAAATCAATTTAGTTTTATTAACAGGATAGAGAAATCATTTTCCTTTAGTGCCTAATAAGCTTATTTTAGCAAAATTTCTCCCTTGTTATTTTCATTGACCAATATCTTGTTCTTGAATGAAGTATTAAATGGACCACAGTGCTTGACTTTCATTCCCTCCCTAATTATTTAGTATGACCTGCATACTGTTTCTTATTCTTTTGCTGTCTTGTTAAAGAAAAAACCCACACAAAAAAAAAACCAACAGACCAGACCAACTAAAAATAACATTTCTATCATAAATTTCTTTTTCATCTATATTGAACATTTGCAATACATAGTCGAGTTGATATTTATTTTGAAAAACCCAGAGAAGACATCTGGGTAAGGTTGAAAATCTTCCATTTCAATTGTTAGCCCTAACAAGCACTATGTGAGTTATAAAGATGAATTACCATCTGAAAACTTACTCTACTTGATTTTATTCATTTATGTTACGGTGCCAAAGCAGAAAAGGAAGTTTACTTTATTTCAATATGATGTTGTGACAGATAAAGACCAAAAACTTTCTAAAAATGCCTCTCCACTGGAAATTTCTAATTTCTTTTATTTCTCTTTAATTTTGAAATTACAAGTGCAACAATTAGAGAGAGGGGAATCTATCAGGGCATCACTAAAATTTGTATTACTTTCAACTTATTTTCATATTCACTTTCTCTGGGCTTTATTTTTTTCTTGCCATGAGTCTGCACAGACTATTTATTCCACAGAACAAAGAGAAAGCCACCTTATTCTTCCTGCCATAGTAGCAAGTACATTTTCTTCAGTGTTTTATATGAAACTGTGTAAAGCTTAATACTCCAATTCACAATGTGAAGTACTAATTGCTTTTAATTTTAATTAAACATGTACTTGGAGAACGATAACCAAGAGTTACACTCAATGCAAAGTTTAAAATTAAAGCAAAACTCAGAAAATTATCCAATTGCACCTTCTTTTAATCAAATTTATGCCAGCTCACTGACTTTGCTTATGACTTGACTTCCATTTTGATTTTCTTTATGCAAATAAGGATTTCGCTTGAATCCCTCACTAACGACCAACAGATAAAGAGATAGAAAATAATGAAATATCTGAATAACCAGCTACTTTTTAGAAACATTGGGTCAATTAGGCCTTGTATCAGCATAGAGAAGCTAACAGCTAAATGGTTAAGGATACAGTGGAAACTTCAGTGATGAGGATACATGCATTCAAAGGGAAGTAAATTCTGGAAACCACACTACAGCTCTCCAGTGGTGACAAGAGTAGATGATTCTCTGAGCCATGTAAAACTCAACCTTTTCACTAGTTCTGGTCACTGTTTCAATGGCAATCAGAAGCTACCAAATAGAAAACCCAGACCTTTAAATAGTTAATATGTTTAACTGAAACATATTTAGTTTAAATAGCTAAATGAGCACGTTGCCTCCAGAAGTAATAGTCACAGTAATAAAAAAGTAGGTACCCAAATTTCTAAGTTAAAATACCTTTATTTTTAAAATGTTACCATTTACCAGAGCTCACCACCAATATTCTTATTCTTTTTCTCTCAAAACTAAGCAACACTGCACTGATCGATTGTTACGAGCATTTTTTTCCTACATATTATTTATGAATACCAGACAGTGAAGAAGGAAAGGAAAAACTTAAGGAACTGCCCTTCTTCTCATTTGAAGGGATGAGAGACATCCATTCCCCTCAAAAGGACAGCATTAGAGAATTAGTGCTGAAACATCTGAACACAACCAGAGAAGTACATTTCAACTGCTTTGTGTAGCACAGACATACTGTTCATACTGTTTAATTAAGCCATCAAAAAAAAAACATGACATTAGTCATTAAGAAACAAGAACTCTAAATAATGCATTCAGAACCTATAGATCTAAACCAGAAGATAACAAAGCCTCATAAATCTGTTTGTTCATTAAGTTAAAAAAAGCTAGACTTTGTGTTGCTATCATGTCAGCAGGCACCAAACTGTACGCAATTTAGTGCGACTACAAAGTGAAACCCATAGTCTACAATGGCAGGGTTTTTGATCACGCTAATTAACAGCCATTTTGTTTAAAATAAACAGATACGACTTTAATTGCCTTTTTTACATAAGAAAGGGAAGATCTTAAAAGTGAAAGCATGCAAAAGGAAAGATCAGACAGTCGCCTTTCAGACTGATAAGCAAACTCTGTGTGAAAGGAGCGCAAATGAAGTTTGAGACACTCCTTGGATTGACAGCAAGGAGACAGCACAGCAAGGGGAGGAATGGTTTCTGAAGGTGGAAAGGCACAGCCACCATTCCTTTAAGCAGGAAAATGCTGTGTTTTGGATCTGTATTTTCTCAAGTCTCCCCATCTCTTAAGCATCTGCCTGCAAGGAATCTCATCTTCTGCCGGGCCAAGTACGCACACCAGTGGCATCCGATTTTGTGAAATCCTCAGATCACACAATAAGCCTGGACAGCATCTCTATATAGATTCTGACAAGGAAATAAAATGTAGAAAAGGAAGAAACAAGAAAAAGGCACTCTGATGTTTATGCCTGCACTTAACCCTGGTACCAGAAGAGGGGCTGGACTGCCTTGTCCTGCTCAGTTTGCCAACTTCTAGGATACAGAGAAAGACCATTCAGGTCCCTGAAAAATCCTGGTAAGTAATGTGCAGGGCAAATGCTGTGACACAATCCAGTTTTCTGTCTAACTTCCGTGAGCCAGAGTCACAATGAAAAAAAACAGGTTTTGTGGTTTTGAGGGATTTTTTGGGGGTGGTTGTGGGGTTTTTTTGGCATCCATTGGTTACTTCTGTTAGACAAATGTAATTTATTGATCTGCAAGCATAGATTCAAAGTTGCTTTTTCAGTGCATTAAAACATGTAACATCACAGGGTAAAGCAATGAAGCAAAAACATTATTCTTGGTATGTGAAAAAGGTCCCCTTGAACTTTTCCCTACCACCAAAATTCCTAATCCCCTCACTGCTTCCGCCTCCCCCCCCCAAAAAAAAACCAAAACAAAACTAAACAACCCCAAACAAAACAAAAACAAAAAACCAAACCCAGTGCTAGATGTTTTAGATTGTAAACAAAGAATATCACCATTCAAATATGCTTCCCTGAACTTCAAGTGTGCAATATTCTCACACTCCTATCACTAAGTAGTCCTCTGGTACAGCAACTTGCAGCACACTTCCTCAGCATCACTAATTCCTCTGTGTAACAGCACGTTCTGACTCATCTACATGAGCTTCCACATGTATTTCAGATCTAAGAACAAGGTCCTGATTTGCAGGACGCCACATGGACTGCATGTTTTCAGCATATTCAAAATATTTCAACTTGTAGACTCACAGAGAATTGCTGCACTTAGGCACTGCAGGCTTTTATGCCATCATGATAACGATACAGCAGGAGGCAGAGTTTTTGCAGGAGCTGGTCCAAAAAACTGTGTCAGCAGCTGTAACTGGACTACAGGTCTGGGAAAAATCTCATCGTTTCCCACTGCATCTGATGGATTAAGTTCTTCAACCTGCTTTCCCTAATGCTACACACCACAATTTGTGTACTTAACACAACAAAATAAGCCCCACTTGAAAAGGATCTGAAAACCTGCACTGGGCACACGATTTTCTCGCTGACGAAACAGAGACAAGGAAGATGCTAATGGGTGTTAGCCAGATTAATGAACAAGTTGCTGCAAGAAATGTAGATGCTACAGTGAGAAAAGTGGCACAGAGCTGACAGCACAGATTACATCTCAGACGTTCACAGTCCCTCTCCTTGCTGGGACTACAGGAGGTAAGTGACTGTGGGCACCCTGGGATGCACAGGAAAGCCAGGGTGCCAAACACACATCTGCAGGGTGCAGTTGACCTAAAACTCCGACAAGGCACTTCAGCAGCATTCACATACAATTTTTTTTCCTGTTTTCAGCTGAAACTGCAAAGTAAAAATGATCCTACAAGAATTTCTCAGAACTCAGCTTTCCAAAACCAGTTTTAAACAGCACATTTTCAGTCAGCTTTAATGATAACAACATGAGAGAAGAAAAAAAAGCAATTTCCCTGGCCTTCAAATATTTTGTTAATATAACTCTGAACATCAGACATATTCCCTATCAAAAACAAGCATCAGTATAGACTGTAGGGGAATTTCATTCTACTGAAACAGTATGATGTATTGTGCTGCTGGCTGGGAATCTCAGACTGAATGACTTCAGCCTTCAGATCAGCAGCCAGAACAGTCTACAGCTGGGCTAATTCGATATAGACAGGGCCATGTTGTTGGTTTTCAAATGTTAAAACCCCATAGAGTCATAAAACAGCCATGGTACTGTTGCCTGAAAAAGGACAGGCAGAAAGATGCAGCGGCTTTCCAAGATGCACAGTCCAAGTTTGCCAAAATATGCCTGCAAGAATTACACTGTGGGAGTTAACACAAAAAGGAAAGGAAGTCAGAACACAAGCTGGATACTAGTGTTATCCTACCACTGACATCACATCAGCAAGCATATTGCAGAGAAATGAGTGACACAGACATGCAGCAGGTTTATGAGCTCACTACGGCCAAAGTGATACTTTCAAATTCAAGCCATATTTATGTAGCAACAAGTTCTATGCTGAATGGGAAAGGCAGTAATTATTGTAGTACCACTCTTGGTAAAATCTGTCACATGTTTTGTACCAAAAAGATTACCCACACAAGGAAACCATAATTTGGCTTGCTTTTGGTCTGTATGAAAATTGTTTCACACAGCTAAAATTACAACCACAGCTCTTAATTTTCAAAGCAACTATTTGACTTTTGAATCTAGAACCTATTAACTTTTCAATTTGACTATAGTTTCTCTTGTCTAGGTCACATTCAGGAAAAAAAAAAATTCCATCAAGTTTCAGCTCTGCCAAACAAAACAGTATTTCATTTTACCTAAAAGGCCAATTTTAGTAAACATAACTGAAGCCCAGAATTTAAACACAGGAGAAGTACACAAACTTGTACATTTGTGTGTGTGTGTGTGTCCATCCCAACTCCTCTCTCTTCTAGAAGACTTTTTAAGGGGCAACTCTGCAATAAAATCAGATGTTAAATTCTAACTTCTATTATTATCAGCTGCATCAGTAATAAGGCTTTCAGCAGCAATTTTACACAGAACAACAAATGACACGAACCATTAGCCTCCACTGTCCTTGTTAACTATAAAACTTCTTCCAAAGGAAACACAGAAATAACCCATTGTAACAAGCAAATTTCTCAAAATTATGTTCTGATACAAGTGTGGAAAATGTAGGCATTGAAGAAAACTATAAACAACTCAGAAGTATTTGAATAATGCAGAATTGAAATCTCAAGTAAGTAGTACATTTTATTGTAATTCTATGTTACGAATTCTTGAATCAAATACATAATTTACCTTACTACTAAGTATGGCAATAACTGAGAATATAATCATGTGCAGGATAAGACTAAAACAAATCAAGAGGCAGACAATAAAAAATAATGCATATGCCATTCTGGTGGGGTTTTCAGTATCCACAAAGTTTTCAAAGACTTTTTATCCATAGCAGCAGAAACACTTTCTGGTTACTTAGATAAATAAATAAATTTTAAAAATGGTTTACCTTTGGAACTTTGCAGAAATTCAGTATGCTGGAATTTGGAAGTCGTATACAGTATCACTGAGACTTTCATATTTAATGTTTTCCATTGGAAAAACCTTTAGGTTTAGTTTTCATCCAAACCCCAAAATAGTAAATCATGTGTTTATTCCAATAACTAAATAAAAGGACATTATCGAATGCAGAGCAGCAAATGTGATTTTACAAAGTTACATTACACTACAGTGGTATCTCTGACAGGTTTTACATCGTGACTGTGCCTATTTATGTAATGGCCATTTTGATGCTGTGCTTGAATAAATCCATCTGGATGACACACCAACCATAGTGAAGTTTCAAGAAGTGTGATAAAACTAAATTAGTGCACTGACTTTTATCATGAAGATAAAAAAAATATTTTCATGTCAGAACCATGGCTGCATATTATTGAGTCATGATGATCTATAATATATAAATTGTTAGTGCAGAGAGAGAAGGAAGAGTTCCTCCCCATCTATCCAGTTCACATATCTTGTATTCTGAATTCATTAAGATAAAATATCTGAGTAACAATATGGCATAGAGCCAAGCCATGGAGCATCACTATTTATGGCTTTATAGAAGAGTACAACTCTGCACGGATTAAAAAACAACTAAACAAAATAGTTGGACTGTGTAAACACCACACCTTGGTATCATACAGGGTGTATCTCTCCTTATCTTCTTACTAATACTGATACTGCAGGACTGCATTGCCACTTGCATTAGTGGAAGTTTACATATACTATAATACTACTACTAAAAAGTACTATATACATAGTACATTATTTTTATAGTACTAGCATTACTATATACTACATATACTGTAGTATATGTTTTCTTCACATACAGCATTCAGGCTGTGTTTTCCACTGAGCATGAGCTTTTGGCATAGGACAAGAGAAAAGCAGCAATGAGCTTCAAGTGTACATATTAAACTCCTTCCTAACAACAGTGGTAGGATCAGCAACAGAAGCTGCAGGTTTCATTTGCAGACGAAGACACTCAGATAAGTTATGGAAGAGGGAATTATGCTCCAAATCAGCTATTGGCATTTTATTTTGGCTCACAACTATTGCCTAGTGAGCAAGTTTTGTTTAGGCAGGAACTATTCTAAACAAAAGCCTTCAGCAAACCCCTTTGCAGAAGAAGCTGCTATTTTACACCAGGAAAGCAGCATCCTATCAAAACCCTCATTAATAAGCTCACAGAGAGTAAGTAAAGGGAAAACACGTGCCATTCCTCATAGCTGGATTTAGCAAGTATATTGCTGAGTCCAGCCCAAAGTCCATACTTTTAGTTTATCACTAGCAGTCCCTGTTAGCCTTTAGCATTCAGTATTCCTAGTAATGTATCCCCCCCTAGTAATTCCTTTCCATTCAGCTTCCTAAAAAAAGCATCACTGTAGCCACTTTTGCTCACCATGTCCTTTCCACTTCAAGGCTCTCTCCAGCAGTTTGAGCTACTCAAATATATACCCTGATTGGCCTCCCGCTTTTCCAGAGATGCAGCTCCCAGTAAGTCCAATTCCCAGTATGGAATTTTTCCTCTTATCACTCAGTCAAGGTTAAAAAAAAAAAAAAGAAAAAGGAATCTGAAAACAGAATTTCCGCTGTAAGCCATTCTTTTCCGAATAAAAACGTGCACAAAAAAGAAATCAAAGAGCATAGTGAAAAAAATGCTTTTTGTCAAGGCATACAAATTTGAGGCCTGTTCTAGGAGGCTAAGCAAGCATCACAGGTGGCTTCAAGAGATACTTTGGAAGCAAAATTATTTTTTGTGAGGAGTAACAGATTTAGCTTTGTGGGTTTTTTTTTCATGGCAACTATATAATCTGTTCTTAAATGAAGAATACTTATCCCTCTTACTCATATCATTTGGATTAGAATGCCTAAACATTTTGTCACTTCAGATATTCTTCATATGGATTAAAAAAACTTAAACATGAACATGTCAGAAGATTCATATCCTTAGACCACACCATCATGCAACAGAATTAGCTTTCATAAGTTTCCAGGATCTCTGGATCTGTCAGAATAACTTCAGAAATATTAGAAATATCAAAATAATAAATGTCTCTGTCAGTGTGTTTGTATCTATCTATATACACACTCACATACACGTATATACTACATACACACAGGTTTCTTGCACAGTCTTCCATGAGATATTAACAAACTTCAGAAGCTGATTTACATTTTAAAGATTTATTAAAACAGGCTTAATTACAGTGATCTAAAGCTCACCTGAACAGCACTTAAATAAGCAAATTGAAAAATCATTCTCAAAGCACTTCAGCACAACCTCAAAGGTCTCAGGAAAGATCCTTCTTAAGGTCTCAAACTCGCTCTGAGCATTGCAGAATATGAAGTCCCTCAGCGGTGCAGACCTTAATTCAGTTCCCATACTTTCAGTGCACGTGAAGTGATAAAAAAAGGCACATACCTTTTGGTGGCATGCCACATAACTGTAAGCATTGTTTCCTTAGGGTACTTGGTCACACAGAAACATTTCCAAAACAGTGAAATTGTACACAGTCCTCTTTCTGATCACATCCCACCCTCGTCCTGTACAAAAACACTGCTTAGAATCATATACTCATCTTCTAGGTTGCAGAATTTTCATAGTGTTTCATCACTGAAAATGTAACCACCTCTGGAAGGGAATCCAAGGGCTGATCAACAGCACACAACGTTCTTATAGAACATTTCACAGTATGAAATTAATATATAAGACACCATTCTAAAACAAAAAATCACCAACTAAGCAAAGACTCTATGCCCTTATCTCTAAAAAAAAAACAACAACAAACCAAAACAAACCGCAAGAAACTTTAAAAGTAAGCATCCTGAGAGGGATAAAACATAGTCTACTTTATCACATGTGGCTCTATGCCAGCAACCCTATGCAACCTCTGTTTAGCCTCCAACAGCATTTACATGCAACTAAAAATTCTGGTCCACGTTCTGCCCTTGAATGTGTACATGCAGCTCCTGCTTGAGTCAATGGCAGCTGAGGGCAGAATTCAACCTTATGTACTGCTCATTATCAGAAAGATGAAGTCAGCTCTTTTGCAAACTCAGGGAGTCTTGAAACCACCCAAGAAACTATTCCTCCCCTGAAAGAGACTCTGAGGCAAAAAGTGCAAAACTCATGTTTTAGTCATTTTAGTGGTCATTCTGTGAGAGACAAAACTCAAAAGGAAGGTGATATGCTCATGTAGTCCATACTCACAAAATACTGTACGTAGTGCTGTGCCTTATACATGAACACACATATATATATACAGGTGCATGGGTGTATTTTTCTGTGTGGGAGAGGCTGCACTGCAGATATAGTCAAAGACTCAACTCTAGAATTGCTGACACTCACCAGCAACCTCAGACCCCTTACACTTCCAAGCACCATTCATTGTAGGTGATAATAAAATATGAGGCTTATAAAAGAGCAGCTTTTTCCTCTTCTCATTGAAAATACAAATGAAAAGCTAAAGATCTTTCTTCTGACTTTACCTTCTGACTGTATTTATCTATTTCCTTTATTTATTTACTTATTGCCTTTATAGTTAAGCCAAACAGGATGGTAACTTCTTACAGCTCACCCAAGTTCAAACAAAAACTGTGGGGCAAATCAGGTGGAGAAAATAGATGTTCTGTGAGGGTATTTTAGCCCACTGGAGACAGGAATGTTAAGCTTTATGTGGTGAAGACAAGACACCCAACTGGTTCCTTCCTTACACTTTCCCATCACTCCCCCGTATCTCCCACCCTCAATGAAGTGGGTCTCTCCCTCTCTGGGAAGCCAGGTACAGCTCTTTCTTTGAACCTGGAAGGGAGGAAAGAGGCAGGAGGCCACTGCACCGCAGACAGAAAGGGGTTCCCCATTTTCACCAACACTAAGCTCTGCAGCTGATGCTTTGCTTTGTGAACACCCCCTTGGCGCAGTGCTGGGGAGAGCAGGGAGAAGCATAACAGTTCCCACTGCCCAGTGACCTGATGCAACAACTGCTCCTCCCCAGAGCCATCCCCTCCTGCAGGGAGGCACTTTGGGATTCTTCCCAATATTGTTAAATCAAGCTATTTGGAGAGTATTGCACCAGATGCTCACAGGTACTGCTAAACACTGCTGTGGCTTGTAGATGCTGCCTAAGTCCAGGGTCACCACATTGCTTCTCTTGGGACACAAACTACAGATTCACCACTGGGCATTTGACATGCAGTTACTGAATGGCATTGGAGCTTCACTGAAGTCTTTGGAATTAACATTAGGCTTGCTATGGGTCTGGCTTTTTTAATTTCAGTTATTAGAGAATGATATTCCAGTTGTCATCATGAGAATAACAGTAATGCTAATATACTCTAGTACTTAGAATTGACTAAGTGGTGGCCTGTCGTCTGTAAATTAACATGAGGATGTAGAAATAACACCATTTTGGAGCATGCTGCAAGTTTTGAATTAATTTTAAAGGCTTTCCACTTACACCAGGTAATCGAGTGTATTTATTTCTCTGTCAGCAGCCGCTTGGGAGGGCCCCACATTAACAGAGACCTATTTGAAGGCACGTTCCTGATCTGTAGCCTCCAGACTTCATTTCTCTGGCATGCAGTCTCCATTAGCAGAAAACTAGCATCTCAAAACCAAAGTTCAGATAACTGGAAAAAATAAATCACGTTGGGCCCAGAGTTTTTGGTTCTCAAAATCGATATTTTAAACAGGTTTATCATAAAGGCCTGCACAGGTATTTAAACAAGGCACAAATTTGCAAGTCCTTGCTAAGCTTAACAGTTCCCATTGTGCACATCTGCCAACATACTTGGGCTGATGAAATGCTGACACGTGAAATTCTGGTTTTCACATCTAGCTTCACTGCAGACACCAGATTTGTTCCAAACTTAAGAACTGTGAATATCAGCCAAGGAGAGCTGAACGCCTTCAATTCATAATGCTGTTAGCACATGCTGACAAAGTTCATCTCTTGTACACAGATGAAAATTGTACCAATTTATCTGTATAGACATAAGGCTACATGGAACCATTCCAATATGGCCAATCATTTACTGCTCACCTCTTTTTAGGTACAGACATGGCCCTACTCACTCAACTGTCTTCAAACCAGTGCACCACGTCTGCAGCCTTTGTTCCTACAACTCACTGCAGAGCCACAGGTACACATGCCCTGAGTCCATGATGATGGCACTTTCCTTGGGACTTGTATTACAGAATCTCATCAGTGAGATGTCACATCCTTATCCAGAAATGCAATACAATACAGAAATCACGTCTGTGTTCCACGTGTCAGAGAATACGGTTGTGTCACAACCCAGTCAGAACAGATTTGTACACAGCCACTTCAGTGCCTCAAATTCTTTGAAAAGAGAAGGTTTCTCTTCTGTTCCTTAACAACACTTTTTTTTCCTGGATTTAAGTCCAGTCATCACCCACCATGCCCCTTCAGCTATTTCTTGAAACAAGGACACGTGTTTCCAGTAAGCAGAGAAGAGGCATGTGTGAGCCCAGCTCAGAGCCTTCGACTTCCCTTTACAGTGCAGATTCTGCACAGCTATTCTGGGACTGCTGGAGCCACGCAGCAGAAAAGCATCAAACATTTAGGGGAATCCCCTTCTGTTACTTTTATTATTCTGGCAAAAAAAATAGTGATGATGTGTCTTCTTGAACACGGTACTGGGCAGCAGGGTGTTCTTAATTTAGGTGAAGGCAGGAAATGAGTAATAGATTTCCTCTGTAGTCAAACTGGGGCTTGAGGCTGGCTGGCTGAGAGAGCATTAGCTTCTCAATATTTCAACTTCATGCTAGATAGGGAATATTAACAATCCCTACTACTTTAATGATTCTTGGACATTTCAAGTTCAAAAATATGAACTACTTGTGAGATTCACCATGTATGTCTGTAAGGAATACCGTGATCCCACTAGCTGGGAAAAGAAGGCCAAGAGAGATCTACAGAGACACAAAGAGAGGACAAGAATCCACCACTCCTTGACATGGCACTAACTCCTTTTCCTTATCACTTCCCACCATTATTAAAGTCAGTTCTGTTCCCCCGGTGGCAGAAGTGATGGGATTGCTTATATATAAACATATACAGCTTTGTCCAGAACAGGTCCAGATGCCTTTGCAATAAAATCCCCACTCAGCCACCTGTGCTTTGTTTACATTAGGCCTCCTCCTACCATTACTCCCACTGATGAAGCCACACAGTTGTTAATAAAGTCTTAGTGGGAGGAAGATGCTTTTGCAGGGAAAGCAGTTGTTAGCACACAGCACCAGCTCATGCTTAAGACTCCTCTTTCCCTGAACAAGAACAGCCCAGTTTTTGTGTTTAATCTTCCATCAATATGGACAAGGACAGCTTTTTGCCTAGCAGGGCTGAAGAGCCACACCAGCCAACTTTTCTGTGTAGAAAACCAAGCAAAAGGAAAGAAAAAAATTAAAGCTAAAGAAACTATCAACAAAACCAGACCACAAACTTAATTATTAATGCTCTAAGGAGAGCCAGAGGGACGGAAGAACAAATTTGCAAACAGATCTGGAAAAAAATGCTGTTTCCATTTCAGAGGAATCTGAAATGTTTACTGAGCTACTATCTTAACTCGGTTTGGGCATTGACTACTTAAAACCAAAATGTAATAAAATTCTACAGTAGAGCAACAGCTAATTTTGTTGCTATGGGTTTTCTACTGTAACTCTATTTAAACTGATGCACACTCCCCCAGGATGACACTCCTCTACTTCCATTTATGGAGATTATGGGGTTTTCCAAACAGTACTTTTGGCACTCTTATTTTGTAGCCATCATAGAAAGTGAATAAACCAAGATAAAGGTGGCTCAGACTACTACACTCTTTATATTTTTCTTAGATTAAATATTCTGTCTCTTTTAATATAGAAAGTGGGGGTGTGGATGCTGCCTCCCATCCACACCCATGCAGAGGGTGAGGACAGGCAGTGTGCAGGGCACAGTGCCACACCAAGGCAGCTAACAAGGCTTCTGGCAGTGAGAGGCACCAGAGGTGCTGCTGGACAACCAAGAGCAAGGACATATCTGCTCCTGCATGCATCTGCTGGGTGTTCGTTAAATTTAAAATTTTATATACAACTACGTTGAATTTACATTTTGCACCCTTCTGAATGACTGAAGTTATGGAGAATTGGACCCTAGGGGCCCATCCATCAAGTTTCACTATCTGCTTCTTGGCCACTAGCACAACCAGGTGACTTGTTTTGCCCAGCAAAGGAGACTTTTCATTTAGGTCCTGTCCCCTCTTTTAGCTTCATGTATGTTCACTGTATCATTAGAGCAGATACAACTCACAAGACTCCACTGATGAGGCTGTCTCATTGGATTTTTGACCAGTCCACAGACACTGCCCATGCTCACATGGTTTTTCTTAGTCTTCTTGTTACCTCTGCTTGGTTTTACACACTCAGCCACTCAGATGTTTGAGGAAAACCTGTTCTTCCACTGACAGTGCTCTGTCTCGTGTCAACTTACTTCAGTTTTGTCTCCTGTGGATCCTGCTGACCCAAGTGTGTTCAGAGGTGGAGCTGCCAACCTGCCATTTCCTGTGGTACTTGGAAGAGAGATCCACTCCCCAAGCAGATGAAGAAAAGCATGGATTTTTTCTTCTGAATTTTCATCTTCAAATTAAATTTCTAAATGTTTCTATTATACTTACAACAAAGGTTTCTTAATTTACCACTGATGAAGAAAAATGAATTATAATATGCAAGACTTCAGCCCTGCTTAAAACTTCCATAAACTTTTCATAAAACAAAATTAATACTGTTTTTACCCAGGTTATTGTTACCCAACATTACCATTGACAACTGAGGACTTAACTCATTAGTGATCTATAAGAAAACAAGGAATTTCAGACTATTAAGTAAAATTCCAGAGATGGAAAGCTGAATTTAACTGGGACATTAATGCAAAAATAATATGTACTGTATGAAAACTAATTCCTAAGAACAAGAACTCAGGATCTGGAGACTGTGATCAGGTTCACAACCATTTATTTGTCTTGTGTTGTCCAAGCAAGAAGAGAACCACTGAGTAACCCATGAAATATCCAACACCCATCCCAATTTCACCAAGTAGCAAACCCACTGATACTAGTGACACGGGATGAGGATAGTGACCCAATATGCAATTTAAATACAACAGACCAATACAGAAGCACTGACCTAATGTGTCTGTGAGGTGCTAGAAGAGCACAATGAAATGATTTTTAACTGCAGTAACCTTCCCTGTGGCTTGGATGTAGTCAGACTGTGGACATACTTATCAATAATCAAGTCCCTCTCTGTATACACCAAGGAAAGAGAGGTAGAGTGGAGAAGACTGAGAGTAAGGATCATTTAAATTTTCCCTCCTCCTTTTTCTTGCTAATATAAATAAATAAACTGCATATTGTCTCTACTTCAAAGAGCTCATTTGAAAATCCACACCTAAAACTCATTTTAAAAGAAAGTTAGACAATACCAGCAAAGCAGAAATCCTTGGTCTCACCACCATGCTGGTGTCACTTCCCTGTTTGTACCGCTGACCCAGGTTCTTGGTTTGTGTTTTTTTCTTTCTTCCCCCTTCTCACATTGTGAGTGTTTGACTGTGGCTGCTAGTCAAACATATCCTCAAGGCTCCCTGTGTTGTTCTATAAAAGGATGAACAGTCAAAAGAGAGAGATCAGCAAAAGCTGCCTCAGGGCTTCTGGGAGGGCCAGGAAGCCAAGCACCCCCCATTTTAACCAATTAATTTTGAGTACAATTAATAAAACCAAATGAACAATCCTCCCCCCCCCCAAAAAAAAAAAACAAAAAACAAAAAAACAAAAACAAACAAACAAAAAAACAACAAAAAACAAACAAACAAAAAAAACAAGGGAAAAAAAAAAAACAAACAAAACCAAAAAAACCCACAAACCACCCAAAACACCAAACAAACATAAAAATGATGCAAAAAAGTTGAGGTTGAGAAATTGCCAGAAAGAATTTTTAATTTCCAGTAGTCTTAGCTACTAAATGAACACAAGTTGGGAACCAGGCACACACAGTTTCGAAGTCTGAAGAAAATAACAATAATTTTTTAAAAAAATCAAGGGTGAATTCCCTCCTGGTGCTAAGGACCAGCATAAAAAAAGCACACCAAACTTTTGTCATTTATTATCACAAGAAAAATTGAATCTTTGTCTCCAGTCCTTAGTTTCTAAAGCCTGCTAATTGCATATAAGTACCAGGTTCCATTAAAAGAAAAAAACCTGCCAATGACCTGCAACTGTTTGCAGGATTACAGCTGTAGGGTTCACATGAAATTTGTGATATAGGCCTTGTGTTGTCCTTCTAGAAGACGATCTTAGTTGTGTTACTAAGGTCCTGTTACTCAAAAGTACTTCCTTAAGTTCCACTAACTTTTACATTGTTGTGTTTTTCTTTTTTCTCTGGTTAACTATAGAGACACAAGTTAGAGCATTAATAATTCCTAAAAATAGTCATTCTATCCTCCTTTCCAAATTTAGAAATATATGCCATTGCTCAGGAAAACAGAGAATTAAAGCATTCACTAAAGTAAAGGTGAAGTGCCCTATTTTTGCCTCTTTGTCAGTTGTTTGTCCCCCCCCCAAGCTACCTTTTTCATCTTCATATCCCTAATCCTCATTTCCTTGCTCCTATTTTTACTCTGAGGAGTAACTGTCACCATTACTCACATTGTCCAACTCTTCAGTTTTCCCTCATTTTTAGTTAATTCATCCCCTGCTTCCTTCCACTTCAAGCTCCTTCTCCCCAGCTCAGCTTTTCCCTAATAAAACTGCCTCAGAGCAGCACACTTCTCCAGCTCTATTTAAGTCCTTTTAAGTGGTTCAATGATCATAAAAAGGCATAAAGATATAGATGGCAGGAAAATTTGATACTATTATAGCTGATAAAAATAAAGATGACTAACTTATGTATAAAATAAGGTCAGACGAAGTTGGCGGTCTGATGCTAAAGAAGAAACAAACATTTCTGGAACTGTAAAAGGGCTATTTCAACTTGAAGTACGTCAGTTTTTCATTTTCAGAGCTTTTGCTTAAAAATTCTTCACTTAAACACAACCTCAGTAAGGTTCCGAAGGGTTTATGAACTTACACAGAAAATAAAGCTTTCATTTTTGGTTCTGTAAATCAACTTCTGTTTACCTGAAACAAAAGATCCTCTCTTCCTGCCCCCATAAAAAAACAGCTCTTCTCCAAGATGTTATTTGACGTGAAGTAACTGCAAACTTCAAACCAATCAGCAAATTGGAACTTTTGTGTACAGTGCATTTCATCCCAAAGGGATACGAAACACTGTATCAGCCCTAGAAATAATTAACCAACATTTAAGAAATGCCAAACGAGCCTCTGCATTATGCATTAGAACTTCATATGTTTGAAACACTACTGATGTTTAGGGAACTGTATCTGTGACTCGTGGATGACAAATAACTCTCTGTCTAAATATTTCCTTGCCACTGTGCCATCCCTTCATCTACTATCTCCCCATCAGCAACACCAACCCCCACCCCCCCACCTTCTCCGGGCATTTACTGCTTATGTGACTGTGTCATCTTTTATGCCATCCCCTTGGCAAAACTTTATTCAGCTCTCTAGAATCATCTCCTAATGCCACTTTCTTTCTTCCTTCCTCCTTTCATGGAAGCCACAGCACTGCATGGAGGAGAGTTGGTGCATCACTTCTCATCATTTTCTTCTTCTCATTCCTCAGGTGTCCTCCCCTCCCATGCTGGCACAGCTGCAGATTTCCTTTTCTTCCACCATTGCCTGAGCATGCAGCTGAGTGAGCCATGGCCTGAGCATCCCCAACAGAAACCTTGATGTTCCCACCCTCATACAACCAGTGAATCCACTTTCAGGTCTTTCAATGAGTATGTGCTTTTGCAGCTGAGCAGAAGTCAACATTTCCCTGAACATCCATACCTCCCACCTTTACTGATGTAAACTGAGTAATTTCACTTTTAATTTCAGTCTCATTTCTCACTTCACATGCTATCAAAGCTCAATCAAACCACAAGTGGACTTACCAGCACCAGCTCTTATCTGCTGGTCCCTTTGACTCCCTTTCCTTTCCTCTCACAGCAGACCTGTCTGGTGATGTTCATTAAATATCCCCTCCTTCCCTCACAGATACCCTGCATACAGCCCACTTTGAGCAGATGAATACAAAATGCTGCCCCTGAACAAAAGGAAATTACTGTAGAGCTAGTAATTATCAGTGAATATTACCAATGCCACAGAGGGCAAAGAAATTTCAGTTACAAAATCAAAGCATGGAAGCACAGTCCTTTTTGTAAAAGGGAAAGGTAACATTTCTAATTGAAAATTAAAGCAAGAAGCACGATACTAGCAAAGTATATTTATTGTGTTAACATACCATTTGTCTCCTGGGCAAGTTACTAAAGGTCATTTGTTCTTCATGGCAAGTGTTGAAAATAGTTTATGTTGTGGGTCTAACTTAAAGGAACAATGTCAAAACCCTGAGGCCCAAAATGACCTTTTTATGCCAACACTGAGATCTAAATCTTTTACTGAGGACAGTGGTGATGTTTGCATTTTACTCTCTCCTCCTCCCCTTTCCTTCTCTCCTTCTTATCTTCTCCCTTCCTTTCACATGAAATATCTCACCACAGAATACAGCATAGACAGGAAAAGTACTGTTCCCACTTCATACCTCATGCTGCTCTTCCATTGCTCTGCCCATCCTGCCAGACACCCAAGATGAGCAGCTTACTAATGCACATGGTTTCCAAACCACCCTCCAACCATGTGAAATGTAGAGCATTTGTGAGATAGAGAAGAGGGAGAGGAAGGTATCAGACCTACCCTCACCTCCCAGAAGAAAAGGAGCACATGCTGCCATGTGCTTTAGAAGGTAGCACATGGTGATACGGTCAGTTCTTGTTTCAAAAACCAACAGTGATATTGTTTTCCTGCCTATACAGAGCCTCTTGGGGCCACATCTAGCTGCTTCTCTCAGTAGGGTCTGGCTGTAGCAGGGGACGTTCAGTGTTGCTAAGATGCTGCTGAAATAAATTAAAAAAAAAAAAAAAAAAAAAAAAAGGAAAAACTAAACAAACAAAAAACATACGTGTGATAGACACAAAGAGGTGGACAGATACATAGATGGATGCGAGTATGAAGTTCGTGACTCTGAATGGTTACAGACTGGCAAAACACCTGGAGCCTCACGTGATAATTTAAAACACAGCCCATCTTTCCTAGTGCACAGATGCTCTCTCTTAAGTGTTAGCGTAAGGTCAATGTGGTGGCCTCATCCTCCTGCTCAGTGTTGTCACATTATCTTCAAGTCTTTTTACTCTGAGCATATTGTGAGTTCCTGCAGATGTGGGACACAAAAAGACATTAAAAAGCACTTTAGAAGAAAGAACTGCACTGGGAGAGGCTGCACCACTGCTGCCTGCATTGCCACCACTCTCTTCTGTGAGTGAGGATTTTCTGTCTCGACAGCCATCATTCCCACTCTTCTGAGCTACACCTGAGGTTTCTGATGTAAGGATGTATCACACACAAGACATATGACAGTACAGGCAACATGTCATGTTCTCCTACCCCACACATTCCCCTCCACAGGGCTTCACGTAGAAGAAATGCCTTTTCCAGGCTCAATCCCACAAGGTGAACACCTCCCATGAACTATCGCTGAGCAGGCTTAGCATAACCTTTCAGAAGGCACCCAGTGCTTTGCAGGATTTAAATGCAAAAGCCTCAAAAAGGCAAAGCTCATTTTCCTGAATTCCCAGCTCTGGCTGCCATTTGTGACAGACTTCACACATTTATGTGCTGCCCTGTCACATTTGGGTGGCAAAAAAATGGCAAAGTATAGATGCCGTGACAAGTAGATGAGACATGTTTTTCCTCTTTAGTGTTCTTAGGCTCAGATTTCCCTTCAACACATAGAAGAAGAGAAAAAACCCTAGGGGCAGACAGAAACAGTTTAAGAGTTTAGTTACATGGTAATTGTTAAAAGGATTTTTAAAAATTAAAATTTAAAACATAATGAAATATACAGCAACCCTGGCCTTTCTAAAATTCTAAGAGGAGACTTTCTTACATGGAGACTAATGTAATAAAAATATTCACAGGCCTGTATTCTAATATGTATTTTTATACTCAGCTCTTATGGGTGAATTTCCATATAAGATGCAAGAACTACATAAACAGAATTTCCTGGATGCCTTTTTTTCTTTTTCAGTTGGTTGGGAATATTTGTAAGGAAAAATACAGTAACAATACAGATGAGATTGTGGTTCTTGATTATGGTTCAAGATAGGGTTGGGTGGGAGATGTAAGCAGGACAGCATACCTGCATCAAGTCCTAAAGAGCTGTGATTCCCATTTTGATTTTGCATTTGCTGTTGAGCATTACTGTTACAAGAGAAAAACGCAGGTCACGGATGGAAAATTCCCCAGGATCCCCACCAAGGCTCTACAAGACCAGCCACCAGACTTTTTTCAGGTTGGCTGCCTCACAAATGTATGAAATATTACTCTGCAAAATACATATAAATAAATCTACAGTTAGATTTACCTCCCAACGCACACTGTTTCCTTTTTGCAATGAGTATATGCATTTTTATTAGTCAAAAGCAAGTATTGACACATGATTTAAAGGCAGTTACCACTTGGGTGGTATTCCCTTGACTCAGACATGTTGCAGGATTTCCTTTAATGGGCAAATTACAGACTTCAATAAATGCTGTCCTACACAGCTGTAGTTAGCACCGAGTATCTAGTTGTAACTGACCTTAATGAAGCTTCAGTATGGAAATTTTATTTCACCTTAACCTCCTGTGTCTGTTTCAAAAATATAACCTCTTTTCATCTCTTGGATTTGACTTGGACGTTATTTTAATTTCAGGATATTAAAAATTCTAGCTGAAATCCTGGCTCCTTTGAATTCCACAGCAAATATCCCATTCACTTCAATACTGCCAAGATTTCTACCATGGAGAACAGCCTGGAATTCAGTTTGTAAAGGTGAAGCAACAATGAGGGCCATGGACAGACTTCTATTCATAGCAATGGAGTGGATCGGACTCTAAGCGGCTGTCTTGGCAGAGCTAGGAGCCATACCCTCACAGATAGTGAAAGAATTGTTGTAAATGCCAGGGAGAATTAGGAAGTACAAGAACACCCAGTACTTTATACTGTGTTTTACAAGAAGTTCAAAGCTCTAAACTGGACATGAAGTTAAACAAATTGCAGTCAGATTAAGAATCAGTCATTTTACCAAACCCTAGCTAAGCTTTCCTGTAATGCTAGAAGAAGGCAGAGAAGAATAACAATTTACAGATTTACTTTTAAATTTAAGTAAGAGAGAAAGAGACAGAAAACAGAAGAATCTCCAGGGGGCAGGGGGCAGAAACAAAAATAAAAAAACCCAAACCTGTAAGTTGCCCTAGCTTTCAGCGATGGCTGCAATTTCATATATACTTTTGGCTTCTATATATACTATAGTGTATCATGCTCTATCAAAATATGATAAACGGCCACAACTGGATTAGAAAGCATGATTCATAGTTGATGATGCAATGAAGTGTTTGTGACGTTTAATTAGGCTCCCAACCTTGGCCTGAAAATTTAATCTAAAAGACAGAAACAGCTAATAACAATATTTCATAGAGACTGGCTTTCCTTGCAAGAGTCTCCCTGTGGGGGAAGTGGGCTCTTCTGATGAGTCGTTTTGTGGGACCTGCCCTTTCATGATATTTGTAGGACTGCATTCAAACCTGACCAAGCAAGTGGCCATATGCTTGGAAATTGTTTGCTGCTTTCTACCCTATTCTCTCTAAAAAGGTAACTGCTTTGGAACAACGCATTATAGACAGCAACAACTACAGTATGCAGTTGACACATGATAGCAATGAAATGAAAGGAAAAAAAGATGTGAAAGGAGGATGGATTGAAGGAAGACAGAGGGGCAAAACACTGTACCATGTCTACCATTTGCATCCTATTAGGAAATGCACGATGCCTGTGAAGATCTAACACGTATGTGTAAAGAACACTTCTGTCAGGACATGCTGTAAACAGCAAGTAAACTCTTCCAGCTGGGATCAGTGTGCTGATTGAAGACCACAGAGCGACTGTAAACTAAAAGCAGCCTGCAGGACAGGGAAAGCAGAGATCCCACTCTCTTCATCTGCACTGAACAGCAGTATGATCCACCCAGAGCCCTCTGCAGAAAGAGCAGTGAAAGGAGATCCCATCTGATGTGAAGACAGCAAAGATGTACCACAAGAGAATTTTTCAGGGCTAGAGGTACAGGTGAGTGTTAGGCTGTCAGTCCTCACATCAGCTTGGGCACTGATGCAACTGAAGAGAGACTGTGAATAGAAAGCCTAAGGGTGTACTTTGTGCTGGTACCTTTCTGCTGGTAGCTTGGTATCCAGTTTTGTAATCAAGAATATTACCCATTGCTCCAGCAGATTAAAAGGACATGTTCTTCCTGTTAAGTTCATACAAAACTTAAAGTGTTTACCAACCTGATAATTTGCGTACTTCCACTTTCCTTAAAGGTTAAGAAGTGCATAGAGAAGCACTGCAGACAAGACTGTTGAGAGCCTGAAGCACACAAGAGTAGAATCCCTGGAATGCAAGTATATCACTGCTGACAAATTCAGCCAAATGTCTAGTGCTGCTATCAAATACCACAACATGTAAAGAAGTTTCCTTTGGCACGTTTTCATCAGCAGCCCTGGTTAAGGCAAGGGACAACTTTGTACCTTGGTTCTCCATGTTGACTTCTGATGGGAAGAAAGATACAAGCTCAATTGCCCATGAAAGAGATGATAGTACAGACTGGTACCCAGAGTGAGATGGATGTAAGTGGCCAACTGAAGAATCCACTGAAGAACAAAACTCCTTAAAAGGAATGTACCACACTAACAAAGTCAACCAGAAAGGGCATAGGGGAAATTTAGACAGCTAACAAGGAATCTGAAAAGGACATGTTTGGAGAGGTTAAAAAAGGAAAGAAAAAGGGTAAGCCAGACTTCAATTAGATTTATATATTGAAAACATATCCTTTCCCCAGTAACAGAACAATTTTCAAGCAACATGTTAGTCTGACAATTCTGAATAAAAAATGGCAAGAGGAAAAATGTAAATTTAAATAAAAATGTAAGCAAGATTTTCAATTACAATTATTTTACATTTCAACCTCTGGACCTGAGAGTCCAAACGCATTTTGTGTTCATTTTTCGGAATTCTGATATCCAGTGAAGGCAAGGAAGGATACTCTCATCTGTTAAGTGAGCTTGGCAAAAACAATTGAAGACACATAAAAAAAAACAGAAAACTCCTCCCTGTGCAGAATGGAGGAGGAAATGCTGAAGAAATAACTTGTTCATCTGGGGACCTGCATCTTTTGAGCAGCAGTCTGGCAGCTGATGTACTCACTGCTCATATTTGAGGCTAACCTCTACTGTGGCAGTGGTGGATTGCATATGGGACTTATCCTTAGGCTTCTAGGCTGGGGATTTCCAGGCATTCAGCCTGTGGCAGAGTTCATCTGCCTCTGAGGTAAATGAGAGTTTTAGTATTTAATTTCATAGCAGCAGAGTGATTTTAACCATGACTGCTTTTAAATCACCACCCTCTACTACAAAACAAGACCAGAAACATCCTCTGCTCAAAAGAATTGAAATAAATAAATAAATAATGCCTGCATAAAACCACCCAGAGGGGGTGGTCCAGGGTTTGGACTATTTCTTTGCTGAAATGGACGCTGAACCTGTCTCTAGGAGGACTTTCTATAGACCTTCCAACTTTGCTGCTCTTACACAGAAGGGAAGGAAAAAGGGAAGAGGAGGTATTGTGATTTACATGAGCCACCCCATCATACCAAACTGTTTGCTTAGATCGGAACCAAAAGGAAATGAGGATGGATTTCAGTGTTGATACCCACTGTGTATCTCTTTAAACCATATATATTTTCCTTCATCAGTCTGATTTTCAAAACATACTTTTGCCATAACTAATGGGGGCAGAATATCTTCTTAATTAATTAGGGGTAAGAAAATAAATTCTAGGGTGATGTTATCATAAGCTGTCACAGCTGATTCAGTTTTGCTGGCATGGAAATCAATGGACATTTTAACCCTGACTGCAGACACAGTGGAATTCAACTAATAATGAGGATTTTTGAACAATACATGAAATATATTAAATAGCACCCACCTTCCTTCACAAGTAGTCCTACAGAAGTTAGCTGAACTAACAGTACAGTGCTACTCAGTCTGTATTTTGGTAGCACAGCCTGACTGAGTAAATAATACTAAACAATAATACTTGGTTAAGAATTCATTATACAGAAGGTTCCAAGTAAAAAAGGGAAAGAGAAAGAAGTCTCTAAAACATACCCATTTGCAGTCATACGCTGTTAAAATCACACCTAGTAAAACTGCATGAATTAAAGGAAATAATAATAATAATCTGAATTAAACTAAATACAACTTGTCAGAATGGAAAGAAAACAAATCTGAAGCCTTGACAGCAACATAAAACCAGAATTCTGCCCATTACCTTCAGAAAGGCTTTTCTATTGAGCTTCCTTCTGACCTTTCATTACTTTCCCAACATTGAAGAATATTGCTTTTCAAAATTCTTCATGTCTTTGCTATGCCTGCCATTATTCCTGCTCCTATTGTTAGAAGCTGCTAGCTGCTGTTCCAAGGTGCACAGTAGACTTGTACCTCAAAGGAAGAGGCAAGACCCTAAATACTTCTTGAGAAAAAAGCAGGAACAAAACGTTTCCACTTTTTCTTCTAGAATCCAATGTCACATATTGGCACAAAATCAAATAATAAAGTAACTAAATGAAAAAATAATAGTTTAATAAATATGCCAAAAGATTGAAAAGCATGAAATCGATTTCCTGCTGGAAGGGAGGGAAAAAAAAGACACTTTTATAAGACTTGACTGATCTTAAATAGACATTGTCCTGATCCCGTAATTGTTCCATGCTCAGAACATCTGTTGAACTCAATGGGAGCTGCAAAACCAGATCAATTAGAGGATCAGAGTTGTTTGGGAAAGGCCTGCCCATCACTTTGAGAAAACAAGCCAGGCAGACATTGAAAAAGAATGTAAGCCCATAACTAGTCTACAAGATTAAAAAAATGAGGCTATGCAAATCCTACAGCCCATAAAGAAGCACACAGACAGACACACATGATCCTAACGATGCCTCTCAGAAGCAGGTCTCTCTCAGCACTGAGGTAGAGCTTTGCCACTAACTTCAGTACTGTGAGAACTGAACTGTAATGAGAGCATGACCAGGCTTTGGGAGGAACAGTCAAAGCGACGACAGTAATTTAGAGCTACTTATTTCATTTGCACTGTATATTTAAAGCAAACTGGATCAGCACACAGCCCAGCAGCAATTTGCACCAGCAGAAGGCCTGTTAAGAGTATCATTTTCCCCTTGAGCACAGGCAAAACTCTGGCCCCAGTCCAGAGCCACTAAGCCCAACACACAAACAAAGTCTGCTTCCAGGCTTGCAGCTGGATCCTAGTGGACAAAATCCCCATGCTGCTGTGGAGCCCTGCTGATTTTAGTCCTGCAAAAGCACAGAGACCTAACTGCAAGGTTTGGACCCTTAATTCCTAAGAAATACAGTAAGAGCTATTTTTAAATGGGAATCATAATGGAGAATTTATAAAAATATTTAGTTTAGGTTGGTTTTTTTTTTCTCCTGCTGTTTACAAATGGCATCTACGAAGACAGTAATTAATCCCTTACCAGTACCACTGTGGTGCACAGCCACTTTTGTGGATCGTGTTTTCACAGTATAAGAGTCTCACCTAATTTTTTGTTAAAGTTCTTAAAGGACCAGTGTGCATAACCAAGCATACTTCAGCAAGCAGCCTGATACAGAGTATTCAGTCTATAGCCCATTTTCATGTGCTCTAACTCAAGCAGCCAAGATCTCAAATTGCTTTACAATAACAGTTGGTTCTGCAAACAGAGGTCCAGTAATTAAAGATAACAATATTTAGTACATTGTTGTTTTGGGGGTTTTGGGTTTTTTTTTAATGGCAGTACAAGACAACTTGGAGCTACTTGATAGTTCAACTCCAGCTAGCAAATTCTCATGAAGAGCGTCAGCAGTTTGGCTACACTATCCTGTTCACACAACCATATAAAATACATTTCAGAAGAAGTGGAAGGAGTTGAACAAAGAGTCATGCACAGTCAGAGAAAAGGTCTATCCATTCCCTTCTCTGGCACCAGTCAGTATCATGTAACCAGGGAGAGACTATAGAAGAGGAATAGATACAGAGTGATTTTTCCTCCAGTGTATATTCCCAACTCCTTGAAACCTATAGCTCCCAGACTTCCAAACTACTCCCAGTACAGAGCCTCAAAGCTTTATCTACATCTTTGTATTCCAAAAGGCCCGACAGACTTTTCTTCCCTCCACTTGCCTAATTGCTTCCTACCACAGTTATACCTTAGACTATCCCCAACCTCCTGTAGCAGAGTTTCACATCAGCATAAAGAAATACCAGCCCATACTTCACCCCAAATTTTATCCAGCTATACCTTTGCTCTTTGAGAAACAATCAAAACCCCACAATGGGGTTTCCCCAGTTTCTTTACCTTGTATGTCAATGCAAAGCAGGCCTTCACAGCTCCTCTCACCAGCTTCAAACACTACTCATGCTGGCCTGGCATATTCCCCATATACCACTGAGTTGCAGTGAGGGCAATGATGTATCACACCTGCAGCCAGTTCACAGAACAGCTGCCTTCTGCAAGAAGAAAATTCTACAAGCAGAATTCCTGTTTTCATTCAAATGCCAAACAGAAAAATCCTTCCTCTAGCTACCTTTGACTTTGCAATTGGAAATAAACCCCACCCTAATGAGGTATTTAAAAAGATGCTGCTGCTCCACCATCACTTGCATGGTATACTAGAACAATTTAGGTTCAGATGGATCTCAGCAGGCCTCTGCTCTAACCTGATGTTCAAAACAGGGTCAGCTGTGATGAGAGCAGGATCAGCCAGAAGCCAATGCAAAGATCAGTGTCTACTAATAAGAGTTTTCTCCCCTTGTCCCTTAGCCCCTATGTTCCTGAAACATCAATAGGGCAACTGCTGATCCTCATGTTAGAGGGTATGCTTTGGGGCAGTGTAGTGGGGTTTTCGTAACGGGGAAGGGGTCACAAGGGTGGCTCCTGTGAGAAGTTTCTGGAAGCTCCTTCAGCTCCAAAATCCAGACCTGCCTTTGGCCAAGGCCAAGCCCATCAGTGATGGTAAAGGCACTTCTGTGAGTAACATATTCAAAGAGAAAAATTAAACTGCAAAAAGACCTGCAGAGCAGAGGAGAAGGAGAGATGAGAGCAGTGCCAGAGCAGAGATTGGTGAGAAAGGAGGGGGAGGAGGTGCCCAGCCAGAGGTTCCCCTGTAGCCTGCTGTGAAATAGCAGCTGTCCCATACATGCTATGGAGCAGACCAGTGGAGCAGCCCACGAAGGACCATGTTGGGGCAGATGTGGACCTGCAGCCAGTGAAGGACCATGGTAGAGCAGATGTGGACCTGCAACTGTGCAGAACCCCATGCCAGGGGAAGTGGCTATATCTGAAGCAAGCCACAGCTCTGTGGGAAGCCCATGCTGGAGCAATCTGTTCCTGAGGGGCTGCTCCTTGTGGGAAGGATTTACATTGGAGGAGTTCATGAAGAACTCTCACCCAAAGGAGGAACCCCACACAAGCTGGGTAAGGCTGTGAGGAGCCCTCACTCCTGATGGGGAAGGAGCGGCAGAAAAAAAGTGATGAAGTGACTGTAAACCCCATTCCCTGACCCCTTGTGCTGTTATGGGGCATGAGGGAGAGAAATCGAGAGCAAAGTCATTTGGGCCCAGGAAGAAGGGAAGGGTGAGGTAAAGTACATAAGATCTGGTTTTGTTTTCTCTTTGTCCTGCTCTAATTTAATTGATGATAAATTAAATTAGGGTTTTTTTCCCCAGGTCAAGTCTGTTTTGGCTCTGACCATAACTGGTGAGTGAATCCTCCCTCTCTGTGTCTCAACCCATGACCTTTTAGTTGGGTTTTCTCCCCATCCCACAAAGAGGGAGGAGTGAGCTAGCAGAATCCTGGTTCTTGGTTGCTGGCTGGGCCTAAACCATGACAGTATCTAATGTAAAAATAAACTAAACATTAGGACTGATGTAGATCAGTCCCTTGCTCCAGCTCCCCACACAACTGCAGAGCAAAGGATGCATGACTGCCCTATATTGTGCCACCCCATTCTGGTGCTGCTTTAAAGTGGTTGTACAGGTACAGTTCGAGTCTTTCACTTTTATCCCGTTGATTCTAAGTATTTAGTAAAATATGTTATGACCCTTATTACTTTGTAGTAACCTTGCAACTTCCTAGCAAAACTTCAGGCCTCTGGATGGCAAATTCAAGCCTACTGAGAATCACTTGCTTTTCCCAGCTACCATTCACAAGTGCTTTGAAGTAGTCCCCAGTCATTCAGTGTTGGTTGAAAAGGCTGGAAAAAGGACTCCTGTAACAAGACTGTACCTTGCTGAAATAAAAGAACTGGCAGAATTTCCAGTCAAATCCTCTCTGTTTTCTCATTCTGATTATTCTGTCTTAAAATGGACGAATTGGAAACAATCTCTTTCCTCTTGCTCCCATACTCAGAAGCGTGGGATAGGTTTACATGACATCCTGAAAAAAAAAAAAATACTCTGCAGTTCATAGGGGGCATTAATGTGAAATGGTAAGTGGGGCAGAGATCATTTGCTTGTATTTACCTCTCTCCTTAATACCAGACACACAATTAAATAGCATACAATGTATTTAAAATTAAAGCACTTTTTTGAGAAATAAAAAAAGATCCGAACACCCCGTGACGTATAACGAACTTGAGAAACTAGCTAAAAGAATCTTGGCAGGATTCAAAAAGATTAATGCATGTGTGGATGAAAACATTCATATTGACATTCAAAATAAAGTCTCTTCATACAAGTAAGTTAGACCATACATTTCAGCTGTCAAGTCTCTGCCCCACAAAGCCCCTACTGAAGAGCCTGATCCTGCTCACTAGATGTGACCAGATGCAGGAAGCCCTTGGTCTGTACATGCAGCCCTTGCAGGGAGCAGGGATAAAGTGTGCCAGCATGTCTCTGGCAGCTGGGGTGCTCTCTGTTGGGGTGCCCATCTGAGGTGTGGGTGCTGGAGTTCACATGGAGGCTATCTGTATAACCGTATTTTATCTATTTGGTGCTTAGTCCTCAGCAGTGTTTGGCATGATTTGTGACCTAAGCAACCTCATTTAACTTTAAAAAAGGATCTAACTTCAAAGCTTGCCTGGCTTTTTAGCCGCACATCCTCCACAGTTCCCTAAAATATTCTCTGATTCTGAGCATCGAGCAGCCAACAGAAAAAAAGGATTATTAAAACGAAGAAATAGAATGCACTGTGTATGTCAAAGCAGGATTAATGATTGACATGTTTGTGACCCACTATTGTATTTCCACCAAAATACTGATTTCCAGAGGAAGAATAATCTCAGGAAATGCTCACAGGTGTTCACAGATATATTACAGAAAACACAGGTGAGCCAATAAGAGATCACACAAGCCTGCGTTAGCTCTCAGAAGCAAGTAACATTTAATGAGAAATAAAAAATAACCTTTATTGTTTAAATAAGCATATTGAACAATTGTTTTCAATATGGAAGAATAAAAATTAATCTAAAAATATGCACATATATTCAAAAGGGAGCAGCTTTTCTTCTCCCCTCTCCTATCACTGCTGCTTAATAGTGTGAATTTTGTTTCCATTACAAAACGAGAAGAGCAAAATCCCTTAAAAAACACAATTGAGGCTTCATTTCTCTGGGTTTGTATCCACCTTGATGAATGAATTACAAACCCAAGCAAACTGAGCCTAAGGCTAATCAAAATGCAGTGGGACTGCAATACAGCTGTCACTGCTGTTCCTCTCACTTTTTTCCATTCTGCACTGAAGATAGGATTAAGTGCAGGTGAGAAAGTAGAAAAAAAAATAAAAAACAAAACTTGTGACTATTTAAAGTATTTACTTCCAGCACAGCACTGTGCAGAATATCTGTGCTCCTCAGGATGACTTATATTACCACCATCAAGAAGGTGGAAGTAAAGAATAGAAGCAGGGGAAGGAAAGAGTGGAAGCAGAGCATCAGAAGTAAGAATCCAGCGTGCAATTGGGTCACGTGAAGTCACGACTGAGTACTTTAGAATTTGAAATTATTAATATTTATGATGCACATTTCTAGGGAAAAAAGCACATTAGAATTGTAAAAATAATTTATCTGAGCAGCATCTCAGATCAACAGTTGCATACTGTCTGTAGTGTGCTAGAATTCAGCTGAAAGAACACAGTGAGAAAAACTTGAGCTACATGTGGCACAAGAAGAGGACTTCACAGAAGAAGAGACTGGTGCACAGAGGTGCGGACTGGTTAGGTGAAGAGGCTGATATATCAAAATGGATGTCAGCAGTGGTCCAGGGAATTTTTTCAAGCCCTGACCAGAGTAACGCTCGAGTTCCTTCAAAAACCTGATCCTGTGTTCCTTGATTTGGAGAAATGCTACAAAACTTTAATTATCTGTCAACATCTCTAAGTAAATAAGGCAAGGTATTTAGAAAACAGTAACATGCCTGACCACAGTGTTTACACAGCTACAAGTGGTTTAATTTTCCTCCCAAAGTTGGCCCTTGCTCTGAGAGCCTGTATTGAACCCATCTGAATACAGTGGTAGGAATGGTAAAGCAACATGCACTTTTGGAAGAGCAGAAATAAAAACTGTCAAAAAAAATGAGCACTCATACCCAAAGACTCCATCATCGACCACCTCCAACCTACTTACCTTACGCCAGCTCCACTGAGCTCAGCATGAGGTACACATTCCCAGTCCTCCCACCATTACAAGGATGAGAAGAAAAGAAGGCAGCTACAACTCTTCCACACCTCTTGGTTTTATCATCCAAGAGATGTTCCTTTCATCCTGTTTTGGGTTGGTACAGTGGTGTTTTGAAAGCAGGGGGGGCCACAGGGATGGCTCATGTGAGAAGCTGCTGGAAGCTCCCCCGGTTCCAATCCCTGCCCTGCCTCTGCCCAAGGCTGAGCAGACATGGGAAGCTGGATGTGACTCTGTGAGTAACATACTCAAGAAAGGGAAAATTAAACTGCAAAAATGTAAAAAAAGGACCCATGGAGCATAGTAGAGGATGAAGTGAGAGAGCAATGCCAGAGCAAAGACACCAAGGTCAGTGAAGAAGGAGGGAGAAAGGTGCCCAAGCAGAGATTTCCCCACAGCCCATGGTGAGATGGCAGCTGTGCCCCTGCAGCCCATGGAGGAGCACAGTGGGGCAGTCCCTGACAGACCATGTTGGCTGTGGATTTGTAGCCCCTGATATGTGATGGGGCAACGTGAAGCAGCAGCCTGGGCAGGACTGCGGAGAGGGACGGGTGTGGATCTGCAGCCATGGAGGACCCCGTGCCAGGGGAGGTGACTGTTCCCAAAGCTGCCGTGACTCTGTGTGCAGCCCGGGCTGGAGCAGTCTGTGCCTGAGGGACTGCACCTGTGGGAGGGACTCGTGTCTGAGGGGTTCCTGAAGGACCTTCTCCCATGAGGGACCCTGGGTTGGAGCAGGGGAGGAAGGAGCAGCAGAAGCAGTATGTGGTGAACTGAACCTAGACCCCACTGCCTGTCCCTGTGCTGCTGAGATGGAGGCAGGAGTGAAGTGATCTGGGCCCAGGAAGAAGGGAGGGATGTGGGGGAAGGTATTAAGTCTTGGCCATGTTTTCTCTTTCTCCTTGTTGATTAGGTTTTTTTCCTTCTCAAGTTGAACCTGTCTATTTTTTGCCTGTTTTGCATTGGGGAATGCAAACCTCCTTGTCCTTGTCTCAATTAATGAACCTTAAGGTGGATTTTCTCCTCTGTGTCTCGTGGTGGGGGTGGAAGGTGAGCAACTGGAGGTCTGGTTGACACCAACTGGGCCTAAACCATGACACATCCGCTGCTCTGACATGAGTCCTACACACACTGCTTGCTTCCATCCATCCATCCATCCCCACTGCTCTTGCTACCACCACAGCCAACACCACGCATGCAGTGGTACATCCCAGTGAGACAAGCACGGAGCCCATTGTTAAAAATAATTTTTTCCCCAGTATTACGGAGGCATTCCAGCCAAGTAATGGTACTTTTACTGCAGAGTGCCACATACTTGCCTATTTTCCTGTGACTTCCCAGTGCTGAAGACCAGATACTGGTACAGACTGGTCTTTGTTCTGTTCCAGGACTGTTGCTCTTAGGTTCTGAGAAGATTAGTTTTTAAAATTAGATATGGTGTTCAATTTATTAAATCATAAGATTTAATATATAAGATATCCTGTTCAGACAAGGTATGAAGAGTGGAACTTAGGCAGGCAAAAAGTCAAAAGCAGACTTGAAATTCTAAATCTCAGGAGTTTATAATAGTTTAACTCAACATGTGAATTGAATAAAACAAAAACAAAACTAAACTCTGAGATTAGTGTTCCTCAGCTATGAAACTTGGATGCAAGTTTCCTTCCCTTAGACCTTTCTGCCATTTTGGAAAGGGCTGTGGCTCCAGCCCAGTCTTGTCACCAGAGCCACACACAAAACACAGCACTTCTCTCTGGTAACAAAAGACGTACAAACCTTTGAAAGTAGTCATTAAAATATTCTATTTTAAATAAAAGGGAAGTGCCTTTTTCTTCTCCATCCATGCTTTGCTGAAAAGCATACACCTACCCACTGGTGACCTATTCATGCACAAACACATTTCCATGTCAAAAATGACAAAAACATCAAGAGCAGCAGACTTTCCCCACGACTCTTCTTTCCATGCAGTTTAGGAACAACAAGCATGCAGCCCTGCAGCTATGCAGGTGGTAATACTAGACAAGGATGTTGATGGCAGCATTATTGTGAAGCCAGCTGCCACCACAGAGATCTCAGACAAAATGCAAGTGCTGTCATCTTCATAGCAACCCACTGGTGACCAGCACACCAAAAGCTCTTGGGATTCACACAGAACAGTGTGTACCAAGTACCTTCCCCTGGACATTTGCCACTATTCACCTTCTATGTCTCTGCATATCCCAACAATCTACATGCTGCAAAGTAAAAGGCAAAGTATTAATAACATCAGCTGTCCACATTCTGCCACAGTATGGTACAATGAAATATTCTGCACGATGGTGAAAAAAAGGGTGAACAAGGTTCAGAAAAATACTCAAGTCCATAACAAAGTTCAAGTCTATGAGCTGTCCCATGGATTCAGAGATGACTACTTACATATTGAAAGCTGGGTGTCTGCCTCTGACTGAATGTATCAGTGCCAACCAAGCAGTGAAACCTGGTATATAAAAATCTACCACATGGTGTACTGGAACCATAGTGGTCAAGACTTAATAGGACCTACTAGGTTCCAGTGGTGTATAATATGAACACTTTCATATGAAGGATGAAAGCATTTCATCCTTCTTAAAAAATATTTCTTTTCAGGCCTCTCTTGCCTAGTAACAATTAGTGCTTATACTAATAATAAAAATTTCAGAGCAGAAAAAGAGACTGTTAGCGAAATTTTAATGGTAAACTTACAGAATTGAAAAATTTAAAAGAGTTTTGAACAGCAGCAACATTTTTGCTTTGGTGTGTGTGGTACCTTTCAAGTGATACAATTTTATTTTTTTTTAATATGGCTCATTAAATTATTATGAAATATAATTACCCAGTACCAAAAAGCTCTTTTCCCACCATAAGTTATCTACAGAGGTGTTAAATATTTTATCTTATTGTCAGCTTACTATGAAAAGATTTTAACTTTTAGCTGATCTATCCTCTCATTTGATTGCAATCCACTGTGGTACATCACAAGGGGCCAGGGCTTCCCTGTGCACTGCTTTCCTTTCTCAGCATCATGCCCCAGACTCCACCTTAGCTCCTCTGCTGCTTTCAGTGAAATGAATGTCTGAAGCTATTCCAATATCCCCCCAAGGCAACAGCCAACACAGAGGAACATGAGCCCCATCACTTTAAGGCATTAGTTCCAACATTTTTAGTGTTGGGTTTTTTTGTTTTAATTGGGCATTTTGGTCTAAACCCTGCTTTCTGACTGATTAATTTTTCGATTAATGCAACTCCATTTCAGCTTGGTATTTTGCCTAGTTCCCTTCAAATTGAAGCAATTATAGAAAAAATTAAGTGCTCCAATAATTTTAAACCTCTTTACACTCTGCAATATTATCGGTGCACTTCACTTTTTTTTTTTTTTTTTTTTTTTTTTTTCTGATTAAATATTATCAGACAATTTAAAATCTTTACAAGAGCTTTGGATCTCCAACACTGAAAGCAAATGCTGTGCCAAAGTCAGGTGATGCTATGACATAGTATACTCCAAACAAAAGAAATACTAAAATTATTTTCAAAGACAATCTCAGGCTTTATTTATCCAAGAGCAGAACTAACAACCTCTTCACAGCTGAAGGGCAAACTCTGCCTTCTCAGATCACAAGCCAGAGAATTTAGGATGAAGTCCTGCCATGCATATGTGTAGACTGCTGTATGCAAAGCCTCATCAACATCCATGCTGCTATGAGAGTACCAATAAAGGTCCTCCTCTTGCAAAATAATTTGTTGTATGAACACATATCTCACTTGGAAGAAAAAAACAACAAAAGAAGACAGAAATGCTCACCTGAGGGGCTGACGAGGTTTGAGATTAGTAAAATCTTTGCAGAACAGCAGGCAAGGCTTCTGCCACTCTTCCTATGTCAGGAGTTCATATGTGTGATTAAACGAGCTCTGGAGCAGGAAGTTATTACATCTCACACACTTAAATGCTATCTTAAAGAGTCCACTTCTACAAATCTACTGCACTCAATCATAATTTTAGTGCTCTTTTCATGTAAGGTTCTCAGAGCAGATACCAAGGTGATAAACCTACAAACAGAAACCGTATTTTTTCTTTCTGCTAGAGGAAACTGAGGCAAAGAGAGAATTTGGTTTTGGCTAGTAGTTAAAAAACTAAAACCCAAAGAAATACACAGAAATAGATCAATGAAATCAATGCTTTTGTGCAAGGCATGGCTTCTCCACATATGCTAAACTGCATTTATCATTTCAAAGAATGCTGCATTATATATGATGGTACATGACTACTGAAAAATAGGCTCACTACATCCTCTAACTTATCTGTACTAAGCCTCACACAGTTTGTTAAACCACTCAATTAAAAACAGTAACATAAATAAAACATGACAGACTCCTGACAGTGTAAAGTGTCTATTATTCCTTTCTTAAAGCAACACAGGTTATCTTTTTTATCATTATTATTATTTTAAATACTATAAGAGCAGTTTGTAGGCTCAAGGGTAAGTTTTTGATTGCTCAACAAATGCCATTACGTTCCACACAGATTTCTTCTGATTGTCCTAAAAAAGCAATCCCCTGGAGATGGGGCAAAGACTGATCGGCCTAATCAGTTTTTGTCCCACATACCACAGCTTTTTTTCCTCACATACTACAAGAACACCACTATATTGCAGTCCATGAGAACACATACTCTCAGATGAACTAAGTTTGCAGAGGTAAATTCTGACTTCACCCTCAGACATCTGTCTGAATACAAATTCTCCAAATTTAAATCTACCACCTACTGCCTAATCCAAAGTCAGCACTTCAACGGTTAGACAAATTCCTTTTACCCCATATTTCAATAATTAATTCATTAATGACCTGTGACAGCAAAAGAAAAAAGGACGGCAAGAGAGGAAGAGAGATCTGCCTTTACAGCGGCGTATTTTGTGCATTCTCCTTGCATCCATTTTCAAACTTGTCTTCCCTTTCTTTGCTCTTTGGAGCCATCTTTCAGCCTTGACCTTAGCAGAATAAGAGCTTAGCCTCAGTGCTAGGATAAGCAAGTCTTAAGTCTAACTAGCCCTTCTACACACAGATGTATCACCCATTCACGTTTGTGAACGTCAGACATGGATGGAGGAAGAGCAAACACCACAGTGTCAAGGTCTCACCCACCATGGATCAGCCTGTCAAAACGCCCTAGGAAAAAGTACTCTTTCTACATCCTGTGATGAACATGTGAAATTAGGAGGGATGTCAGGCTTCAGGTGGACAACACCAACTGGAATCCAAAAAGCCAAACTCTTCTCATTTGTAGCAAATCACGAGCTGAGCAGAACTCAGCAGAACTGCTGTGAATTTTCTTGTGTCAGAGAGAGTGGACTTCAGTGATGATGTCTTACGGGAAGGAGAGGTGCTCGAAGAAATTGTGCCATACCAAAAAGAGTCAAATCTGTAGCATTAACTAACAACAGTCCCAAGCCCCACAGCTTCCCCCCCCCCGAGCCTCTCCACAGCTTCATGGTTTTGCAATCACTACTTGTCTTTCTTAAGCTCTATTTTCTCCTTCTTGATCTGATCCCACAAAAATATCAGGGAAAACAATGAAACTGACTGTACACTAGGGACGGGGTTATAAAAAAAAAACACTTAACATCGGTCTCATTCTGCTCCCATTGACGTCAGCTATAAAATTCCCATTGCCTTCCTGGAAGCCAAGAGATGCCACTGTGGATCACTTTTGAAAACAGCAATCAAAGAGCAGTCAAATGCAAAAAGATAGCAGACTGACAAATTTTTCTTTTCCCTCCCGTTGCTTCTAATTGTAGTTTTATTTAACTGTACCCCATCATCTGCAAGCTACTTCAGGCAGAGGGTTCCCAGGACTAAATGGAGAGGCCAAGGCCCTTTACAAGTATGCTTAAATTGATGCTGTTTCTCCAACACAGCTTCCTCATTTAGCCTTCACCTGGAAGAGTGGTTGTGTGCACACAGTTTATTTAGTTTGCTTCCTACTATACTCCTGTATTGACATGCCCTGATCAACCACATTGCCAAAAAAAACCTGGTTTTCTCCTTGGCTCCCTTACGGAACGAACTGTGAGGACCATTCAAGGGGAAAAAGTCTATTGGGAGAGCATCACAGCATGCATGCTACACAAAGAGTAGGTCTACATGTAATGGCAAACTTGGCTCCTTCAACCTTTCTAGCAGACCTCTCATCCTCTACCAACCACAAACCAACAGCCCAGAACACGAAACATACAAACATAGAAAAATCACTGCCCACCACCCCTCTGCCATGCTATCTGCTCAGTACTCCTGGCATTCTGAATTGCTAGAATTCAAAAAATGCCACAAAACCATCCCAGGGGACACCACAATTGTCCGAGAAAAAAATATAGGCCCACAGCTTTGCAGCATGGAGGTGGCTAGTTCATTGAAGAGGGCATTAGCCCTGCTGTAATGGACCTATACCAGCACATATAAGCCTGGGATCTCTGCTGGATCCACAGCCCATGCCAAAGTGCAGATGTTGTCAGGTGGGGAAAGAGCTGCAGTCATGATATGGTAAAGTCTTGTTAATAATTATGGGTGGTGCTAAGAGGAACACAGTGAAAGTTCAAACCAGGAAAAAGTAGTTCTTAACCACATAGATAAAATAGTGGTCCAAGTAGGTACTGAGCATTTTAATTGCAATATTAGATAGATGTCTTCTTAGGTACCCCTTCATCCCTTCCACAGCACCAAAATAATATACCTTTACAAATTAAGCTATTTTGTAGTATTTTTTACTAGCTATCACTTTCTCTTCATGAGTCCTCAGCAACTTCAAACAAATACTTCTAAGACACTAAGAGTGTGAAAACATGACAATGTATAGATGCATATATATCTCTAAACCTACAAAATAGCATTTTAAGAAGAAAGGGAACCAGGATTTACATTTTAAGATGTCACACTCTTGCCTTGATTGGACCCATTTATGAAGAAGAGATAAAGATGATGAAGGAGTGAATGCAAGTACTTCAAACAGGAGTGAAGTAGTAGAAATTAAGCCTGAAGTCTGGATCCCGGTAACCACAGCGCTCTGCAACACTTGAGTCTATCCAGGACCACAGAAGTGTTCAGAGAGATAAAGGATTGCAAGTGCCAGTGTCAGTGGATATTTTCTGAAATAAACAAGTCAAATCCCACAGGTCAAGGAATCCATAGGTAATCCTAATGTGAATTTATTTGCATTGCTTAAACCACACACCTGCTATTGCTAGAGCAAGATACTGCTTTGCCTCCAGAAACACAATTATTTTGCTCAAGGAAGCCAGGGCATGTCTGATTTTGGAAGCTTTTTTCAGTATTATTAACAGCTGCCATTAAAAACTGACTTCTAAGTCAGCTCTTAATAATGTTGACTTTTTAATTTACACAGAGCTTACTTAGGTGACACAAATCTTTCTCCCTTAGTTTATGCGTATGCACCAACAAGAAAAGGCACAGACCTAGAATTCTCCATGAAACAGAGAGATCTCACTGAAGTTAAGGGCAATGTAGAATGGCAAAGGCAGGAATGCAACTACTGTCAGGTACTCATCTCTGTGATTTGCTCAGTGATTAAGAGAAACTTTCACATTGTCCTGCAGTTTCTCCTGGGTTCTCTCTCACGGTCACAGTAAAAATATGGATAAGAAAATCTCTGCTCATCTTTGGGAACATGAAGGACTGACTTTATCCAGGCCAAATCTTTTCCCATACTGACAGCTCAAACTTGATTTATTCATCACTAGATGGTTGAACTCCAAAACAAACCAAGGGCTAAAAAAAATCTTTGTAGTAAGTACTTTCAGAATACATTTCCATTCTTCTCTCTCTCTTTCTTTCCTTCTTTTAAAATCAGGTAGAAGAACATTTCAAGAGATCACACATTATTTACATGCAGTATTATTTTATGGAATTTGTCAAGGTGTTAATTGAAAGTTTTAATGAATGTTAATCATCTGTCATTTTCATTGGCAATCCCCACTCTGCCATATGCTTAACTTTTACACCTGTGCAGATTTTCCAACCGGTTCTTCTAAATTGTTTTACTTTTTCAGTGTAGTATTAGTATTAATATTTAGGAAACAAGCCAGCTGCAACCAAGACTGCAGTTTATTTACTACATATAATCCCCCGTCCTGGTGAACTGCAGTAATACATCATCGCTGTACTAGCACTAGTTTTGTAATATTTGTATTAATCCAGCACAGAAGACGCAGGACTGACACCCAGAAAGACCAAAGTACTACACAGCAGGGCTATTAAAACGCTCGTAACATCTGCATGAAACTTGCAATATATTGTCCCAATTTTTGCCCCTTGCCTTCCTCCCAGCTCTCACTCTAGATCACCAGACAATTAATGCAAACTCCAGCAGTCATGTTTCAGTTCTGTTCTTTTAAAGTAATGTGGAGATTTGTTTCTAAAGGGACTGGACTGAGGAAGCACAAGCATGCAAGTTATGAGTTCTATTTTTGACTTGACTGCAAATACTCTATGTGAACCAAGTCACCCTCAGCATACATGGCACACATTTAAAATGGACATACCTACCAGGCTCCTCATCTTTAACCCTTTTCAACAGGGATCAGTCCTACTATTCAGTAATACAGACTTACCTTCAAAACATTACTCCTTTTCTTGTACATTTTAATCAGCAGTAATAGAATATTTATCATTGAGATTTAGCATTTAAACAAGACAGAGATGAATCAATGTAGTTTTAAACTCCTGTCTTTGCTTTTTCACCCATAACCACAATGTCATTCCCATGCTAAGATCACAGCAAATGCTGCTGTTGCAAAAGAGAGAAAATGGTGAAAAGTAAGTTTGGGGTTTTAAACTTGAGAAAAAATACCGGGCAGGCTACTGTACATGCTAATTGCACTGAAGGAACAGTCTGGCAAGGATAGCAAGCCCAACACAACTTCAAGCTTTACTAGTGAACACTACAAAAGGGATAAGGGAATTTCGGTGTTATTCCTACAAGAAACTTGTATGCACACAGAAAAAGTCACAGAAAAAATGCAGAGAAAACTATTTCTGAACAGAGTCACATCAGTGACATGAGTATTTCAAACAGGTAACACTGGGTGGTGGTGAGTCCTGCTGGCTAAGCACAGCTGATTTCTGTGGCTCTTGTGAGGAAACAGAGAAATAGAAGGGCTTCTGCTCCCTGCCCCTCTGCTGATACAAGCAATGAAGCACAAGCCAGTGGAAGGGGCCAGATTTAGAGCACTGATGAGGAATACCCCTTTCAAAGGCACAGGTCTCCAGAGTCTGTCCAAGTAGCTGAGCAATGCCCGGTACAGAAATTCATGCAAATCTGCAACTCTCCTTCAAGTGAATTTTGAGGAAAACTGTTAATCTGATAATTTTACCTAAGCAAAAATAACAATCTAATGGTGCTATTCTCACTACACGCAGCTCGTTGCTGCCAGTATTCCTCTGCTTTCAACTCTACTATATGAAGAACAGGGACATAACGAGGCACAGTCTCACCTTTCTTCTTTGGATATTATGCACCTCATGAAAGCACCACAAGGTGAAAGATCTTCAGTGTGGGAGGAACACACAGCCTGAGTCTTTATGGCCCCCTTTAATCACGTATTCCAGGAAGATCCTTACAGAATTTCAAATGCCCGTGAACTTGTTCCATTGTTTCGGAATACCTGGTGCTTTCCTTAAAGCCTCATTGCTTGCTATCATATGAAAATCTCAGCTTCTTTTTTACAGGGCTGAATTTTACTGTTGCAAAGTTAAAGACCCTGAACTATAAAAGGCTGAGAAACAGGGCTAATAAAAAGGAAATCAGACTCAGAAAAATCAGAATTACTTTTAAAACCCCATGCTGAATGAGGCTTCTGACCGTAAACTTTTTAACACTATGGATGGACAGAAATACTATGCAGATGACTCTGGACAAAGGACAGAGGGAACACAGAGAGAACAAAGTGTGCAACACAGTCAGCTAACTGGAAAGTCTGGCTTTCCTCTGATGAACCGTGTCAGAAGTAAAAACACAGAAGATTTCCATCTGTAAAATGGAATAACAATACAGAAGGCAACCCAGCAAAATCCTTTAAAATACATCTATTCAAACCACTGCTTCTAGAGTATAATTATAATAATGTTAAGCCAGTACCTGAGGATTCTTTAATTGAAAACTGGTACAGTTACTCTGTTAGGACAGTTACTATGTGCAATGAAGGCAGAGATTAGTAAAGGAAAAGAAAACTCTCCTGCCATCCCTTGTGAGTCCAGCTAATGTACAATGCTCATTTTCTCTGTACCTCAGTTCCTATTTAAACAGCTGTTCACTGAAGAAAAACTGTTTAAAATAATTCAGAAAGATAAAGCTACCTATTGCAACTATTAAATAAAACTGCTAGGAATTTCCTAGAAATTTCACTGAACAGTAGGAAGTAAGTTCTTCATTTTCTACATCATAAGCCTAACAACACTAACAAACCCCATGCTCATTGCACAGCTGCACATTTTATAATATGAATTAAGACTGCTGAAAAGAGAAACAGACAGAGCAGAACTGCCAAATGCTCTGGAGATCCAGGTGTTGTACACACGGTGATTGGGCCTGAGCTGGAGTGGACTAAAAGGCTCATTCTCCAGAAGCAGCTCCCATAGTACCAGAAGTGGAAATGAATTTGCATTTGCTCAAATGTAAATGGTATTCATGAGAGTAAAAGAAAATCTCAGAAGTAAGGCTTATATATAGCATATTCATGAATCTGAAAGGGGTATTTTGACATCTTGCTTTTTTGAGCCTTACATTCCTTTTCCACTGATTTGCAATGGGAAAAAAAATACGGTCTCCCTGATCTCAGATGCTGATGTCCAATTAGTGAGGTGGATCAACGATCTAAGTGCTGTAAGCATTCATCAGAGACCAAGCTCATAATCTTTGATACATGTATTAGTTTAGGTTCTATGAGAGCCTTCAGGGTACAGCAATGAGGAAAGGGTGCAGCAGAGAAGTGCCGGGGCTGCAGCGAGATCTGGGGATAAGAGGGAATACAAGAAAACAAGCTCAAGATTCAAGGATGAGGAGAAGCCTGGATCTCAGCCTCATACCTGCTGTCTTTTTTCCTGTCCACTATATCATGTACGCAACAGTAACACAAGAAAGTAAGACGGCTCCATTGGACTTAAAGCCACCGTCAGGCACATCCAACAACGTTTGCTCCCAAAGCCAATACTCCCTCTACAACAATTACTTTTACTGTATGTTACTACAGTCTACGCAGACCATTACTACACTACACACATACAAAGACCCCACTGCCCTACATCTTACATAAAAGAAATATTTTGCTTCTATGCATAAGACTTAAACACTATGAACCGTCAATTGCTATTGCAACTGCTTAGGAAAAGGAGCAAGTAGTACCAGCAATGGCCTGTTGCAAAATACGTGTATTTATAGACAAATTTACAGATTCACAATTCACTTGTGAAAAATTCTCATTAAAAAAACTGGTCATCTCTTTTGAACAGAAAGGCAATAAAAGGTTTGTATTTTACATACTACTGTATTGAGAGCTTGACAGTCAGTTTTGGATTAAAGAATACCACATTTCTAGTTTGCTTAGGCCACAGCAAAATCCTTCTTAAATCTCTGTTGTGTTTTCAGGGCATGCATGTGTAAATGCTGCCTAAAGATAAACTTGAGGTACAAGTGGAAAAAAAGTAAATATAAATAATCCTTCACATTCTGAACTCATTTTATACCAACTGTTTGCCTCCCAACTTCGCCAAAACTCTTCTGTGTTAAGCCTATGATGGGAAAAAAGATTTCAGTCTTGCGTGACTTAAAACCTTTTTTTTTCTTTTTTTTTCTTTTTTTTTTTAAGCATTTTTGATAAGGATTGGCTTTTCATCAAGTATTACAACATTTGCAAAAAGCTTGACATAGCAAGTCAAGCCTGATATCCTTTGTCTATGTTGCATATATTCAGGCTCAAGGAACACTGCTGCACACCGCGAGCCAGGCTCCTGAGACAACATCACCACCCTAGCTTTTTGGAAACCTGTACAGCCTCGTAGTGCTTCCCTGAAGAAGGGAAGAGATGAAAGGATGACACTTCCCACGTCTTCCTGAAGATATAGCAGGGCTGCTCCCCAAAGGAAATGGATCTGCAAAAGATGCCACAAGATCCTGCATTTTCTCGGTTTGTTTTTTTCACACATGGTGACTGGGAACTAGAATTATTTTTACAGTCCCCAAATTGGAAGATACTTTGCAAAAATGATACTTTAGATGATTCTGCACAAGGAAGATAATCCTTAAACCTGCTTGTCTTTACTGCACTTTGGCCCCAAAAGAAATTCCATTTTCTCGCAAGAGTAGTGTTTCCTATAGGAATGTTCTCTGTCAGCAGCGACAGGACACTGAAGGAGTAAATCTAAGTAGGAAGTTAGTATATATGATTTTAAGGAGCACCACATCCACTGTTTCTATATAATAGATGGGGAAACTAAGGCAGAAGTGTGCTAAGGAAAATGTCTGGGCCACTGTGGATTAGTGGCAAAGCTGAGATCAGACAAATCACCATGATAAAATGGCAGTCAAGAAAAAGAGAAAACAGAGGAGACTCAACATTTCAGATGACAAGAAGAGAATTAATTTTCTGATGTGGTGTTTCCTTGGCTCTTTTGTCTTGTCATGTACAGCAGCAATAATGTTCATAGGATTAGAGTAAACTCACAGCAAACAACCCTTATGATTATTAAGCATCTCAGCTACATCATCTGCCAACCTTCCACATCAAAAATTATTTTTGCGGGCATCTGAAACAAAAAACTTACAAAATACTAGCCCAGAATTTAAAACACTTCTTATACATGTTAGAAAAGTAAATATGAAATGTCAATGAAGCTAAAAAGGAGCAATAAGCTGTCCATTGTTCTTTTGCAATGACTAATTTTCATTGGGGTCCTTATTATGCAATAGTTATTATGGAGCAACAAAACAAAACTGCATGCTATTGTTTAAACACATTTGCTGCATATGCCAGCAGTAAAGGATGGAAATATGTGTAAAGGATAATACACAAAATGTAGCCAAATGTATTCTATATTATGGATCCATAATACAGAATGCAAATGATTCTGACTAAGCATTCACAGGAGACAGTCTTTAGGGTGCATGCTGTGAATGTATATTATGAATAATGCATAAAACTTGGCTAAATCTTAATGAGTCCATTGACATCCTATGGGGTCCACAGGAGCCTCAGATCCCAAAGCATGTCAGTGGCATATTACCCTCCTCCCCCCATATAAAAAAATACTTTCTTAAAACAAAGGCAATTAAAACACAAAAGAAAAAAACCCTAACTCTGATTTAACTCCCTTAAGATGGCAAATGCAGAGACAGTCACAAAGTCTGATTGCTTTCACCCCACTGTGCCTTGATGTTCTGCATTACACCAGGGCACTGCATGGCATGGTCTGCAGGGTGGCATCAGGTGTGAGACACGAGTTACTCCTCCTTCCCAATGCAGTATACCAAGGGGCTTCTCCACACACAGAGAAATGAGGACAAGAGGTGACAAGAATTCCTAGTATATTTCTTGTCTGTCCTCCTTCCATGATTCCCAGATTCTGTAAGTGCAGTAATTAATGTATTAGGAGCCTTCAGAACACGTGGCAAACAACCCCATGTATTGCTTATCAGCTAGCCAAAGCTACTCCAAGGGATTAAGTTCACATGGTAAAGGACAAAGAACTTGACCCAAGAGAAGTGCCTGGTGTTTACAACTTGCATGCACAAAAACATAGTAAGAAAAAAATATCCACCTCCTGAGTGAAAATGTAAGGCTGAACCATTCTATCTGGGTGTACAAGTATACCATATTCACTAGGAAAAAAAGTGTTGGCATCAAGCCCCAGCTCCACTTGGAAGTGTGAAGATACTTTTTGTGTGTCATGTGCTTGGAAACAAATTAGTAGATTTTTCCTATATTACAAATATGAAGAAAAATAAATGATTAGGTTCTTGCTTATTTAGGGTTATAAGTCTTCATAACCATACAAACAGTAATTAATTAATTCTTGCAACACCCGTGTGTGATGGTAAGTCTGTACATCCTTCAACACAAGGAAACTGAGGAACAAAAGGTCAAGAGACTTACCCAGCACACCAGAGCACTTCAGCAGCAGAGAGGGCTGCAGCTTGTGCTCTCTGCCATGCACTCACCCACGACACTCAAAATGGCAAATGCCAGTCTGCTTAAGGACCACTTTCACACTCAACCAGGCAACTGCAGGGCCAAAGCCCATGCAATCCCCAACATCTGCAGGGCTGACACCAACTGAATCCATCTCATCAGACCTGACCTGGCTCTGACCTCTCCATTCCTACAGCACATAAGCCAGTACACACACATTCATGCCCCGAACCCCCAGACACACTCATATCCAACATGGATGGACTTCTGCTGGCTGGCATGCCAAGGCAGACCTGTTTCTGGGACTGGGCAGGACCCTTGTCCTCTCGCCACCAGACCACTGTGCCCACTTAGGCCTCACATTGTGCCTGCACCCATCAGAGCTGGAAGACCAGGTCAGCACTTTTCATCCCATCCTAATTTCAGCACCTAAATCTGCCACTCTAAAACAACAGGAAACCTTGGGGACCCCCTCTTCCCAGAGACGGAGCGAAGATGACAGCTTCCCCAACAGGACTTGCACTCTCACCCAAAGAAAGAGTCAGGGAGAAGAGAAAAGCACAAGCACCCATGGGCTGAGCTGGAGGCAGTCTGCAAGGCAAGAGCTCCTCCATCACTGAGGGCATTTGAACAGGAAGAGGTCAGGTCTGGGACAAATTCAACATAACTGAGTTTTGTACAAAAGAGCAGAGAAAAATATCAGCTGCCAGGAAATTCAGAAACATGAGGTATTTCTTAGAATTTGCTAAAATCTTCCCCTCTCACATGCACTTCCAATGGAAAATCGATACCAGGGATGAAGAAACTATCTGGGTGTTCAGTCAGCATTTATGACCTCACAGAAAAAAAATTCTTTTTTAACATCAAGCTTTTGCTTTCCCTGTTTCTACTTTACAATAACAACAAAAAATCCAAACATTATTTTTTTTGCATGTGAAAACATTCAACAAGCAGATCCTTAAGGAAAATAACTGATGTAAACAGCTCAACTGGATCCACAGCAGAATCTGGCATGAAAGGTACACAGAGAGAGCAGGGGTACACGCATGGCCATCTTTAAGCATAGCTGCCTGTGTATTTAGGCAAGAATATACAACCTAATTTTATCCCACGACAAGAATTTTTTCTTTTAATCACAGGTGAATTTTTTGTGCAATTGCAAAATATAACTGTTTTTTTCTTGACGGTGTGTAAATTTGCCCTGTGTACAAAGACACCTATTTACACACACACACACACACACATCTATGAGGTGTTCACAGGAACAATAGTGTCAAACTATCTTACCTTTGCAACCCATCCTGCTACTATTTATACTTACTGTTACAGATATCAGCAATTGTTTCCTTGGCTCCTTACCCCTCCCGGACAAAGAAGTCTCTCAGTAGCACTTTCTTTCTCAGCAGGAAGCTCAAGCGTTTGTGATATCCATTTTGATACAAAACCTAAATTAGGCCTCTGGAAATAGGTAATGCATAAAAAGAAGCATTTTTGTGCCACAAGATTATTATTATAGGTTACTGTTAACCCTTGGGAGATGGAGGTGAGTCCTGCAGCTCCCCACTGAGTTGAATATTTGCTAAGAAATCACAGGTGCTACCTAAGCAGATATTTCAGGTGTGCTTTGTGATAAAGAGAAGGATCCTGTTGACCCATCATATTCGGATAGCTAGTTCAAGTGCAAAAGCATCACCAGTTAAACAAAAAGCATCAGCACAGCATGCACATGCTGCAATGCTCTTGCACTAACAAAACATTCCAAAGGGGCTGAATACAAGGGCAACTGTGGAATTACTGATACAGAGATAAATAAATAGAAATCACTGCTAGCTATATCTGAACTACCCAAAACACATTCTGCTTCCTAGCTCCCTAAAATTCTCCCCTACTGCAAAGTTTCCACCAGGTCATGTATTACTGAAAAGAACTACATCCCTCAAAAAGGAAAAAAAAAAATAATTTGGAATCTTTAAACAATTTATAGTTTTCAAGTTTCAAAAGTACTGGGGCAGACAATCTGTGGGATGTATTCCAGCTTTACAAGTGTGAGTCAAGTTATACAAATCATAAATGAACTTTTTTCCTTCAGAACCATCACCATCCCTGAAGTTAGGAGAACGGGTCCGTAATCCAAATTCAGTGAACCACACTACCTTGCACTAAAGCTACACCACCTCCTGTTGTGATACAAGTTGGCCCAGCATTACTCATTGCTTGACTTACTTCCTTAGCAAAAGGAGCCATACCGCAAATTCAATCTGTTATCTGCCCACACGATTTAACTCAAGTTCAGCTTATCCTAGGTACTTCTTTTTCCTTCAAACATGAAGACTTCAAAGGGCTATAAACTGTGATCTTAAATGCAAAAGTAATTGCATGTCACTAAGTTTTCCCTAAATTTAAACAAGTATTTCAGTGAACTACGGTCACTACTTGTTAAGCCTGAGAAAAATGAAGCCTTGCCGTACGCTGAGAGACAAATTGGATCTCAGAGCCTCACACATCCTCCCATTCCAATCCCTGTGCACTGTATACCTGGGGGAATACAAAGGAGAAGCATTCCCAATAACTTTGTATACTTGCAAGATTAAGTTTCTCTTAATAAATTTTAAGCTTTATTTTCCTTCAGTCAAAATGCCACACACTTCACAATCACTACACCTCAAAGGGGAAACCCTGTGGAATAGTTATTATTTTGAAGACTGTTCTGATTGTTGCACCGATGACCAGAGCACAAACTTTTGCACCAGTTTGTGGGCAACCATTGCCACAAACAACCTCCTGTCAAGAGTACAGTTGACATGAGCTACAACTCACTGCAAAGAATAAGTAGCTTTCTGTTTGGCCTAGAGATTTGCCCACAGCCAGGGAGAAGCACAGGGAAGAAAAGAAGCCAGAATTGTTGCTGCTACTTCCCCAGTCTGGCCATTAGATTTGGCATGGCTCTTCCTAGACTCTTTGTTTTAGCTCTTTGTTTTAGCTGTTCTGACATCTGTGCATTGCATTTACCCTGTTGTGCAAGCATGACTATTTCCTAAGAGATAAACAGATATCACCATGCCCACAGTGCCCGACAGAGAATTAAGATTCAAGCTTCCCTAGGTACTCTAGTCCCTGTCCTTTTCACTTGCAAATGTAAAGGGAACTCCACAAGCTCCAAAGGGAAAAAGAAGGAAAACATCTCAATAAAGGAATGGGAACAAAAATTCTCCCTCACTCTCCTGGGTTTTTTTAAACAGCTACTTGAATCATCTCTGCTTAGAGACAGCCCCACTTCTTCAGCAATGGAAAAGCAGTACAAGCTTTTTGTCATTTGATCCCCCCAAACATTTTGTAATTTAATATAAGCAGGCTTCTCACTGGGCTTTCAGACAAAAGTTTGCCCACATGCCCTTTAAAGTACATACCTGTTTTTGCCTTTGTCTGCTAAGTTCCTTTTGCAGCTGCATTCCCACAGAAACGTTTCTATACCCACTTTCTCCTTTCGTTTCTATGGTCTGCTCAGAGGTGGATTCATAGCTGGGCTTCAGCAGTTGTATTTCTTCCTCAATTGATGCTTCCCTTTATCTATTCTGAAGTTTGCAATGTAAACCAAACAGGAATACCACCTTTCTAAAATTACTGCTATCCCACTGTCCTCCAATGTAACATTAACAAGAGGCAATATTCTCCAAAGCTATGAAGCATATACTGCCCTAAATTACATTGCAGTTGCTGCCCTGAGCTCACACATTTTTGAATAGGAAGGCTCCCAGGGATCTCTCTATCCGTTCTGACTGCATTTACTGCTTTAAAATATTTTTAACCCAGACACTGAAGTGCCAGCCTAGCAGCCCTTCATGCTAATCCTAGCCTGGGTGGCTGTTCTTAAGGGAAAGCATTCAAAAATTGTAGCAGTGCATCAACTTTGACCCTTTTCACTTAAAACATGAGACTTTTTTTTTTTTTAAGGGAAAAAAAATTAGATTCCAGAGGGAATCACTGAACTCTGACCTGCTTAAAATTAGTTTTGTTTTAGTGCCTGTGTGGTGACTCAACAGGCCAATTTTCCAGACACTTAAAGACTTCTCTGCTCCTGAAGATTCCAGTTCAAGTCCTGGACTTGCAGCCTGGGGTCGGATCAGAACACTTTGTTCCATGGCTTCAAGCAGTGAATTCCCAGATTGCGTACCTTGCCAGATGCTGGCATGCCTGGTAATAAGAAGGGCTGTAACTGAGCTAATTACCTTTTTTTTTTTTTTTTCAATCTGTGAAGAGTCTTGCTCGCAATATGTATGTTAGACTGAAAGAATTTCCCGTCAAAATTCAGCAGTCGAGAAATGTTTATATGGCTCTGATAAACATTTCATGATAAGCTGGATTCTTTCAGGGAGGAGGGAGAAGATGTGTACTTTGGTCTTAACAGTGCAGCAAATAACTCTCAAATAGGGTCTGGCTGAGTGTATCCGTCTCACTGGGAGTAACTGATTTGATTTTTTTAATCTGTCACAGGCATTACGAACACTAAATGAGTCACCATGGACTCCTATGCTGCAAAAAACAGCACCACAATGCTTCATTTGCTCTTTAACAGGACTTCAAGTGTAGTGCCTAGTATCAAAAAGCCCTGTCAGATAACAAATTAAAAAATCCCAGGAAATGAAACCCAAACGCAGTTTTGGACCAAATTATTTCCTGCAGAAGGTTAACGCTGCCCAGCAAAGCAAGGCTCATGTAGGACCAATAATTTTCCTAAATCTCAACAGAATTTTTCTGTTTAATCTTACCACTAATGCTATTGCATATTTTTCACACCTCTCACCAAAAGATCTCAAATGATTTAACAAACAGCCTCAGAAAACCTCCTGTAAAGTGAAGGAGTACTATTATCTCCCCTTATAAGCAGTGAGGAATTAAAGCAAAAAAAGATGCTAAGAAACTTTGGCCATGAGGCAATGAAGAGCCAGACCAAGAAACAGAACCTAGGTGCTGGTCCATATTAAATGGCATCTGTTACATTTCCATCCCCGTTTCACAGTGATTATGGAAAAAAAAGCTTTGCCAACATCTATAATCACTTATTTGACAGCTGCTAACCCAACGAACATGAAGGCAATTTATACACAGCACCCTAATCTTCCTGAATTTGATCATGTATGAACACAGCACCAGTACTTGTTCCACTGTAATTCTGGGTTTCTCTTAGAAAGAATGTAGCTTTCTTCCTGTTTTGGAAAGAAAACAAGCCACTAAAAGACAGGGGTTTAATATGCAGTCATCAATATGCTGTTCTCCAAAAACAAAAAATGTAAAACATTAATAACACAAACAATGATGCACACTGTTCTGTGTCAAAAAAATGCCTCTGTGTTTTTCCCAGAAAATCCTCCTTCAAACTATACATAAAATATCTCCAAGGCAGACAAGCCTAGCTTTACACCCTAAGAGACACTGGTCAGGGCAAGCTAAGGGAGAAGAAATTCTGTGACAAGAGACAGTGACATTTCTCCATGAGCATCCTCCACGTATTTAATCTCAAGATCTGCATGCCCCTAGTGCATACCATCCTCCACATATTTAACCTCCAGATCTGCATGCCTCTGGTGATCACAACTGCCACAGGACCTTTAAAATATCCAGCTAGGTTAAAAGTTGTGAGTCTGCTTCACTAGAGACCTGCCTGCCCTATTAAACTGTAGTGTCTATTGTGAAGAAGCAACTAGTGCATGTTAGTCCATGGTAGATGGCTGACAGCGTGATACCTCTGCCTAGTAAACCTACCAAAGAACCACCAGAGTGTCTCCACCACTGAGCCTGAACATGACTACGTACCACGAATTACCACCACACCTTCTCAGAGAACTGTCACTGTATCAAAACAATGTGAGCTAACTAGGTTATTCATCACCTGCAAAAAACCATGCTGCTCAGAGCTTTTTGGATACAATGGTGAAGGTGAAGAAGGCTTTCTTCACCACCTACACAGCCTGGGCTAAATTCTGCAAAACAAATTTGAGCCGCAGTCAGACTCGATGTCAGACTTTTGCCAGCTGAGCTCCCTCTCACTTCCTCAGTTTCAGGTCATCTGAATACCCTGACAACCTGTGAGGATAAATCAAGCACAGAAGGTGTTTAGGAACTAAACATACATGTCAGGTGTTTCTATAAAACCTACACGAAGTTATATCAAGTATCCCAAATTCCGAACCCTTAACAAATGTATCGCACATTTTGGAAACGGCAGGCAGTGACTTAAAATACAGACACACTGGTTACAAAAAATAAAAAGAGGTGGAGTAAATCTGGGAGGAAAATGGGAGACAATGAACAGGCTGACATTTTTCTCTCTAGAGGACAGACCAATTGCATGAAGCTTCCCTTCAATGGGGTCTGCTCGTTGAGCATCTCTAATCTTAAGGCACATTAAGCAACACCTTAATACCAGTAATCACTGATCTCTTATCTCCAGGCCAGAAATTACTGTTAGCAGCTACTGGTCAAGTCTCCTGCCTGACACAGGAATCTCACCCAGCAGTTTCCACAATGTGCCTGTAACTCCTGGTACAGCACAAATCATTGGCCAGAGCCCATGAGCAGGCCCTGCTGGAACGAAGGTCCTGGTTGTCATCTTGCTTTGAGAGCATTTGCAACCTAATACATTTTCACTTCCAGCCTGCCCATCCTCTTTCATCCACACCAGCTGAGGAGTGATGTGCCAGCACCCCAGTGAAGAGTCTTGTGGCCATAAAACGTTCTCGTAGATGACACCTGGTTCTGTTGCCAGCTACATCATACTGTATGTTACATAAAAACTGTGCATGTTGCTGATTGGTTTTTTAAGAAATTATTTACACTGCCTCTTTGATCTTCCTCAGCACTAGCAAAAATAAAGCTCCAATTCAGCGAAGGGCTTTACTGCCTTTGCCAGATTTTAAGCACTGAAGGATGCCCGCTGGCTATGGTGGGAGATAAATGCTTTAAGTCAGGCACATTCATAACCACGTCAGGGCCAAAATCCCTGCACAGCCATTCAAAATGCATCCAAGGCTTGTGCTTTGCTTCTGGAAACTTTATTTTCACTTTACATATAGTCAAAACCTGACAAGAGCTCACTGTCGGATTATGCAGGAAATCTGCAAGTTTCACCAAGGTGTGATCTTATGCTTTTTCACACATTATTGTATCATGCCGCGCCAGAACACTAACGTATGCACAGTTCTAAAATAACTTGCATTATTACAGCCCAGCACGGAGAACGGCGCTGAGAAGCCGAGACGCAGACCTCCAGAGATCTGCTCCTCAGTCACTTGCAAACTGATAAGGGGTCACGATGCCTTTCTTACCACGGGGAAATTTTATTTTTTTAAAAAGAAGAAATAAAACAAACCAAGCTTAGCGTTCCAAAACCTTCTTCCCCGTTTCTTTCTCATTGAAACGAAACTGTCGATTGACACATTCTTCTTTGGTCATGTTGGGGTGGGAGATATGGGATTTAATAACATTTAACTGACTTGCTATCAAGAAGGAAACATATTTTTCTTCTCTCAAATTTGAAACTGACACTTTCTTCTTTTTTTTTTTTTTCTGTTGGCCTACTTTCTTTTAAGTTGCTTTTCAATTATTTATGAAAATGCAATAATGCATTACTTTGCTGTGCAAATGTTTAGAAGGAGATAGTGTCTTTCAAGTGAAAAAAACCCCTCATACATGGTTATACAGGGGGTTGTTTAAAAGCATTTTGCAGGTGACACTTATAAAAAACAATATACTTTCATTTGCTCCCCCATACACATCCCCATTTTCTTGAAGCTGTGTGTTTGAGTCAATAAAAAAGAGTCCACAGCTCCACAGAAACACCCCACTCACTGCTCTCCAAAGCTGGAGCTTTAACAAACAAAAGCTCTACTCTGTACTAGGGGCTGAACCAAAACCTATTAAGCCACTGAAAAGATTTCACACTTTCTGAACAGCAAAAAGAGGGCAACATCTTGTCCCACTACATAAAGGAAATTAATAGCAAAACTTCCGGTGTTTCACTCAGAATTTTCGAAACAGTTTTGCTGTGGGTTTTTTTTAAACAGATGGGTTTTTTGAAATGGCTGCGTCCCCAAGCCCATCAAACATCAGCAAACACTCATGGATGAACTTTTCACAATTATGGAAGCCCCATGGGGACGCCCACTCAAGGGACTATCACTTCCAAAGGCTCACGACCTCAGGGTTTTAGCACCAACAGACTATAGGAGATAGCAAAGTCTTCCCTGGTGGCAGTAGGTACAAAACCAGGCCCATATCATTCACCATGCCTTAAGCACCACCCTCAGATGGGCAACTTTGGTCTCCTGAGATGAGTAATCACTATTACACTCAACAGTGAGATGCTCTTTCTCTGAAATACTTTCTGCAGAATCCTCCTGCTGTTGACAGAGGGACACATGATGGACCAGCTTTGCTAGGACTGAAGCCACCCTTTGTATGTAAACTGTAAACAAAGATCCTGCATATGTTCACATTATTGATCTAGTATATCAAACCAGGAAAAGAGACTGGAAGGTATGATAAAAATGAACACATGTATTTAACAGCAAAATAAAACAAAACGAAATAAAATCAATAAATACAACTCACCAAAACAAACCAAAAAACTTCCCAGAGAGGTTGTGACACCTTCATACATGAAGATCTTAAAGCCTTAAGTACACAAAACCGCAGGTGACCAGATTGGAACCATTTCAGCTCCAGATTACCAGCTTTGCCACACCAGACCACTGCATTGGACATGACCAACATCTCTGGTGATACAAAAGAAAACAACTCTACAAGGATTTAGAGAAGTCTCTCCTACCATTAACCATATGAAATACCTTCAAAATCATGTATTAGAACTGGAATGCACATCAATTCTACAGCCTCCGGAGCTCCTCGAAGACACCTCTCACACACTTGTCACAGTCCCTGTAGGGTTTCAGAACACAACGAGTGTTTAACGAAGCAGGTAACAACATGGGGTTTTTGTTTTGTTACTGTTTTTTTTCCCACTAACGTGACCTCGGCACCTAGGCCACCCTGCAGGGCAACAAGGCACTGTCTGCACTATCTTCAAAAATGGTACTTTGGCTGCATTGAAATCTCACTTTTCTAACTGAATGCTGCACTAATGCCAATAGTCACATTTTGTTGAATTTAAACCAAGTCACTTTACTAAAGTTAAACCTATGCTCAGATACTGTTCTCGATCAGGGCCATGTACCACACCTCTATTAACTCATGTGGCATATTCTGAGTTCATCACAAATGGGCAGGGAAGACACCAAAACATTTCTAAGCACTTTAGGCTTAGAAGGAATTTAAAAAGTAATAGTGCTCAGATAAAAATAATTATATAAACCTGCATGGTAATACAAGTAAGTATTTTCCTTCTTCCCATACACTAAACCACAGAATTAAAAACTAAGAAAAAAAGAAGAAAACCCTTGCATTCTTAAAACTGTGGTGCAACACCACTTCTTTTCCATGTAGCCTCTTACTGCTACTTCTTTATACTATATTTTGGTGTTCATTGCAGAGATGCTTGGATATAGAACTGCTGCTGCTATTCATGCTGCTATACCCACACCTTTACCTCCAATATACCTTTAAGGATTAGAATATCTTGGTTTCTCCATTTTCTACCCCATTCCAGCTTGTTACTTCTCACTAGGAGCCACTTTCTCTACCAACACAATGCATTAGTTATTAAAAGAACAGCGGGACATGCAGTAAAAAAATTCCCTCCTCCCCACTACTCCTCATACAAACACACATATTGCTATAATTCAGACAACCTTATATAAGGAAAGATATTGGTCTAATGACATTTTGCAGCTGGGGAAAGAGGTAAGCATCCACATGAAGTTCCCAAGCACACATTTTTAATGTGTTAGCAACCTACTATCTGCATGCATGCAGAATCACACCCACAACTCTTCTACTGATTGGGCCCCCAATGGATGCAGACCTGACTCCCTTCCTCACCCCAGGAGGGGCTGCCCACAGAACACACCCTGGGGATCTACCACACACATTTTTATGGTGCTGCTTTCCTCTACAGCACTTTCCTGGCAGAGAGAGGCCTTCAGTTTTCAGAATTGACAATTGCCTTTCAGAAGCACTAAATTCACACATACATATTTGTACATATTCATCAGCATTTACTCATTTTTAATCTCTCATGAGAATTAATATTATTCCTCTACAGCCACAAAACTTACATCATCCCATGCAAAATGCTACTTACCTACGGCATCTCTGTTTATAGGGATGCCTCATTACATCTAATTTCAGGTTCCAAATGGAAACTGTTACACAGAAGTGACAAGTATTTCAGTATTTCTGCTTCAGCTGTCTTTTCTGACTGTCGTCAGGAGGCACAAAACCAACCTCAGCAACAAGTTTCAGCAAGAACTGAAAAACTCACCCTATGTGTGTGTGTACTGACCGAGTATCTGTGCATGACTCGCAAACCTGAACTAATTAATTGTCCTACATTTGTTAATCTCAACCCCAACGAACTTAATGCACCCACGGTGCTGCTAAAGGAACTCAGATTCCCAGGAATCGGAACAAATCGTTTTGTTTCCTCCGAATCAGACCGTCCTGCTTCTGGGGGCTGCCTGCATACAATTACAAATATAAAAGCGATCTGAAGCACAAGCAGCACTTCCTACCAAACACACTCTTCTCCCAGATTTGAATTCATAAAGCAGACCATTGCATTAGCACATTCACTTTTCTGTGACTACATACGCTTCTTATATATTTTGCATACCCTTCATAGCAGATGCGTTCAATTTATTATTAAAAGGAAGCATAATTGACACATACATTGCATTTCTTGTTATTATTTATGCATTTGCCTATATTCTGGCATGAGAAGCGTGATCTTTAATACCACGGCATAAGGAGCAATCTCATTTCAGTGAAAACACAGCTGCATGTTACTGGATGCACACATAAGGCCAGCACATGAAGAGCCACATCCTTTGCTCTTCCCCAGGAACCGCAGTGTCCCCAGGCTCCTCCAGCCAGTGGAAAAGGAAAGACTCCACAAAGTGTGATTTGGTGGATGAAATGCTGTGACAGAACAGGTATTTTCCCTGTGTTTGCAAAGAATTCTTTAATACAGAAGTCAGCATCTGCCTTTAATTCTGTCTGCTCTGAAATCACTTGAAAATCATCCATTTTCTAATTTTCTTCTCTCCTCTAATAGTTCCTGAATTTTTCTCACTATAAACTTTGTCCATTAGGAGTAATCTCCAGCTAGAAAGCCAGTTGTGACATTACAGTGGTGGTCCCAGCTAAGAAAAGCAACTCCTCCATTCACTGACCAAAGGCACTGACTAAGCCATGTAACAGCTATTTTGCTTTTTTTAAAAACCAAACTAAACCAAAACGAAAAAACCAAGGACTGTAAAATTAACTTTTAGATCCTTATTCGGTAAATATTTAATTGCTAGATGAGGATTACAACTGTGTCCCCCAGTTCTTTTCATTACACTGAAAGCCTACTCATGCACAAGGATTTTATAGCAGTGTGAAAAGTAGACTCCATAATTCTAGTCTAGAATTTGAACCAATTTAATTAAATGTGCCTTTAGACTGACTGCCACAAAAAAAAAGCATGGCACTCAGTTGAATTTAAACCTGTTTAAACTCAGTCAAAATACCTCCTCTATAAAAATTGAAGATACTGCAGGCTGTATGTACACCTGCTCCAGAGACAGGTCAATGTTTCTAACAAGCTGAAAATTATTTTGTCTCCTCTCAAAAATTTTGTCCCCTCTCCTGAACTTCTCAGACCAGGATGAGCCATTGCTCTGCTATGAGTTGGCAACCTCACCATTTCCCACCAGTTCTCTGCTGTCCTAGCCAACCTTCTACCCTTCCCAGACTAAAAGGCATTAATTTAAAATTAAATACATTAAACCACTGCCAATAAGAGCAAAACCTTAAAGACAATTTTACTAAGACTCCAGTATACCTTAAGCATCTCTTTAGGCTTTGACTAGCAAAGGCAAGTATCCTATGTAGCAAATCTAAGCCTATAAAACAAGATGTTGGTTGGCTTTACCAAGACCTTTTAGACTCATTTCAGATAAAATCTGGTCCATCCTCCCAGGGACCAGGAGACTGCAGTGGGAATCACTCCTCTAGGTAATGTCATTTTATTTGCATTCTGTTCTCCTTGCAGTAGGTACAAAACATCATCAAATTGCACTGGCCAGTTGAGCCTGCCCAGTTTGTTTCAGGCCATGCTCACAAATAAAAAAGTTGGGTTTAAGCAATCAGCATCATTTATCAGACTAACACAGTATTAATACACCACAGACTCTCCCATGTATTTTAACTACAGCCATTCAAGGGATCAATTACTTGTACGTAAATACATAATTTAAATAGTGTGAGGTTTTTTTTCTTTGAGATTTTGCAGTAGTGATGAACACTATCCTTATAATGTAACTTTGATCTGCAATTTTCTGTCAATTCATTTCCTTGAAATCTAGGTAAATACTCTCTTTTTTTAAACAATAATCACAGAATACACTTTAGCTTTGTCACCAGGATTTCTTTTTATTTAGAAGAACGTCAGGAAACTGGGAGAGGGGAAAAAGACTTCTGTTAAAAGACAATTCACTGAAGGGTCTTTTAGCCAGCAATTGTCAGCACTGCTCAGGGCCAATGGATCAAATTTAACTCTAAAAAGTGCTGATGGTCGTATGAGTCATCACAGTAGGAGCTGGAGCTCTGGGCCACTCAAGTTCAATTTTTGGCATTACCACAGGCTGTAGGAACTGGGATCTTGGTGAGCAAAGATTTGCTCCGTATTTGATGCAGTGGGTAAAGTGGCATTCTTAAAATCACCAGCCTCCCAAGCAGCTAGTAAGCCAGCGGGAGGCTAGTAGGAAGAGAGAGTAACTGCCCTTTGTGCCTCTGAAAATAGCCAATATTAAAGGATCCTCTTATGTATCACCCGAGTTTCAATCTGTGCTTGCAGTTCAAAGGAAAAGAGTGAGGCTGGAGAAGACAAAAAATAAATTAGTCAGAAATATTAGAGGGGACGACCCTCAAGCTGTCATGAAGCATATGGCTTCCTCATCTAGAAATGTGTGCAAGTAGGAAGGATGTGTGCTCTGTAAGCAACAAAAACTTGGTCAGATAATGCACCTTACATATATAGAACATACTGTGTATGTGCCTGTGCATGTTCACCCGGTACTTTAAGTTATCAGAGACATGGGGAAAGGTACTGCAAGAATAACCATCTGGCATTTATCCAGGATGCCCACCAGTGGAGCAAACAGCTCGTGGCCTTGAGCTGCTTTAACAGACACTTTAACAGTACATCCACTTTACCTGTAGTGTCCAGTCTCCACAGAATGCCCAAAGAAGGTGTAAGTAGAAATTATCACAGTTAAGATGGGATTCTAATGTTTTGGTCGTGACCTGGATGTTCTATGTTATCTGTTACTAGATTTCTCAAAGGGAAACAGATGAGGCTTCCAGTTCTCCTACTCCTACACTTTGGTCACAAATCTGAAAGGAAATTTTCCTAATTGGGTCTGAGCACACCATGAAAAAGGAAGAAAACTCCCAAAAGCCCCCAAGATTTCGGTACCACTGAAGAGGAGCTCATTCTTGTTTCAGGCTGCAATTTACCTAAACCACATCTGGATCTGAACTTGACTACATAATATACCGTAAGTGATTAACTGGACCATCTCGAGAATGTCTTGGAAGAAATGGGAGAATATAAACAAAACAAATTACAAAAAACTGAGTTTACATTAGAGGAAACTTAAGGTCTTTACATAGGCCACTACCAGGGTATAAGGCCCAGTTGCCCACTTCCTCACCAGCAACACAGATGCCTTCAGTAGGAGCACAGCTCTGCCCTGTTGAGGGGACACACAAGGATCGTTATGCAAAAAACACACAAAAAAACTTCTTTGCTAATAGGACAAAAATCCTTATAATAATAATACCAATCTATTTATAATGGTCAAAAAAAAAAAATATATGACAGCTTACAACAGCGTCACAGCAGTGCTTTGGCAATATTTTAGCATACTGCTGTATTTTTAGAAGGACTGTTCATTTACTTTCTCCGAAACGTCAGAATTCTTATTTTTCAACAAATGCTCTAATTTTTTTGTTTGGTTTGGTTTTTTGTTTTGGTTTTTTGGTTTTGGTTTGTTTTTTTTTTTTCTGTGTGTGTGTGTATCCATATGCCAACATCACAGTGTTTTATGTCAGGGTAAGTACGAACCACAGGCAGAAACAAAGCTCCTGTACACACGTTGCATTACAGCACCCCTGTCAGAGATGCCTCCATCTCCTCCGATGCTTTCTGCAGCGATCGTTAAGCTACGGCACAGGCAGAAACCTCGGAACGCAGCGGTACCTTTTTTATCATGAGTAACAGAAAACTGCTGTTTCTTCATCCTGAACACTGAGGAACCATCCCACTGTGAACAATACATCTGACAGCTTAATGATACTGTTCAGCCTAACTGGTTTTGGCAAGGAACACATTAGATAAAGGTACAGCAACATCCACGTTTATGTATTTTTATATTTCCTCAGCTCAGAGACCTCACAAGGGGTACCTTACCATTTCAAAATTCAGTAGCCAGCTACTCGTACATTTATCTCTGTTAAGTCTCACCTGGTACTACATGATCACAACAGGACGATCACAGACCCCAAGAAACTCTACAGCTGGAGCTCCAAAATGTACAGTCAAAATTCACAGGCTTTTATTTCTTACTAAATTGCATGTATTAGCTTTCAACACTTACAAAAACTTATACAAGGGTAAATTAAAGTCATGGGCACCCACATATTAACTGAATTAACTTGAAATGGTCAATACATCTCAAATGTCCATCTGTTTACATAAGACACTTGTAGGTTTCCAGTCTTGTACTCTTTATAGTGTAACTCTCAACCGAAACAGTTTCAGTTCAACCAGAAAGCTCTGCTGTGAGATTTCCATGCATAATGGCCATGTGTTTATTGGGTTCCTGTGTTCAAATCATGTCAGAACAGACATGCTATCCATTCACAAAAAGCTGCACATTGATGCCAGCCTATCCCTCTTCAGCTGGACAAGCATCATAAAACAAAGCTGGCAATAACCAATAACCTTGCCAGGTATCATAGCTAAATGGGAAAACAACAAAAAAATATTGTATTTTGCAGGATGAAGTATTTGTTTCTGAGGCAATAATGTATTTCTCAGTGCTGGACCGTCTCAAGAGGATATAAATATACTAGCAGATACAAGGTAGCTGTCCTCAGGTAAGTTTCAGGTGATAAAATATTTTGTAGAAGAACTTTGTAGTAACTCTTCATGAATAAGAAGTTGCTTTTTAGATCTGAGTGGTTCACTTCATCTGGGCTGTGAACAGCTAGCTGTATTTAAACTTGGAGGAAAAAAGCCAGGACACATTATCTTACAGTTCCACAGCTGGAATCAAACTTCCTTCTTTAATTTGAACTGAAGCTAACATCCCATTCTTTGACAGAGATGGAGCAAAATGCATCACTATTAGAAACAAACAAAAAACAAACCCCAAAACATTTCTCCTCTAATTTTAGGATATGGCTGGCTTTCTTTTTTTGACAAGAGTTAAGCAGTAGCTACAATAACAAAAGCTACCTGTGCCAGCATGCCATACTATCACCTCAAAACACATAGTTCTCATTAGACACCATCCTCCTGGACTGCCCTACTGTATTATTGTTGTTGATGATGATCGTGATGTCGAACGCCTACAAATCTCCCACGTGCCTATTTCGTTGGCCTGCCGGTTTAAAAAAAAAAAAAAAAAAAAAAAAAAAAAAAAAAAAAAAAATTCCCATACTTATTACCCAAAATCCCACAGCTTGCTATTGGTTCTACCCTCGACCAAAGCACAGGGCTGAGGCAGCATGCCATCCCCAGGGAAAAGCTGATCACGTTCCTCCCGGCAAGCGGCTCCGATTATTCTAGGACCGCAGTCGGGCTGGAATAAAGTCCCTTAACTTTTCCGAGGAGCCACAGATCGCTCCCACCACCAGTGCCTGGGCCAGCCCGATCAGACGGGTTGAGAGGACGAGCGCAGCCGTCGCTCCGCACCCTAACCGGGAGATCGTGTTTTATCCCCGACCCGTTTTCTTTTTGAGGGGAAAGCGGCCGAAAACGAGTGAACCCAGAGCCTTCATCCCTTTCCACGGAGTCACCCTCCTCCTCCGGAACCGTGCTTCGCAGAAGTATCTGAACACCCCAGTCCCGCTGCCCTCCCTTAGGGGTGACACAAACCCCCTCCCCTCGGTGCCGGTGCCCGCCGGTGCCCCCCACGCCTCCCCGGTCGCAGCNTCAAGGCGGTGGGGGACGCCGAGCACTTCCCGCCGTTCGCCTCCCTCCGCCCCCCCCCGGGAACTTCTCCGAGCGGGGCTGTCGCAAGTCCCGGCGACGTCGCTATCGGCTCCCTGTCCCGCTCTTTGCTGAAAGTAAACACCCGGGAGTTGTGTGTCTGTGGGCGTGTGCGTGTCCGCAGGCACCTCCTGCACCGGCAGACCCTGTCACACCGGTGACACCGCAGGCACACACTCGGACGCCGCCTGCGGGGACGCCGACCACAGCCCCCTCAGCTGTCCCTCTCCTGAGTCCCCTCTCTTAATGTCCGGGACCCCCGGCCGGTCACAGTCCCCCACGCGTGCGCAGGAACCCGAGAGGGAAGCAGAAGTTCGGGGTCCCCTCCGCGCCCTTCCCCTCCTCAGCAAGCCGCGGCGGGTTTGCAGATGGATGCTCTCCGCCCCAGCGGGGTCCCGCGGGTGGGGCGCGCAGCAGCGGGGTTACCTCAGAGACGAGCGGCCTGCGGGCTCCCCGCCCTCCCCGGTGGGCCGCCGGGAGCCGGGCTGCGGCTCTCCGTGCTCCGCCCGGCGGCCTGAAACCCGTCCCCGGGGCGGAGGGGCCGGAGGAGCCCCGGCCGTGTCANCTCTGTGGCAGGAACTCCCACGGGAGTCCTGCGGGTGGGTGGGAACAGGGCAGATCTAACACACACTGCCTGGCACCACGCTGGCTGGTACTGCCTAGATGTGAGCCCAGTAACTTACCATAGAAAAACCCAGAGTGGGAAAAGAATGGGATCCTCGAGAGCTCTGCAGCAGGACTTCTGACCTGGCATGCACTTTAGCTGTCAGTGTGACTTGTAGGATCCATTTGCTGCCTGGCTGCAGTAAGCCAAGCAGGCTGGATGGCTGATGGACCATGGCCCAGTTGTATTTAAAAAAAAAAAAAAAGGAAACAAGGCCACCCAAATTTGCCTTACCTGGCTCAAAGTCAGACGTTTGAGAAGGGTGCCCTCATGGTGTGTGGCAAAGTTTCACCCTACACTTTCTGCCCCAGCTGCCAAATCCTACACAAGTTCTTGTACTTCTCAGGATCCCAAGTCCTCATTCCTCACCTGCTCATGCAAACCCTGCTTCTCTCAGCTGGCAGCCCCTGAGACTGCTGTGCATAATGATGTATGTTGGACACGCAGCCCTGCTCTGTCTCAGGTAATCTCAAGCTTAAGCACCTACAGACAGAATTTTTAGGATTAGGCTGGCACACATCTTTCAGAGCTCTTCTCTTTTGATACAATTCCTACCTTGCTCTATGCCAACTCCTTCCAATCATGTTGAAGTCCTTTGCAGTTCAACACAAGAAAGGAATTAGGGTGGTTTGGTCCAAAACTAATCTGGAGTGAAAAGGAAAAAAACAAATGTGGGTGCATTTTATTTAAGATCAAAAGCACAATGGTGTGAGATTGTATTATGCTCTCCACGGGAGCTGTATTTTTCTACTTCTACAATAGGATTAAGGTGTTCAGTGGAAAAAAGAATAATAAAAAAAATTGGACTCGTACTGGCTGCATTGAAGTTTTTCTTAAATAATGACATTCCATCCCTCAAGGACTCTGTCATCCTATTCCAAAACACATTTTAAAACAATAATCGTGAATGTCAACAATAATTTCATTTTTATCATATATTGCTGAGAGTTAATTCTGTTTTTCAAAAAATTATTACTGAAAGGGAGGATGTTTCCATTTCAGCATTGACTCATTTCAAGACTTTCAGTCAACGAAATGATTTTTAGTTGAACTTAAAGACATCTCCTTATTTAGCTGTGCATAGTTGAGAGCACAGGATGTTGAATGTTAGTACACACAGGCTGGACACAGCTGGGAGCACAGCTTCAAGCCACTTTTCTACTCTTAGTAACTAAAGAAAGGACAGAAGAAAATTTTTGGCACTACTTAACCAATGAAAGGTAGGCTACTGCTGTGCAAAGATTGCTACCTGTTTTAAATTTGAAGTCTGCAAAGCTCTGAACCTCCCAACACCAGGGAAGCATAGCTTGAGTCTGCTTCTGTTCTAGCTGAGTTCATGAAATGTGGCTGTGCTTAAATGCAAAGCATCACCCACCTTTACAGTGAGCAGCATGCACTCAGTGAAGATGGTTCATACAAAGGTCCATTTTGACTAAATCTCCCCCATCCCTGTACTTGTAAGTTGTACAATTACACTCCTAGGTATGGCTCTATAAAGAACAAACATACGGGTAGATCTCTCTGCTTGTGCAGAGCCAATCTCTCTTCAGTTCTCCCTCAGTACCACTCGTCACCCAGATTTCTAGTCCATGGAGTCTTGGCATACTCATTTGCTTGAGAGCTGGTGGAAAATGCTCCCTTTCTCATATGGAAATGGTTTATTGCCACCTTTCAGCTGTGTAAATGACAGCATTGAAGAACAAAGCCCCAGTCCCACAAAACAACATCACCTTTGTGCCAGGGTAACCCAGTTATTGAGGTACTGTGATAATCCTAGAGCCATATCAAAATGAAGAAACCACTTAGGAACTTAAAAACATCTGGTTTTGTACCAGAGTGCATCAGCACAAGAACACCCTTATGTGGTCCTAATCAAGCAAAGTATGGCTCTCACCATTTACATTCAGCACAGCTTATCTGCCTCCATGTATAATAAAATCAGGGTGATACTTGCTCTGATTTCTGTTACCAGGAAAAGCCTCTGCTACTTAAATTGAAGCAATCTGCAGGTCCTGTCTCCTTCCCTTGGAGGATATATAGAATCCCAGCTACGATATTTCCAAAAGAATCCAAGTAACTTCCTAAGCAACATGTGTCCCTGAATGGGACTCTCTATGCAGTTTCTTATTTATCCCTCAAACTAAATTGTAGACTTGTATTTCAGTAGTGTCACTGATGGTCTTAAATGCAGTCTTGATCCAAGATTTGGGTCCTATTAACTAAATAAGGGATATTTTTAGCAGAAGGTGGGTACAAAATCTGGAAGAAAGAGGAAATGTTGATTAAATTAAATGTTGATTAGGTCTTCTGTAATTTAAACTATGAAGGCATACAGAATGATAAAAAGAAAAGAAAGCCAGCTGAAAAAGTTAAGATACTTGTTTTCAGTTGGCTGTGCTGAGCAAAAATTAAATATTACAAGAATCTGTAAACAGCTGTCAGTTTCAGTAATGGATTGAAGGCCTGAGCAACACCCATCTCTCATGCTATTAGTAACTCTTAGATTTCAATGAGATTACTCACATATATAAAAATAAGCATAATCTATCAGGACACCTAAATGAATAAAGACAGTCACAAGGATGGATTTAAGAAGCAGGCTGGAACTTCATTAACACAATATTTTCACATGTCAAGAAGTTAAGTGGGTCCAGTGCAGGGATTACAAAGGTACAATTTAGGGCACATCCCACCTAATCTCTCTCTTACAACAAGCTCACATCTGAAGCCCAAACCTCAACCCTCCCCGAAGAAAAGGAAGGAGGGCCTAAACCCCAAAACACTTAATTTAGGTTTGCTTCTTTCCTAGGCACAGGTGCAATTTCAGAGTTCCAGATTTCTTTTACATTTCAGCCCTAGTCTACTCTGGACATTATCTCAGCATTTCTATAAATCCCAAGAGATGAATAAATACAGATTTTCTCATATATTTAATTTCCAAATCCATCTTTTTAGCTGATCCATGATCCCATGGTGCTACAAATGACATAAAAACATTTCATGCCTCCCCCAACTATTCCCAAACAGAAGACCATTTCTTTCTCAGTACCAGAAAACCTGTTCAAGTGACAGCATCCCAAGACCACCATTTCCATGCCATGGCACAGAGGGAGAAGAAATACTGCAGCTAAGGAAGAGAACCCCCCCAAACCCTAGCTTCACTGACATGCCTACCAACAGCCAGAGAAGCAGTCAAGGGTCACAGCTGGCAGTCTCATGCATATATTCTGGCTGTCCCTTTCTTTCTTGGCTGTTTATCCCACTACTAGGTTAATTAATAGTGTTTTCCATGGAGCCTCCACTGGAGGTGGAAGAAGCACTTGCAGGATGAGAAACCATGTGGTGATGCTTACTTACATATGGAGACCACTAGGAATGCATCTTGCATGGCTCAGTGGGGGCCACTTAGGACTAATTAGTCAGGGCAGCCCATTAGGACAGTGCAAGGATAGCACATCCAGACCCCCAAGTAGTCCAGTGCAGCATTATGCACAGCGTGCACATTAAATTCAAGGAAGGATTGCAACATGAAGTTTGCAAAGCAAGGAGGAGTTTTGGGTGTTCTGTTGAGTTGAGGAGACTGTAATGCCTCAGGTGGCACAGAGTTATGTCTTTCCTTTTTAAAACACAGCCCCGTTTTATGAAAAAGGTGATCGACTGAAACAGGGAGGTAATCAAAATCGTTTGTGAGTTTTGAAAATAGAGGCCAGTTCCTAGGGGTAAGTTTTAGCAGGACTGAGCACTTAGTGCCTTATCAGTAGCACAGGAACAGGGATTTGTATATACTGTTTTATTAAGATTAGTATCTCTGCAGTGTTCTTTAAATGAAAACAAAAGAAAAAAATGCTGTAAAAGGACAGAAAAAATGACTCAATTTCCCTTCATTGCCAAAAGCCACTGATTTTGAATATAAGCAGCCTTTGTGCCACGAGATAGTGTATTTTTTATATATTTGTGTGCAGTAATTAATATTAAACTAAATCTGAAAAAATAGCATGACCCTGCTCAAGATCTAGCAGTTGCTCTAGGTTTATCATCTAGCGTGTACGCAGTAAATAGTACCCACAATAAAGCCAAACAAATATAACAAAACCAAAGAAAAACAGATAAAGAAGTGGCCAAATCCCCATCCCAAGGTATCTTCAAGAAAGGTTCCTTACAAGAAAGTTTGTCCTGTTAATTTTTGATCATTGTTTGAAAAATAATAGAGCATATAAAATTTTTGCTACAGTTTTCCATGGATAGCTGTTTTCTTGGGCTACCATCTTTCATGGAGTAACGCAGCTCCTAATACCACTAAATTACTATCATAAAAACAAAGAAGCGAGGGAGGTTGCACTACAGTGAGGTGGTGTTTGTACTTGTAACAGGGCAATCATTGATTTAAAATTAGCCTTGGAACTCTTTTCTGAAATGATTGCTAGATTAGGAAAACAATACTTTAAACCAGCTAACGATACCTGAATTTTTGAAGAAAGGTTTAGGTTTAGCACTTGTCCTAATAGGTGTTTTTGCTATTAACCCTGCACATTTTTAAATGAGTGCATGTTCTGCTACACTGGAAGTGTCCTAAAGTAATGCTTACAAGATCACTGTCTAGAAGGCTCATACATATTGGTATTTTACCCTTAAAGAAAGTTTTACTGTTTTATACCAATAAAATTCCCTTAGGAACGCCGAGCCAAATTCACCTCCTACACCTGCTCATGTGGTCACAGGTATGCAGTGAAGGATAAGAGATGCAAAATATTTTATATTCTGCTTTTACAGTGTGTAGGCATTCAGGCTGTTCACTACAAATGACTGCACAAGGTGAGAGGCACTGGAGAATCAGGCCCCAAAGATTTTCTATACTGGATCAGATCACTGGTGCATTAAGTGTGTCACCTCACAGCTGGATGCTCCAAAATGAACCTAGCTATCTGTACAGTACTGTGGGAACTACTCTAGCAGTCAGGATGCAACCAGGAGAGGAGGCTTGGGTTTGTCTTTTATTTTCTTAGTGCATCTAATCAGAACTGTCCTCGTTTGTGATCAAATGGTTCAGACTTCCTTCATGGTTAAACGAGAGTATCTGACTCTTGTTGTGAAAAAAGGATGTAAGACATGGCATTAGAAATTATAAATAATAGCATGAGGGGGAAAAAAAAAAAACAACAAACCAACAACAACAAACCCAAACACATTACTTTCTTACTGTTTTCATATGCCTCTGTGGCACAAGAAAATAATCCACAATATAGGTTATGCATAATAAGTATGCCATAATTTACATCGTGATATTTTACACTGAAGAGCTATTTTGTGGGACTTTGCAGCTTTGTATAATGTTCCATTTAAGTAAAAAATGTAACAATATTACATAAACAATAATTATATATGGAATGCAAATATCATCTAGCTATAGGAAGTGCCAGATATTAGCAACATGAAGTAGCAAAAATATATAAACACACAAAGTTGTTTAAATCTTTTAGAGGTTGTATATGCTGAGCCTCAGTGAGAATCAGATTGCAGCTACTTGAGTCAAAGGCACAGATATTCTTGAATATTTCAACATGGTGATTTCAGCATCCAAAAAGTCCAAAGCCCCTCTCGCTGCAGAAGATCAAAACTTTTAGTGCACATGTTAAATATATTGATCCTAATTGTCACAAAACTGCTGCAACTATTCAAAAGCAATTCATACCTGCTATCTGACTGAAAGTCAATGCTACTTATATGTGTCCCTAAATAGCTTCTCTGGTGCTCAGTTTCAATCACCAGAAAACAAACAAACAAAAACTAAAAAACAAGCCACAAAGAAAATGGATGTGCATTCAGTTCACAAAACCCCTCTTAAGCTACTAGCTTGTATAGTACTTTTTAAAAGAGTTTCATTTTAACAATATTTTTAAACATATGCTGTATGCCTGGTAATCCAGCTTCCTTAGTTTATATCACAAAATATAAAAAAAGCTTGCAAGGAGAACATGTCCCACCATCCATTCACTCTTTGTCATTCTGACACATAAGACCTGATAGAAAAGCTGCCAAAAAATGGAGGTCATTCAGGAAAGTATTTTTTAATCTTTTTTTTTTGATTCCCAGAGAATTATTTTCCTCTAGACAACATGAAGTAGGGATGAGTAAATCAATGATCTATTTTTGAAAATGTTTATATGAAGGGATGTTATTGATTAACAAAATTTCGCTAGTACAAAACAGCTTTGTTTTGAACTGATGTAAATGGGCTTATTTTCTCTTCTGACCATGTAATTAAAACACCTGATTGCATGTGATGATCTGCTGTAAGTGAAAAGCTCAGGGCCTCCAGTATGGCTGAGCACAGGACTGTCCCAGCACGTGGTGGAATAAATGGTGAGCCCCTGGGAAGTGCTCCTGGGCAGGAAAACTTAAGGTTTAGCTACTGGCCAGCACTAGTTTCAACTCTTTGTGCAAAAAGGTCAAAGCAGAAAAGAAGGACAGAAGGGAAGAAGGCAGGCCTTCTGCAGGGTGAAATAAGGATAAAAACAAAACATTGAGTGGCTTCTTAGAATCTGCAGAAAGGGATATATTAGGCATCTAAAATAAACTCTTACAGAACTCCTGTCAGACCAATTAGGGGGGGCTCTGAATTGGTTGGGTTGCAGGGGTTTTTTTGTTTGTTGTTTGTTTTTTAATCTTTTAACCAGTTCTGAAACAAACTAAAAAGTTTGTAAAATGCAGAAAGACTCTACTATGGACTTCTGTTCAGAAAAAAAAAAAATCTACAATAAAACTCTATTGTATTCATCCTCCAAGCCAGAAGCAGGGCTGGTATTTGTAAACCAGGGCAGGGATTAGAATCCAGGCTTGCAGACAAAGAACAAATCCAAGGGTTCACAGCAAGGACTCTCCAACTATAATATTCCTAAAGTCCTTCCCACCCAAACACCAGCTGTTTATAACTGGAATAGTCTTTTCTCTTTCTTAGCTTTGTACAGATACTTTAATAATAAAGGCCTTCATGCAGCTGATTAATTAAATTTCCTTTTCAGGTAGGGAGGTTTTTCATTGGCAAAAGTGATAGAGACAACTAGTAGCCATAAAGCAGTAGAGACTGAAATTTAAGGGAGGAAAAAAGGGTCAACAACAGTCCTGGGACAAAAGGAAGAGGTACCAAGGAAGACTCACAGCAACCCTGACCAGTATCAGTCATGAAGTAGCAAGCTTTCACACTCCTCATGGTAGTTAACCTGCTCCCAGCCTTTTGGAACTTTGAAAGGCTCACCAGTTTCAGGATAATTTGATAATTTAATAATTAGTATTTAGCCTATAGCAAGCATTGCTGTTTTACTCAGGTAGGGCTAGCATCTTTCGAAGCGCTCAGGAGCTAAAAAAGCCATCCTTTCTATTTCAGCTTCTTTGTTCAGAGTTACAATCTATTTAGTTGCTGAATAGCTGGAATGACATTGCAAACTAATCACCATCCTGCTCTCATGTTACCTTCCTCTACAACCGGTTTACCCTCCTCACCCACTGTTTTTCTAGAAACCAGTTTGCTGCTAAGTGACAGGATTACCATTTCTGTGGTGACACAGCTCATCAGAGAAGAATGCACATAGATGAATGTTATTTTTGAAGTAAGAAGAAAGACATTTATTTGGACATACTTATTTGACAGAGGTGGTACACATGATCTTGCTTGTTACTGTAATTCACAAGCTCTCATCTTCACTCCTCTTGGCCTAATCAATTCCCTGATGATCAATACCCATCCTGTGCCTCTGTATGAATGCGTGTGTGTATATCAGGCAACAAGTGTGCAATAGAGAGCTCAAGTTCACCCTGGTCCATGAAGCATGTGAGCATCCTATGACTGAAAATATGCTCCCCTGCATAATCCTGAGATTAGCAAATTTCTAGTAAACGATGTCAGACAGAAATGGGAGGAGAAAAAATGCTTAAGGTAAGCACAGAGGGAAAGCCAGCACAATCAACAGGATTGATGCCCAGTTCCAGCTGCATCACTGTCACCGATTCCTGTGTGACATGGAGTGAGGAGTATCAACCCCTCTGGCTTCAAAACCCCTCCTCTGAAAAATGAGAACAGAAGTAGGTGAAGCTATTTTAAAAATCCTTGTCTAGTTAAAAGACTTCTTGTACGAGTGCCAATTGATTATAATCAACTTCTGGCAGAGGGGGGAGGCAGAGGTAGGTGATAAACAAACTGTAGCATTCATGAGAAATGTCACTGGCTCAGGGTGATCCTGGGCTTGTCAGGTCTGTTCAATGGGATGTGTGCTCACAGAGGCAAACTAGCTGAAAGGTGCTAACTGAGCCTTCCTCAGGTATACTGCTAGCCACTGGTACATTTAATCCTAAAAGGGAAGGAGTTGTCCAGAGATGCCTCTGCAGGAAGGTGATGTGGGTATTATTAAGAGCTGCACTTCCACATCTAGTGTTGGGGCTACCTGGCAGAGTGGCAGCTGGAGTTTCCGTGTGTTTCTGCATCTAGTAACTCATTCCACATGCTCTGGGCAACTGGGATGCTTCTAGACAGGATGGACGGTGTCTTCCAGTGACACAGTACATAAATGAATTGTACCCACTGTAAGCTGAACCTGTAGAATCCTTGTATTGCAGACTGAGGGCCAAAGTACAGCTATTTGTCTTGGGATTTATTTTTTTAGCGAATGGTTCATAGGTTTCAGGGTTACAAAGAAAGAAATAAAGTAAGTATACACATAACCATGAGTATTTTGCTTTGCCATTAACATTCTCTTTTTGACAAACACAGCTGAAATATACATTGTCTATATATTAACAGCTAAGGGGCTTTAATGTTCAGGTACTGGTAAAATGATTTCCCATAAAACTATGTTTCTCTGTGTGAGCAAACACTGGATATTTCAATTCACGTAATGAAACTTATTATCAGAACAGCCCACAGCAGCCTCCATTAAGCCCAAAAGAGAAAGGAAACTAATACAGAATTTGAGCTGAAAGTTTGAGTTGAATAGCAAACTCAGGAACAGCTCTGTGGCTAGCAGGGTTCTTCTGGTACTATCATCTATTGAATTTATTTTTGAAGGCAAGCCAGTTCACTACTAGAGCTTCTTCTCTTTATATCAAAAGAGAAAATAATTTTTACTCAGCACATCTTTCTGTCTGTTTATAATCCATAAATTCACCGATATCTACCTGGACCAATGTTTCTTTCATTCATGATGAACTGCATTTTCGTTTGGGAGCAGAGAGGAGGGAGGCAAGCAGGCAATCAAGAAAAAGCCTAAGAGAAAGGCTCAGGTGGTGCACACATAAGCATTTCCCAGAAGGGATGCCCTCTTCCTTCTTCCCAAGCCTGTTGTTCTGCCACACCGTGCTCATCCTCCCCCCTTAGCTCCAGAAGCAGTGGCTCCCTGGCATCTCCACCCGGAGCTGGGTACCTGCCCTGGGCTTGCTGCCTCTGCATGAGCTCAGTTCACCTTCTTGGGTACATGGCAACAGGCCAAAAAAAATTATAGTCTTTAGAAAAGATGCTTTTTTGGTTTTTTGGTTTGGTTTGGTTTTTTTCCCCCTGTGCTGTTTTGAATTCTTTCTTCAATCCTTTGTTAGTTGCGCTTGGAAGAACTCCAGCCAGCCCAGAAGACAAAACAATGTAATACTTAAAAAAACACAGTTCATTGGTGTGTCAGTAAGGGTTCAAGCACACACTTGCTCTGTGAAGGTACGAGGCCATTTCTTTCAATGCAGTATCATATCCCTGCCATCTCTGCCTTGCTGCTTTGCAACTAGGTGTAACTGAGAGGATTATCCACTGAGGTGAGGTAAAACCCCCTGTCCCTGAATTCATCCTTAGTATTAGTTAAAAAAGGAACAAAGTAAAAAAAAGTCAAGAAAGGACTTTGTATGCATAGGTACTGGAGGCTCCTTTGTGTGGAGATTAAGAATACTATCTGTTTACAGACAAAGTAATGAAACCTACCAGATGCTTAAACCTTTGTTCTTAATAGATAAAATTCTGGTTTCTTTTCAAGGTGAAGTGTTTATGACTTGAAATGGACTTTATCATGGCTGTCTGGATCCCAGTGATGCCCTTCTTGAAGCAAGTTACTTGTTCCAGAAGTAAATTACTCCGTATCATTTTCTTAAAAGATTATAAAAGATTTTCTCATAGCATTTGGGTTGCTACTTTGAACTTGGTGGCAAATAAGATGTGGCGAAGTAATTAGCACCTCAGAAATATAACAAAAAAAGTGAATATTTCTGTCTCATTTTGAACCCACTCACTCTCATACATAATGGATCTGTAAATTCATCTCAGACTTCGAAGTTGTTGGGGGTGAATTCTGTTGAGAAAAAATTATGTTGAGAGGAGAGAGAAATGAAAAATAAAACACAGTAAAGAAATCCATGAGAACAAAAAAATCTAAAAGAGCAGATAGAAAATACAAAGAAACAGAAAACTTTTTTTCTAAAAAAAAACAACGAACTAAAAAAATCTACATTACAGGGAGCCAATATTTTGGAAGTCATGTTTCCATACGTAGCATAATCTTTAGTTTCTGCAGAAAATGAGCTTCTACAAGTTAATTACCGTTTTATAAAGGAGAGACACTACGTTACCCAGGAAAAAGTCACAAGCCCTGTGAATTACTTTCACCCAGTAAGTAATTCACAAAGGACCTAATTCTGCAAAGTAATTATTGGGTAGTATTTCTGCTACACAAATTGCCAAAGATACAGTGAGAGTCTGTACGTGTGTGCATCACCCTACCCAGGTGCAACCACAAGGTGTGGGAGATGGAAAAACCAAGGCTGAGTGCAGTCCATCCAAGCAGCCTTAAAACTTATAACCACGAGTGTTTACAGATCTGCTAACAGAGATTAGACTGTCCATGTCCTTAGAATTCAGTATAGAAGTAGAAACACTTAAAATAATGAAAGAAAGGTAAGTTTGTGTAGCATTTTTTCCCCCTCTCTCTGTACCAGTTTCCCCGTTAGCATAATTTCACTGGCTTGGATGCTGTTACTGCTAATTTGCTGTGCAAGAGTAAAGGCAACCAGGAAAGTTCATGTGCTCACATACATTTCTACACATGCGTGCATTCATATATCATACATAATTTCTCAAAGTAAATATGTAGTGATTAATTTGATATAAGAAATAATTGCGAACAGCATACTGGGTCATGGGTGACAAATCTAATAATTTACTGAGAGTAATATATGCAGAAATAAACAAGATACAGCTAATAACCAATGTGTGGGAAGCTAGCTATGATTCAGGCAAGCGTTTGGATTTCTTGCTTGTGGACAGAAGGCTGCAAATTTAAGCACTTAACAGACACCTCTCTAATTTCCTGATAATTAATGATTTTTGTAACGGTTATTAAGGCCTCAAGTCCTAGCACTATCAGCTAAATATTGTATTTACTTGTTAACTGTACCCGTTAAAAATATAGGTGGGTAAGGGGCAGCTCCATCTCCTCCTGGGCTGTTGTAGCTCTCTGAAGGAGAACATGTAACCCCCTCTAGTGGAAAAACGGAAAAGTGGAAAAGCGGCTCCAAAAAAATTGCCCGTGTTAGGACAAAGGCATTCCCATCGCCTCTGTGACTGATAAATGAAAATGTCCGTGATCACACATGCTTTCAAATGTCCCGGGCTAGAAAAGATACAGTGTCACTGACCTTTTGCTGCATGATGCAGTAAAGTGTGTGTAAGAGAACGGAGTGAAACGAAGGAAATAAGGTTTGGGCCAAGCATCCTGTTTCATTCCAACCAGAACACAGTTAAGCTGAGCCACCCTAAGAAGTTTCCTTTTAATAAACAGTGGATTTAGTTTCAAAGTACTTTAGAAAGCAGGTTCTGAAACAATGCCATTAGCAGAGAAAACGAAAGAAAGAAAAAAAAAAGAGACAACAGGTACCATCTCAGCTACCTTTAGCTAAGGTACCTTTATTTCTTACGCCACGTGTTTTAGTGGGATGCATTCCCATTTCAGGAAAGGGGCCTATTTAGTCATTGGAATGGTTTCATTTTCTGCCCCAAAAGGGAATGAATTGTGACGTTCCTGTTGCTCAGTGCCGTGGTTGCACAGTGCGACCATAGAACCATAAGCCCCACAGTCCCGAGCTAGTCAGGAATTCCATCCTTGTAAAAGCCATTGGCTTTCTCCCATCTCGGTTTCCCCATCTTCAGACTAGTGAAAATACTTGCCCTTGGAGTTCCTCAAAGGTGAAGTGTATACTCAGCAGCAAAGGAAAGTTATGAAGTGCATATACACAGCAGGAGTGTGTAAGCACACAGCACTGGCCACCTGAGTTCCCAGCATCCGCACCTTTGCATGCAGATGGAAACTGGCCTGGGTACACTAAGCAACAACATTTTAGTTGTGTGCTCCTCGTCCTGCTGAGGAATTCTTGTGTTGCAAAGACAGACACTTTTTCTGTATCTAAATGAAAACAGGCAAAAACTTTTTAGACACACTCCTGAACCTCAAAAAGAGGACATTTGTATTTGAGTGAGAGTAAGAAAATACTGTGGGTTTGTTTTTTTGTTTTGTTTTGTTTCCTATTAGGCAAAATGAGAATTGTGGAAGAAAACCTTTAATAAACCATTCTTTGGACAGTTAGATTAATCATTTTGTGCCTATGCAGAACTCTAAAGAAGTTAGATCTGTATGCTAGATGCAGATTTTCTGGTAGACAGGGAAAGGCCAGAAACTTGCCACAGAAGGTTTCTTTTGGAAGGAGAAAAGCAAAGCCCCCTCACAGTCAAGCTCAAGTCTCCAGGAAGTACCTAAACCTCTTCTTACTCCCTCTGCACAGCAGTTGGCATTTACTGAATTCAGTAATGATGGATCCATATTGCAAATGCAGTTGCCAATATACCATGAAGGACAGAAGCTGGACAACTGCTTAGATGGGAGGAGCAGAAAGCTCTATCCTTCTACATTTTGTGGTTGTTTTGTTTTTTTTTTGAAAGAGAAGGAGAAACATAAAACAATTCTCCTTTCTGTGAATCGCTCTTGCACTTTTTTGTTTTTCTTCTCATGGAAACTGAAGGAAGCATTTTCCTTTCCTTTTTTAAAAACTGTTTTCTCATCTTAGAAGATTAATGTCAGCTGTCAAGATGGTAGTTGTGTGTATATAATTCCATGTTCTTCACTCATTGTATAACCTCAAAACTTTTTATTGATTTACAGACTTTTCAAGTGCCGTTTGCACTATCCTGCAATGCATGAGTATGTACTACACATGTGTTGGGCTTTTTTGTTTTGGGTTTTTTTTTCCATTTAAATGTTCATGTTTACAGGTAATTTTCCAGTATTCAGAAAACGTGATAAAAGTAGAAGTGTGAAACAGTCATAAGATGCTAGAAAGTGTCATGCCAGATTCTAGAAAAGCTTCTCGGAATCAACACAGCTGGCCAGGAAATACCCATGCCTGCAACCCACGTTTGCTTAGCTTTCAAAAAGAGGTTTTTTAGGACGTTTCATTTTCATGCTTTAATGTCACAGCAGATTGCAGTGCCTTACAGTAATCAGTCCTTAAAACTGATTAATTTTGAGGATGCGCTAAAGGGTGCACTGTTATATAAAAAGAAGAGTAAAGGAGATTTTACCCGTTGTTTATTTGCATAATGATTGAGGACTCCCCTCAGTTGAGCGCTTGCTAATTTGCAAGACAAAAACCGAAAGCTCACTTTCAGTGTGCACCTTGTTAAGTCCTAGTGGAAACCCATGGCTGAGACTTCCCTTTGCATGTTTGCATACAGCTGAATCTTTACCTTCAGAGCATTAAAGTGCTGCTAGTAAGATTTTTCAAAGCAGCCTCTGAAATGTAGTGGAATTTTCACATGCAAGTCTCTATTTTAAGAAACTGAAAGTAAGCACAGGTGCAAACTTACCACTATAAATCCTACCTCGAAGTTAAAGAATGAATATAAAATAATTAATTACAAGGCATAAACCAAACCCTTGTTACCAAGTGTCTATGTGTTAGCAAAAAGGAGAACTGCACGACTTGCTGAATTACTCAAACAGCACATGCAAGAACTCAGGCTATGCTTGTGTCATTCGTTGCCTGCATTAAAAGAAAAATAATCACGTAGGAAATGACCACTTGATCCTAATAGCACATCCCTGATCAGTACTCGGTAAAAAATCAAAACAGCAAGTCAGTGCTTACTCGCCTCTCAAGAAATTCCTTCTGGGACTCAAAGCTGGCACCTGTCTGCAGAAAACCACCGAGGTTAAACACCCAACCACTGGCAGGCACATCAGGCAGGACAAACACCCAACCACAGGCACATCAGGCACCGTCCTGCTTAGTCACAGGACAAGCCGGTTTTCCCTCCAGATGCATTTTCAGCTCCATCAGACTTCTTACATTTCCCACCACTGTTACCATAACTAGATTTTCCTGTGCTTGGAAGCCTGCATGTTTTGGCAAGCTTTACAAATAGAAGTGCAGCTTTTGACTTCCCAGCATTATCCGAGCCCACACCACGCATTTGTCAGCCTGAATGTAGCCTTAATTTCATGGACATTTCCGCTAGTGGTTCAGGAAAGTTTGTGATTTGCCCAGTTCTTCTTTCTGATCAGATGAGCACCTCTTAGTCCCAGGACCGGGCAGGCCCTCATTAACTCTTTGCACACCAGTGCAGCCTCTGAGCTCGTCACCAACAGCACAGAGCACCTCAGCACTCTTACATCCCCATTGTAAAGCTGGTAGTCACACAAGGCTTGCATCTCAGCTCCGAAAAGCTGAGGAAAACAGGTCAGCAAAAGCAAAAGGCACCCTGCTCAGCCAGTCACCCACTGCCCAGCTTGCATCTGAAAGGGAGCAGGTGGCACTCATAAGGAGAACTTCAGACCAAATAGGAATTAGGACATATATGAACAGACAAGGCCAACATCTCTTATTTTCAGCAAATGCCATAGAGGACCTCTGGTGCTGGAGGCTCTGCAACGATATGTACAAAAATGGAGAGGGTTGTGCAGCTCAGTGCACATTTTAGAAGTTCTGGGTCTTGATCTGTTTGTAAAACCTGAGAAGTTTGTGTTTGCCCAAGTGTCATGCTGCAAAAAGCCGGATGGGTGGGATTGATTAGCATCTTCCCTGCTTCATCCAAGAACAGGTTAACTTGCTTCTTCTTTTGTCTAGCCACAGATGCACTGATCTGATTGAAAGCATATAAGTGTAACTTTAATACCTTTCCCTGTGTCATCACTGCAGCCCTTTGGAATGACCTCCTTGTACACACAGTGTGTGTGACGTGCTCATGGCCACAGCTCTCCAAGGTTTAGTTAGCTTGTTGATTGTATCATCGTCCCCTTCAGATGAACAGGGTACCTCACTCTGAGGAGAGGTCCCTGGACATTCTCAAGTGAAACAATTTCGGTTTCCTACGTGGAATAATGTCTCTCTCTAGTGGCTAGGTAGAGTCAGTATAACAACCTGCTTTGCTTGCAGTTTTGGTGGCTTTTTCTAGTTAAACAATCACTGCTGTAGTTAAATTCCGTGCTAAAGATCCCAGGTTTAAGCACTTTATTATGCACATCATCAACACACAGTCCTGACTTCACTAAATCCAATTAGCAAATGTTCATTTTCCAGGAATTGTTAGCTGTTTAATTTCACAGAAAGAATATTGCTTAGAAAAAGGTGAAAGTTGGTGAAAATACCCAAGAATTTCTGGCTATGTATATCTCAACCAAACTCAAGCTTTTGGCACTTGGTGTCTCAGGACACTTCTGAAATCCCAAGGATATACAATGTTTAATCAGAGGGTGAGAATAAGGTTTTCTCTCATCTCCTGCTGTATTACAACTTCTCATTCTCCTAAAAGCCGACAGGATGTTGAAATGTGAGAAATTCTCATTAAAAGTCTGCTAACATGATATAGGTTCTCTCTTACTCTCTACTTGCTCACAAACAACTGTTCAGTTCAAGTGATCTGTGACCAAAGGCCAAATTTTTAGAGGTAACCAGGTGCAAAAAAAGGTAACAGTGGCGCACCTACAAGGGACTTTTGAAATTCTCTGTTGCATATGTGGAGAAAATCCCCCTGAATGCCTGCACTTTTTCAAAACTCTGTTATACATCCAGTTTTCTCAACACAACAACCAGCATTCACTGTTATTGACAGTCAGTGGTTGTTTGGTAAAAATAAAATACAGATTTTTATCCAGCCTTTAGTGCCCAGCCACCACCAGAGTCATTGGTGTTGACTGGGGTGGGAACTTGTTATGGTAAGACACTAAGGAGAATTCCATACAGCCACTGACAAGTTTGTGTGTTTAATTAGGAGATTTCATCTCTAAGGCTGCATGTCTTGCAATAAGAGTCAGTAAAGCCTCAAGACTGACAATCTCATGATGATGTTTTTAAAGTGTACCTGTCCAGTCACACCAGCACAGTGTAAGCAAAATGTAATCCTTTTGCAAATATCTTGCCAGAGCATCATTCCCTAAAACATCAGGACAGCTATACTGGGAGGTGGAGCACCCAGACTTTGGACACCTTGAGGTCTTTGTATGGACAGCTGCCCCCCCAGAGGACTACTGTGGGGGAGGGCAGAAAGGTGGCAACTGGAAATAAGCCCATATTCTACTCTCGCTCTTCCCAACACAGTGCAACTTTGCTGGAGTGAATAGGAGAGACAGAAACCACAAGAGAGAAAGAAATGTTGGCTAAGAAGAGGAAACACTTCTAGTGCTAGCAAAAAACATTGCTCTTGCATATGGCTAAGCCAAGAGGAAGGGAAACCTGGGCATGGGAGACATCAGGGAAAACTCTTCCACAAAATTGTAAACAAGATAGTAGCTGCAACTGTAGAAAATAATATTCTCATGTTCTCCAAAGGCTGCAAAGAAATCAGTGGCAGAAAAACAAAATCTAAGATCTCTTTCCAGTTTTCAAGTCCCATTCTGCATTTCTTAGACCATGGTATTTTTAATTTAAGGGAAAACAAACAAACATACACACACAACAAAAGAACCTAATCTGGGATGACCTGCAGTCTTGATATTTGAAGATGAACACATAGCTTGCTGTACCTTGTAGGCTCTGGCACTGCATTTATCTGGGTCAAACAAAGGTTTTACCTAGTTTTAAGTCCAATGAAATGCCAGAATTCAAACTTCTGCAACTGCCTGAAGCTTCCAGTCTATACTGCAGCATTATCACATGCAGGGCAGTTTGCTCCCAAGACTCAGGACATGGTGACAGCCGCAATCCTGACTCTGGAGAAGATTCAGGTTGTCCTCTCCTGAAACAGAGCAGCAGATGCCCCTAGAGCCTAATGGGCTGTAGTCTGGCCAGGCATGCCTGACTGCTGTTATGAGGGGTCCCACTTTCTGCAGGTCGAGCCCTGCTGAAGCTAATGGCACATTTCAGCAGGGAATAAGGCCTGTGAATTGCAGCTGTACATGAATATTGATAATAGCTGCCAAACACTCTTCTTTCTATTCCCCCTCCCAGGAGGGGTGAAGTGCTTTCTCAGCAAGGGTGGGACAGTGCTTCCAGTGAGGCAGGAAGGGGAAAATTGTCTCCTGTTTCTGCTGCCTTAGGGCTCACTACTGCCTATACAAAAATATGTGGTGAAGCTGCCATTTACTTTGGAGGAGGCAGAATCAGACCTTCTTTTGCCTGCCAGACAACACACCCTCATAATTATGTATTCACACCATATTTTGATAATGGTTCCTTACAGACTAATTAATATGAATGTTTAAATCGTCTAGTTTTAATATGTTAGTACTGAAGGAGAGACTGCAGTCCTGTGGGAGATTATACATATTTCCCACTGATGAGTACCTTAAATCTTAATGTGTACGGAGGGAGGGAACCTATGAATCTACAGAGCAAGATACAGATGCTTCTTTTACAGGATGGATTTTATACAATTAATTTTTTTTTTTTTTCTGGGAGCAGTGGCAAGGATTATTTTTAATTTCTAATAGATGTGTTTCAGTTCGAGGTCTAATACCATGCAAAATCTGAAGCTTTTCCTGCCATCTAGAGGTATTGATCCTCTAGTGACTAATAGAGTGAGTTGCCTTTGTGGAATTTTTCTCACCACAGCACTAACAGGGTCTTTTTCTTCTATCCAGCCAGCTATTTTCAAGAGAATTGCAGGGACTTTGCAACTTTTAAACTGCTGTCTTTCTACCAATTCTTGCTGATGGGCACACAAGCTCCTGAGAGGGGAAAGAAGGATGAGCAGAGGTCGTCACCATGTAAGACCTATTTAAGACCTATTTCTCTAAGACAGCAGCTTAAAAAACAGTTGTAAAATGAAAATTTCTCCCTTTATTAAAAACAAGCAAACAAACAAAACAAAAAATCCACCACCACCAAAAAAACCCCCAAACAAAATAAAAAACAACAAAACCAAAAACAACAAAACCAAAACCAACAAAACCAAAACCAACAAACCAGCAAGAGCAATAGAAATGGAAATCAGTGCTAATGATCTGACTCACAGGGGTCTCATCATTAACAGGAACTGACTCATTGCATTTGTTAGAAATTGCCATGTTGCTATTTTATCTGCCTTTTGTGTCTTGGGAGTGGAGCTGAGAAGGACAGAAGAGGTTTAGCACAAGCAGAGACCACAGTGGCAGGTCTAGCTGGTCCCTTTATAACACAACATTATTCTAGTGAAGAAGTTGCATTTGGCTTTTTGTATACCTGATTTAAATCTGTTCCTGATCTGAACACATATTACCATACGACATGCAGCATACTGAAATTCCTGGCAGTTACCACTAATACCTATATCAATTCAGGTATAGTTGTGACTATGTGACCTTTGAGCCAAGTGGCTTGGCTCAAACTGTTTACATGACAGAGGTCTCCTCTGCTTCCTGCCACAGAGGAAACAGAAAGTATAGAATCATAGGATGGCAAGGTTGGAAAGGACCTTAAAGATCATCTAGTTCCAACCCTCATGCATGGCAGGGACACCTCCCACTAGATCAGGTTGCTTAAGGCCCCATCCAGCCTGGCCTTGAACACCTCCAGGGAGGGGGCAGCCACAGCTTCCCTGGGCAATCTGTTTCAGCATCTCACCACCCTCAAATTATTTCTTCCTAATGTCTAACCTAAATCTCCCCTCTTCAAGTTTTAAACCATTCCTCCTTGTCCTCTCACTACACACCTGTACAGAAAGCCCTACCCCAGCTTTCTTGTAGGCTTCCTTCAGATATTGAAATGTTGCTATAAGGTCACCTCGGAGCCTCCTTCTCTCCAGTCTGAATCCCAACATCTTTAGCCTGTCTTCATAGGGAAGGTGCCCCACCCCTCTGATCATTTTAGTGGCTCTCCTCTGGACATGTTCCAGGAACTCTATGTCCTTCTTATGCTGGGGACTCCAGAATTGGACACAGAACTGCAGGTGGGGTCTCACGAGAGCAAAATAAAGGGGCAGAATCCCTCTACCTCGACTGGCCGTCTCTGCTTCTTTTGATGCAGCCCAGGATCCAGTTGGCTTTCTGGACTGCAAGTGCACATTGATGGCTTCTGGTCCACCATCACCCCCAAGTCCTTCTCCTCAGGGCTGTCCTAAATCCTTTCTCTTCCCAACCTGTATTCATGCATGGGATTGCCTCGACCCAGGTGCAGAACCTTGCACTTGACCTTGCTGGACTTCATTCAGTTTGCACGAGCCCACTTCTCAAGCCTGTCAAGGTCCCTCTGGATGGCATCCCTTCCCTCAAGTATATTGGCTTCACCACACAGTTTGGTGTCACCAGCAAATGTGCTGAGGATGCATCTGATTCCACTGTCGGACAAACATGTTAAACAGCACTGGTCTGAGTACAGACCCTTGAGGAACACCGCTTGTAACACATCTCCATTTGTCCAGTTTGTTTTCCAACAAGTAGTCCATCCATTGAACCCATATCGTTCCAGTTTAGAAATCTGAATGTCATGCAGGACAGTGCCAAATGCTTTGCACAGGTCCAGGTACATGATGTCTGTTGCTCTGCCTTTGTCCACCGAGGCTGTGACCCCATCATAAAAGGCCACCAAGTTAGTCTGGCAGCCCTTGCCCTTAGTGAAGCCGTGTTGGCTGTCACCAATAACCCCTTTGTTATCTGCTTGCTTTAGCAGAACCTTCAGGAGGTTCTGCTCCATGATCTTACCAGGCACAGTGGTGAGACTGACTGGCCTGTAGTTCCCTGGGTCTTCTTTTTTTCCATTTTTGAAAGTGGGGGTTATGTTTCCCCTTTTCCAGTCAGCAGGAACTTTACCAGACTGCCATGACTTTTCAAATATGATGGACAATGGCTTTGCAACTTCATAGAATCATAGAAAGGTGTTGGAAGGGACCTCAAAAGATCATCTAGTTCAAAGCAGGGCCACCTACAGCAGGTCACACAGGAATGCATCCAGGTGGGCTTTGAATGTCTCCTGGGAAGGAGACTCCACAACCTCCCTGGGCAGCCTGTTCCAGTGCTCTGTCACCCTCACAGTGAAAAAATTCTTCCTAATATCTGTATGGAACTGCCTGTGCTACAGTTCATAACCATTGCCCCTTGTCCTATTGTTAGTCCTGTTCATGCCCAACATTCCAGTCTATCCAGGTCCCTCTGAATGGCTGCACAGCCTTCTGGGGTGTCTGCCTCTTATCCCAGTTTTGTGTCATCAGCAAACTTGCTGATAATACACTCCATTCCCTCGTCCAGGTCATCAATAAATATATTGAATAGTACTGGTCCCAGTACTGACTTGTGAGGGACTCCACTAGAAACAGACTTCCAACTAGACTCCATCCCATTGACTACAACTCTCTGGCTTCTGTCCTCCCGATCTACCTCACTATCCAGTCATCCAGGCCACAAATTTCAGGAACCATGGGTGAATCCTATCAGGTCCCGTGGACCTGTCCACCTTCAGGTTCTTTAGGTGGTCTCAAACCTGCTGTTCATCTATTTTTGCTCTGTGGGAGGCAAAGTATGCAATATACATCTGAGCTATATGATGGTCTATAGATGCATGGTACATGATACTAGCAGATGGTACCTGAAACACTGTCACAGTCCACTGCAATTAAAGAACGTGCCTCAAAGCAAGGCACCTCAGAGAGTGAGGTGCCACCAGGTGACATGGACCCTGGCTATCACGCTGCACTCCCACCTCTCTCCTTCCAGGACACCCTCTGCCAAGCAGGCTGGGGAGCCAGCCACCAGGCAAGGACCAGCAAAATAGGTACATGACCAAGATACCAGTGCAAAAGGTTTGCAAAAAGATGGAGCCTGGAGGTAAGGGCAGTATCATTCCTGATCCCTCCTAGTACAGGAATAGACCTTGAGTCACAGTTAGTAATTTTTTCATCAGTTTTACCATCTGCTATTCTTTGCAGCCACTGACAAGAGGGCAAGGAGATAAGAGCTTCTCTGTCATGGTTACTTAAAAAACAACACACACTGTTGCCAAATGTTTGTATTAATGAAGAAGTCAGGAGCCTTGGCCATGGATGAGAATCCATTGTTTGAGGTGATACAAGAGCAGAACATATGGATAGTGTCTAATAAACAATAAAGCAAAAAGCCTAAATATAATTCCAAAGACAAAGGGTGAGTAAGTAAAAGAGCAAAATAAGACTACATATTTAACTTTATCAAAATAAGACTACATATTTAACTTTATAAGCATAGCAGAAGCCATCTAAGCACAGCCAAGTGTTTTTGTAGGCATCACCACAAAGAACAGTTTTAATCTGGAGCTGGAGAAAGATAAAGAAATTATTAGGAGTATTTAAAGGATAGTCCCTGGAGACTAAGGAGTAGAAAGTCCACCTCGCTGGTTGTTGTGGGCTGGCAGCTACACTGAAACCAATGACAATCATCAAATGTCTCCCTTATCTGACACCCTGAGAGGTCAGTCAGTGCCAGGAAAGTGCAACTCCTGGTACTGTGTTCAGTTCACCTAGTAGGGAGCAGGCACTAGCTCAGCAGCCCCTAGAGAAAGGGGAAGTGTCAAGTAAAAGTGGAAAATTAACTACTTTTCCCACCTCTCGAGGTAATCCTGGCAGATCAAAGCTGAAGCACAACAGAAGGCAGCTTGCAGAAATTTAAACTCCTTTACTTCTTATCCTTTACTTCTATAACTGAGATCTGGGCAGCTGGCAGAGAATTCCCCATGAACACTGCTTCCCTTTGAAATGTGTGCCCCCAGTTAACCTGAAGGAGTCCAGATCTGCAGACCTTTCTTAAAAGGTCTGTCTTTTGAAGGGATATCTTTAGAAGGGCAATGCTGCCTGAAAAAAAATGAAAGTTAAAATGGGAGNCTCCTTCCAGGACACCCTCTGCCAAGCAGGCTGGGGAGCCAGTCACCAGGCAAGGACCAGCAAAATAGGTACATGACCAAGATACCAGTGCAAAAAGATGGAGCCTGGAGGTAAGGGCAGTATCATTCCTGACCCCTCCTAGTACAGGAGTAGACCTTGAGTCACAGTTAGTAATTTTTTCATCAGTTTTGCCATCTGCTATTCTTTGCAACCACTGACAACAGGGCAAGGAGATAAGAGCTTCTATGTGATGGTTACTTAAAAAACAACACACACTGTATTCTTTTGCCAAATGTTTGTATTAATGAAGAAGTCAGGAGCCTTGGCCATGGATGAGAATCCATTGTTTGAGGTGACACAAGAGCAGAACATATGGATAGTGTCTAATAAACAATAAAGCAAAAAGCCTAAATATAATTCCAAAGACAAAGGGTGAGTAAGTAAAAGAGCAAAATAAGACTACATATTTAACTTTATCAAAATAAGACTACATATTTAACTTTATAAGCATAGCAGAAGCCACCTAAGCACAGCCAAGTGTTTTTGTAGGCATCACCACAAAGAACGGTTTTAATCTGGAGCTGGAGAAAGATAAAGAAATTATTAGGATTATTTAAAGGATAGTCCCTGGAGACTAAGGCTCTTTGGTACTACAGGTGCAACACTGAAAAATATGAGGTAAAGACTGTAGCATCATGGGCTGACCGGAGTAGAAAGTCCACCTCGCTGGTTGTTGTGGGCTGGCAGCTACACTGAAACCAATGACAATCATCAAATGTCTCCCTTATCTGACACCCTGAGAGGTCAGTCAGTGCCAGGAAAGTGCAACTCCTGGTACTGTGTTCAGTTCACCTAGTAGGGAGCAGGCACTAGCTCAGCAGCCCCTAGAGAAAGGGGAAGTGTCAAGTAAAAGTGGAAAATTAACTACTTTTCCCACCTCTCGAGGTAATCCTGGCAGATCAAAGCTGAAGCACAACAGAAGGCAGCTTGCAGAAATTTAAACTCCTTTACTTCTTATCCTTTACTTCTATAACTGAGATCTGGGCAGCTGGCAGAGAATTCCCCATGAACACTGCTTCCCTTTGAAATGTGTGCCCCCAGTTAACCTGAAGGAGTCCAGATCTGCAGACCTTTCTTAAAAGGTCTGTCTTTTGAAGGGATATCTTTAGAAGGGCAATGCTGCCTGAAAAAAAATGAAAGTTAAAATGGGAGTAAACCTTCCTTCTGCTTTTTGCTGCAGTTACGGAAGGATGATCTTCTACCTAACACATGGTGTTGTGCAATTTCTAGCTCTACCACCAATTTCCCACATGCTTTAGGCAAAACACATTTTTGTCTGTACGTTCCATTGTATTTCTAATTATATAATCTATATTATATTCTTTATATATATTTATGAGGTGAGTTTTATTCACTTCATGTGTTTCATATATATGTTCATACACATTCCTCTCACCCATTGCCTTATCTATGAAGCCCGTAATTTCACAAGGATGAAATTCATAAAGATGCTCTTACCATAAGGGTTTTCAAATTTAGTTTGCTCTGGAATTGCCACTAAAAATGACAGCAGCTGCTCCTGGCTCTGTACTGTGACATGCCTCAAATCCCACCCTATCTATAGCTATAACACAGAGCATTTAATCTCTATGAATTATGCTGAAGAAGAAGTATCCCTATCTAATTCTACCTATTCTTTACCACAAAACAGAGTCCACCTCCACAGAACTCACATGCTTGCCCCTTAACCCATAGCTCGATAGTCAGGGCTGATTAGATTATCTAGAAGGATATCCTAGCCAGCAAACAGCAGAATTTGGAGCTGCTGTGCCTGCTGCATGACACAGTAGTGCAACTGCCAGGTTATTGGTTTTATCTCATCCAAAAAACTGCCTGTCTTCAGACAGGTAACTGTGCAAATGAGCAAGTGCCAGGCCCCAAGTCTGTCTATATAAAAATGGCAAGGATTCTGCCTTTTTCCATTTATACTCATAGATTTTATGCCTGGCCAGAAGCAATAAAGTTGTCTGAGGTACCCATTTGAGCTTGGAGAGTTGAAGAAAATCAATCCCATAAATAAAGCAAATTTTCTTCAAAAGCTATAGAATTTGCATGTGAATTTGAAGAGTACAGCTAAAGGTTACTACAGAAGGATTATTTTGAAAACTGTCACAGAGGGCTTCTGGCCTTTGTTTTCCTGTCCCTGGACCAGCACCAGACACCTGTGGCTCTTCTCTATGAAGGGGCCCATGCAATGGGGCTCTGACCTATTAACCAAATCTGGTACACCTCTTGCTTCATACTTGCTTCTGTATGGTGAAATTTAATCTAAAATGAGTACAAATTATGGCCAGAAAAGATGTTTCTAGCAGAGGACTCCTAATGATGAACAAAATAAGCTTCAGCAGGTATCTACTAGCATCTTCTTTCACAGTTTCTTGACATTAAGGGTAAGATGGATAGGAATATTCCGATATTTCAGAGGCAAAACTATTTTGAATAGGTTTTTGAATCCCAAAATACTTTTCAGCAGTTTAATAACTGAGAGAGACATCACTAAGTGTACCAGTAGATGTCTGGCTGCAAGGTGACTAGTGGACATCACTTTTCAGTCAAATAGGTCTGAACAGAACATTTTCTGAGGGCAAGAGAGTTCAAGCAGTAGCAAAGTATGAGGTTCTTTGCATTTGGGTTGGTTATCTAGACTAGATAATAAAGCCCAGATCCTCCAATTTCAGTGAAAAGCTGGAAGTAGGCCCAAGTTACCAAATTATACCTGTCCAACAGTTTTCTGGTGTACAATGGAAAGTAAATATAAGGTTTCAAGACTTATCACAAATACTGCTACAAAGGAAAGATATCCTAGGATTGAAGATAAACTCTTTTTCACATTTATCGACAGGCAAACGTTTTACTTTTAGTATATGTAAGCTTCACTTCCACTGCTTGACAATTTTGTTTTCCTTTTTGTGGGAAAGCAACAAATATATTGTCATAGGGTATTGCATCTAAAAATCTCTTGAGGAAGTTTGGAAATGGGTTTTCTTTTGCTGTAGAATTGGTAATATACGGAACTATGCGGAAAGGTAAGCAAAGTAACAATCAAAATTCCAGTCCTTTAAACCAATAAAACACAGTTGACAGCAGTGTTCATCTTCAAATAAAACTTCTGCTCTCTTTGCTCCCATTGTGCTGTTGTCACCCATACTACAATCACTGTCTGGACATATTGTTAGGCTGACCCCTCACAGAAATGACAAACCACTAGAAAAGAAAAAAAACAAAAACACAAACCCAAATACTAACACACAAAAGACTAAATTTTCTTTTCAGGAGCAAGGTGGAATGAACCTTCAATTTGCTTTACATTCAGCTTTTACCCATTTTATGTGACAAAGAATATGTCTGTAAGAGTCAACCATAATGATCAGTTTTGTATCCTCCTAACACTGGGAATCAGATTAAATAAGGATTCTGAAAGATACCGAAGTGTCACACTAAGTAATTAATTTTCATCTAGAGGTATGCTTAAGGGTGGGCTACCTTTTACATAAATGCTGAACTAAATATATTAAAAGCCTATAATCCCAAGTTGTATAAATATTTTTTTCTGATGTCCTTTTCCTTCTAGCAGGCAGTCTGACTTGAAGCATTCTTTTGTTTCAGAAATCATTTGATGATGAAACATTTAGATAAAAGTCTAGGATAGTAGACATATAACACCCCCGAAAAGGGTAGGTTTTAATTTCAGCAGCATGTGTACTGGCATTTTTGCTATCTTTATGTTTATCTTATTTGCTCAAACCTTCCCTTTGACATTGGAGACTTTAATATGTCCTCACAGTCCCACAAAATTAATAAATATATCCTCCTGATGTTAAGGATATGGGAAATGAGGCATGCAAAATTGAAGGCCTTCTTTCTTTCTGAAAACACTTGCATTTATTGAATAGATAACAGTTGCCTGTATTGGAGTATACCCACCAAAGTGAGCTGGGACACCCAGAAAGCACACGCTTAACAGCTTGCAAGATGAAACTTGTATAAAGACACAGAAAATTAGCGGCAGTATGGGGAATGGAATCCATTTTTTTCTCACTCTAATCTTCCATGGCATTTTCTGAAGCTCTCCTTGGTTCAGTACAACGTAAATAATGACACAGTCATTTTTCAGTTATGCTCTATAATGTGCCCACATCCTGGAAATACTGGATATGGTGCCTTAGTATCCATCACTTCTCCTAAGATAGGGATTACTTATGAGTAGGTTCAAGAACAGATGCACTACTCTGTTCATGTTTGCTGACTCTCTGTTTACCTCTGCATCTTATTCTCTCACATTACTTCAGTGAAATTAGACCAGCGGGGAAAAAAAGTTACATATTAAATTATTTTACTGTTAATGAGCAGTAAAATTTTAAAGTACAAATCTGAACTTGGAGAAAACTCTTATCAATAGAAAAGCAGATTTCAGACATAAATGCCTAAAATAATGCAATGCAGAAGGAGTATGCAACTTTTTTTCTTTTACAGTCTGAATTACTGTTCTGCTCTTGGCTGTAAAGGCACTGGACTGTCACAAATACCATCCCCTTGAGTAATAGATGGTCAGATCTCTGGGTATACGAATCAGTTTATTCTTTTTAATGCTTCCAGTAGTGCTAATTCTTCAGGTTCAGTGTAATTGCTCTCCTCCAGTAGGTTCTTTTAAGCTCTTGTCATGGACTGAATTGCTTGGGAAAAGTGTGAACTGGTTCACTGGCTCAGTATGAGTACCCTGCCAGCTCTATTTGCAAGCCACAGTTTTGAGAGCTGTTGACAAACACTGGACAATATTCTCTCCTGCAAAAAACCATGAATTCCCGTTTTGCTGAACATGCAATGCTTTGAATAAAAACAATTCCATACTGGAGGAGAGAACAACAGTTCTGGCATGCAAGACTGATCTTCGCATCATGTAGTACTTACTGTGGCATTTATATGTAATTCTTTCACATGTAGCTATGGAACATCATTTCTGATAGTGCATTTTATGTTATTTTTTCACTGACCTGCCCTGCAGAACCTAAATGTCATGCAGCCATTTTATCAAATCTTACATATTTTAAAATAAGCTATACCAGTAGTTCACAGACAAGTCGGTGGAATTCCCTCATTCATTGTATCTAACCATGAGCCCCAGCAAGCTCTGACGATAGGGTAAAATTTTAGCAGGCCATTATGCACCCTTTAAACCTTTGTCACTTTGAGACAAAGAATAACACATCACTTGAAAACACACTTGCAAACACACTCTACCTGATAAAAAGACTTGGTGTTTTCATATATATCATAGTGTCATCTCCTTCACTGTGCATAACATCAAAAAGTCTTTCCAGTAAGTCTCTGTGCATCCACTTCAGGAATTATTTGCCAGCTATGTCATGCTGCACACACACTGCAAAGGTAACTTCTTTGGGTTTGGCCTCTGTAAAACACATCAAACCCCTTGCTTCTGATGTCCTTTTCCTTCTAGAAAAGTCTGTCTTACTTGAAGCACGCCCAGGGGGTTAGAGTCCTAGAAGAAAAGGCCTGGAGAGATATGTAGGATTACACTGCAAAATCTAGTCCGTCAACTTAACTAAGAGAGGATCAACTATACCTAAAAGATGAATAATCTTGATTTACCCAATACCACTACTACTCGGAAAAATTGTATCTCTTTGGCTTCTCTAATATGGGAGAAGGAACCCGTGTGCTGGCAGAAGGGTATTTATGTGCTGCTAGGGTTGAGCTGGGGGAAAGCTAGGGTGCAACAGATACTTTTTCATTTGGAAAAAAGCATAACAAGCAAGTGAGAAATGGAGCAAAATAGCAGAAAGATTAGGGACCACTACCACCACCAACTCCTTAGGCACACAGAAATGCGGGAACAGCAAGTGAACCATATGGCTTAAAGGGTTTCCCTAAGGAGCGATACAGCAAATGCTGGAACTGGGGCACTGACAGATACCCCGAGGAGATAAAGAACACTAACATTTTCCTCACCTAAATAAAAGTTGTTACAAAACAGAGAGAACTATCCTTCTGTCTTTTCTTGTCTCCCCCTGCTCATTCAGACTGTAAATCTTAGAAGCAGACAGAGTATTTCACGTGCAATGATAGTCCTGTTTTATAAAGTTGCAAAGGGGATGTAGTGGTTGTTAGAAACATGCCAGCCACATCCACACATGATTCCAGTCACTGTGGCAGACAGATTCCCAAGCAGGGCTAGCAGAGCCAGGAGCAAGTCTGGCAGAACACCATCTTGATGCTGCTGTACCAGGGCTGTACACGTGGCACCAGCCTTCCCCCCACACGCATCCCTGGGAGGTACAGTGGAGTTCTTGCTCCTGTTGCACACCACCAGTATTTACTCCAGCCTCCACTGTTTCAGTGGAGAAGCTTTCATGTTTTGTTCATCCAATCTCAAAGGCAGAGCTAAGATCACTCACTTTTTATTTTCTCATGTCATATCTTGCAGGTGCATCTGGGCACAGCTGCTAAGAAATTCAGAAGTGTTGGGCTGGGAAAAGTGCTGCAGCACCATTGCATTTGAATGGCATCTAAGAAGAATAACTCTTTATTCCTGGCAAAGGCTCCAAGCAGTATCACAATACCAAGTAAGCTACTCCTGGAGGACTGCCTTTAAACATAAAACACTGTGACTGCAATGCACTTGTACTTTCAATTTTTAAAGATCAAACTTCGTGACTAAAGACTGCAAAATTTTGCCTACTTCATTCCATTGAGAGATTCTCACATTTAACTTGATAATGCTATATATTCTCAACAAGTTTATTCTCCATGCCAGTACTTTCTTCCAAGGGACACAGATATATAAATGGAATGTTTCCCTAACAAGCTCTGCTAGTTTTTACACTCAAAAACTGAAGCATGAAGTATGCCTACTAATATCTTACCTAATTATTTTACTTATGGCATTAATTACATGACATAAATACTGCAAAACAGAGACAGACATTGCTGAAGAGGAAAAACTAAAAATAATAGTGATATTCAGTTTTCATAGTATCATGTCACTGTGAATAAGCTTGTCTTTTCAGCATAACCTTTCCATATAACTCTACATATGGCATCTCCTTGGAAGAACGAAAACTTTTTTCAAAAGGGGTAAACACCACCATCTAAAAACACATTTATATCTATTTGGGAGTGTTCTCTTAGCTGGAGGACTAGCTTTAATCCACCCTGCTAGAAAAAGTTGTAATCCTGATTCTCCTGATTCAAGGAGTAGACTACAGTTTTGAGCAGTGATATACCTGTGTCCTAGACATTGAGCTTCTAGCATTACTGAACAATTAGTTGCTGTGAGAGTAGTGAACTGGCACAGGTTGCCCAGGGATGTTGTGGCTGCCCTCTCCCTGGAAATGTTCAGGGCCAGGTTGGATGGGGCTTGAGCAACCTGACCTAGGTTTTGTGGTGGGGGTGAGGGTGGGAGGTATGGTACTAGAGGATCTCTAAGATCCATTAAACCATTCTATGATTCTAGATAATTAATGTGGATGGGCAGTAGCCAAAGCATGATTGACCTACTGAACACTTGATGCATCATTTGTAAAAAATAACTATTTGTACTGAGAGACCAGGAATGTAAACTCGGCATTATGGAGAAGTCAGATGTGGGTTTGAGGCAAGAAAAAAAACAACAAAACACCAAAACCAAAACCAAACACAAGCCAACCAAAATCCACAGCTATTTTTGCATACCTATATTAGACAGCTCTTGAACACCTCTAGATAAATTCAGATCCCTGTGTGGCTGTATTTGGGAACAAGAGGCTGTTGTTTGTAAGAATTTTTGTATGTTCTCCCTATTTTTTTTCTGTTTCTCTCACTTCCCCTCGCTTCCTTTTTTATACTCAAAGTCTTGCGTAATGGTCAATTTGCTGGAAGAGAGGTGCTGCTTGTTGTTTGCCATGAGAACAATTCTTTTCACCTGCTTCACTCTGTAAACCTGGTATCCATCCATACTGCCCTCACATGCTCCCCAGCAGGAGGACAAAATGAATTGCCTGGCAACACAATTTAACTGCATCATGAGATGCATTAACATAACTGCAGCCAACAGGTCAAAGGAAGTGTTTATTCCTTTTTTGCTTGGCATTTGTGAGACAGCTGGGGTGTGGTGTCTGTTTTTGGATACCAACAAACCAGAGAGAACCAGCAGGAGGCCACCATGATGGTCAAAGGCTGGAGTACCTGCCCTGTGAGAAGAGCCTGAGGGAGCTGGGCTTCTTCAGCCTGAGGAAAAGGAGTTGGGTTTGGGGGTCCTAATGGCAGCCTGCCCAGTCCTACTGGGGGGGTTAAAAAGAAGATTGAGCCAGGATAACAGGTTGCAGCAAAGGAAATTCTGACTGGACTAAATGAAAACTTCCCTTCTGAGAGCGGTGCACAACAGGACAAAATGCAGAGCATCTATAGGAGCTCCATCCTTGGGAGGTTTTCAGACTTTAAATACAGCCCTGAAATCCTAATCAAGCTGGCCTTGCCTTGGACAGGAGGTTAGACTAAATGATGTCCAGAGGTTCTTATGAGAACTGAATTGTTCAAATTCTCTGACTATAATTTGTCTCAGTAATGTCTCTTCCAGTTTCCAGCCCACAGCCTGCAGCAGCTTTTACATCCTAGGCACTGCTTCTTCTGTGTTACTAGGACATGACATATGAATGACATCAAACAAACTCTGACATCTCTAGAAATTACCGGGTTCTTGTCATAGCATTATTAGAGCTATTTCAGAGTCATGGCATCTGCGTGCATTGAAACATAACTCCTGTCTTCCTCTAAATTTATTTTAATCTCAATTCAGAATAAAATTATCAGGTAAGGTACGAGACAGCAATAAGAGAGTGGAATTCTCTTCCCAGCTGACAGCAGGTGAAGATGTTTCTGCTTTAAATAAGTGTAGGATGGATAGTCAAATATATAAACATGAGGGGTAGTCAGGGGTAGATTCACTGACCAGTTTTTCGAACCCAAGTCAAACTAAAAGGGAGTTACAAATAACCATTGGATTTCTGGAACTTGAGGAAATGTCCTTCATTTTCTTATGTAAGTTAAATTCCTTTATGCGTAGGGGGGGGAAGCCAGTGTTGACTGAGTCATGTTGATTTTACTTTTACAGATACAAAGAGCTGAGCAGAAAGGATGACCTTTGTTTGGTGAAAAAAATTTTGATACCTGTTATTCAGTAACAGCAGGTGTCTGTGTGCTAGCTATTAAATCAGAAATCCTATTGTAATTTCCACTCGCTTTAATGAAGGCATTTTACTTCTAAGCTTCACTGTTTAGTCCCAGGCAATGGAAGTTCAGTAACTCCCCAGAATTTCATTTTCTTTGAATAATAATCAATAATTTGGGGGTCCTGATGGTAAGAAGGCAATAATTTCCCACAAATGAAGAAAAAAGCCAGAGGCCTAGTTTGCTAAATACATGAGTTAGAACAAATAAAACACCCTTAAATGTAATGGCCTTAGGTCTGAGTGCGTGTGTAGTTTTGATTCCATGACTATGTCTGACTGTAAATAACATCCATCCTTATTAGAGTAAGTCCTCTTATTCTGCTCCTACATGGGATATAGCATATTGAGCATAACAGAGCTTTTCACTCAAGTAGAGCTTTTTTGTATCGGTTTTCGTTTATTCATTAAACCACAGCAGATTAAGTGCTTTTTTACCTCAACTGAGTTGCAGCATTTGTGCACCACAGTATCCAAACATGTTGTGGCACAGGAAGATCCTGTAGGCTTGCTTATCACCAAATAAAAAAACTAAAATGCTTCGTCTGTATCCCCCTCATCTCAGTGTGCTTGGCAACCCCAACAGCTGCTTCTGCTTTGGCTGGAGTGTGGCAGGGATGTGACACACTCTGGTTCTGCTGGTACTACAAATAGCAGATTCCTGACAGGAAAATTGAGTTGCATTATCTGTAATTACAGTCTCTGGAATTCCATGCCAGGCAAATGAGCTCTCAATGAGGGCAGCTGCTGTTGCATACAAGGGATCTGTTTCCCAGCCACCCAAACAGGAGTCAGACACCACACGGTTTCTTGTCAGTGCTCGCAAACAAGCAAATACCTAACTTGACTCAAGGACAGGAAGGCAGGCTGTGTATCATGGCACTCTTTTGTTGACTAACTTGGAATTTATTGCAGAAATTCCCTAGGCTTGTGATTGCAAACCCTCACACTACATTGCTTCTGTGAGTTTACACAGAAAACTGCCCAAACATCCATCACCATGATGGTTGCTACATTTACTTTGAAAAGCATTGGGCTTCAGATCTTCAAGTATTTTGATGCTTCCTACGATGTACCATTTTGCTAGCCACTCTATCAAATTGTCAGGCACTTATTTTAACCCTTCATTCTTTTGCAGATACCTTATTTTGTGTGTTTGAAGTACAAGATTTCACAACACTGGTATAAATTTCCTTCAAAGAAAACTCAATTTTTTAGTTTTCTAAGGAAACTGGAAGGACATGTCTCAGCAGATGCTAATAACTTCAAGCAAGAGATGGTGAATTCACTGTCTTATGCTCTGTAGGTACTATATACACTGAAAGCTTTTTAGTTTCTGGCAGTTTGGAAATTGCAACACTAAGATCCTGACAATACACAGAGTTTGAAATCTTGACAACCTGCATATGGTACCATCCAAGAAGTCATAATCCATGCCTGGAAAACTTTTATATAGGTTTTCTATTCCAGTGCACAATTTTAGTGTCTTGTGGAAAATATTACAAAATTAACTTTGTAAGTGGATTGCTTTGTTGTAACTCTAGTGCTGTTACATAATAATGAAAGCTTACTGTTCTTCTGTTGATATTTCTAAACAGTTTGTTCCTTTGAACTTTGGATACCAAGTACCATTTTTCAGTCTGTGAAGGCAACTGGAGACTTTGAAGAGAGAAGCTCTACCACAGCATTCAAGTCAATGCCTAAGCATTCTGCAAAAATCCAGGCCATGGCAAAGATCACGGATAGAAAGGGTTTGTTAGTTCCAAGATTAATGAACAGCAAATACAGGTTTAATTTGGTAAATCCAAAATGGTCTGAACTTTCCCAGAGTCTGAGAAAGACATTTGTGAGGCATTTTATGTATAACAGTGCTAACAAATAAAAGTGTGAGAGCTAGAGTTTGATTTGGTTTGGTTTTGGTATTTTTTTATTAAAGACATCTTAACAATTTCAAATAATTTCTATTGATTGGCTTACTGATTATTTTCCTTGCTGTTAGTTGCCCCCCTTGTTTGCTTTATTTTTTGTATACTTATATGTAAGTATCCCAGACATAAAATATCTTTAGCACAGTTATCTTAGCTACTATGAGCTTGACAGTTCAGGGAACAAGCTGAGGACCTTCTGAAATAAAACCAAGAGCTGTTACAACTTTATGAAACGAGCCCTGTCTTTTTAGCTAGGGCTGCAACAACTTATTAGATCACTACATATGGTACTGAGGGAGTTTGATTACATGAGGCTGTCATGATGAACACCACTGTCATTTTCAAGAAATACTCTGCACCTAGACATTTTTTCAGCAACATTCATGCACAACTCCTTCAGCGTTTCACATCAGAGAATTTTTGCTCCTGAAGAATGTAACAGTGTAAATACAACTGTCTGAGTACAGATGGGAATTTAGAAGATCATGAAAAAATGTGTTTCCTTTAAACGAGTTTTACCTGCCAGGAATCTTTAGTGAATAAATTACAAGAAATCTTTATTCAGTAATTCTTGCTCCCTCACACTCTGCCCTGCCCCGTGTTAAAGGAACAGCTTTTTGTTGTGCTTCTTTTTTTTCCTAACTTTTTCCCCCCCAAAAAAGAAAAGGCCGTCATGTAAACTAAAGTACTAAAAATTTAAAACTTTGAAGAGCAAGGTATTGATCTTTACAGCTATTTCATCTCACTTATTTAAACCACAGCCTATCACTAATCTGGTCTATGAGGAGTGACTATCTTTATAAATAACCTCTTCGTGTGTCTGTTTTCCAACACTCTCTTTAAAAGGAAATTTCTTGTTTTCTGGTGGTTGTATCATTTTCTCCAGCTCACTGCAGAGACCTGATTAGAAACCCTTGAAGTAAATAAATCCATAACAGAACAATCAGACTTTCAAGCATGTGGAACAAGGTTAATAACGAGGTTTATAGAAGATCTACCCACCATCAGCATAGTCTCACAGAGAACATTTATATGACCCTTCAGTAGAATTTCTGGAAAATCCAAAATACTGGAAAAAAAGAGACCTCAGTAGAAAGTAATTCAAAGCTCTTAGCTGGGATTTAAAGAAAAAAGAAAGCAAGGTGAAGAGTGGGGAAGGAGAACACAGCATAAACTGAACATTTCAGAGCTACCTCCATGAGTCAGGATGCTGCCTGGCACTTGCAGCCTCACTGGGCTGTGCAGGACACAAAGGTGACAAACACAGGGCCACTAGCTCTTATGAATTCTTTATATAAGCAATAGCTCCAACACCAACATGCCCTTTGCTAAAATGTCAAGGTGCAAGCATATGAGATGCTTGGTAATTTTACAGTGAATCCCAGAACAGAAGCTTATTGCACCTCATGATCCTGAAAAGACAACTGACAGAAAAGTAGAAAGTGGTAAACCTTGGTGCTTGCAAGTACAATCTTATTCCCATGAATTTTGTGAGGGAATAATCTGGAAAATAAACAATTTACAACACTACTACAGGAGGAGGTCTTAAAAACAAACATGTTAAGCATTCAATAAGATGCACATATTAGAGGAACCTAAAACTAATGGATGCTAAAGTCAGATTTCTAAGGTGACTTTTTGGAAGATAGAGTACAGTAAATCAACCATCTTGCAGCTCAGGTTGCTGTGAAAGAAAGAGTCTAAAAAGGAGAGCTGGATGTGTTCACTGTGGGGAATGATAGAGCAAATAGGAGGAACTGAGGAGGTCAACTCCCTGAAGATCACAGTGGGGAAAAAAAATGAAGCCTTTCACATCAATATAGGCCCAAAAAGAGTTATATAAATACGTTTTAAAAAGGGAACATTTTCTACTACCTACAAGGGGAAAAGTTTCTTAACAGCTGTCCAGTGCCAAATATTTTCCTATGCTGAAAATGTCAGCAAGGTTCTGGCAGGTGCCTTGGAAAAACAGATCCCACTTTTATGCACACTCAGCATCCCCTTTGGGAGACTTCATTTCTGCAGGTTTCATTGGGGTTGTGTTTGGCACCTAAGGTGTTTCACAGGAAACAACAACAAGTTTTTGATGGTATAGAGGGTACTATAGTCTAAATAAATGTTCTAGTATGATGAGGGTGGGGGAGGGCAGGGTGGCTGTGGTAGGAGAGCCTCTGTGCAGGTTGTGAAAGAGCCACAGACCTTCTGGCCTAGCCCTGAAGAAAGAAAAATGAATTCCATTTAAATAATTGGCAGGTGAGGGATAAAAATTTGAATATGTATGATGTGCAGGGCTTCCCAGCATGTGTCGTCGACAGGCCTGCCCCAAATACAAAAGGCAGTGAAATAATGTCACACTATGGTGAACCACCTCAGAAAACTTGTATCTTCTGCAAATTCATAAACCCTTTGCAGGTTTATGAACAACCCTAAGCTTGTGTGCCACTAAGTGCAAAATAAAATGGAGATAGGCAACTCTTTACATTAGCTTATTTGCAGGACAGGCATCCCTGAAAGAATAGGAAGAAGTCTTTGTTTCCTACTGCTTCCTAGACAGGAGTGGCTCCATAATCACTTATGATTCATTTACCCTATCCTAATGCTAAAATATTTCTGTAGCATATATACATAGCCTGTATAAAACTACACACTTTGCTCCTATCAACTCAATTTATTCTCAGAGAAGAAATGGACTGGTGCAATACAATCTACCACACAGGCATTTCACAAATGAGCAAATGTTTACAGGTGCTTTCTGGGACATTTCCAAAGAGGGGAACACTGCTACAATATGTCAGAAGTGGAGAAACTGGATGTGTGAAAAGAACCCTATGCACTACAAACTCAAGGAAAAACGTTGCCTTTGTTAAAGCAAATATTTGATTCTAAGCATGAGAGATGGATGTTGAAATGGGGCAAATACACCTGGGCCGTGAAAAAGGAGGACTGTCTGTCTGTAGCAAGAAGAGGAAAACCAGAGACTAAGGCAGGACAGATGCCTAGCAGCTTGGTGACACCAAAGTTTTATGATGATACTGCTCTTCAAAAAGGGCCTCTTGGGCTAAGGGTCCTCTGGATTTTCCAGGACTACAAGAACATGTTTGAAAATCTTTGCTCAAATATTTGTAAGTATTGGGATTAGTAGTCTTGGATTTAAAGGTTAGATTCACAATGAAACATGAGCAGAAGTACTGAACAAACTCAAGGAAAAGGAGAGATTACATGTAGCAACCTAAGCAAAAGCCCACACGATATGGCTTCTCAGTGTTTCCTGGTCAGACCAGTAAGTATTGGCTTTGCAGTACTTCTGCATTGGAGGTGTTGGATGTAGCTGGGAATATGACTACAATTAATTAAGTCAATTTTCTTCTATAGATATTCAGCATCTTCCTCAAGTCGAGACATAATACCTTTTCCTTCCTCTTTCTATGGAAAAATCCCATCTACGCATATACCTACAAATAGTTTAATGTGTGCATCTGTGTGGATTCCCTTACAAACCACTCATCCTCTCAAAACTGAGATATTGAAGATATTTTGAAAGATCTTAATTTTTGTATTTTTCCCTTGATATCCACATTTTGGATTGCGTGTGTGAAGTTAACTCTCATTCTGCTCCAACAGAACCTAGTAAGAGTTTTGCATTAACATCAAGAGATGCAAAACCAAGCCCTTTAGTGTACCACTCAGTAAAGCTTCTGTTGTGCTTCTGGTCCCAGATTTGGATAATACTTTCTAAACATCAGTAAAGACCGGTTATTCATTGCACATAACAACCAGAACCATACCATGACAGACCTTACCACTTCCCTCTGCATAAGTTCAAACCTTGCAGTGAATCTTGGTTATAAACTTGTAAGTCATTGTCATTGCATCATGGGACTATCTGTGTGTTAAAAGATAGATATGCATGGAAGTAACTACTTCTAGATGGGACAGCATTCTCTATCTACATCTGTGCTGGTAAATTTAGCAGTGCCTGGGAACTTTCCCAAGCCTGGAAACGTGATCATCTCTGCCATTAAACCCAAAGAGTGGTGATTTTGGTCCCTGCCAGCTGGCACTCCCCCAGACAATTCCTGGCTGTGGTCTGGGACCTAGCATGGACCATGGACCATTCCCAATAGGTACTTTGCATTAAGACACCCTGGTTTTGGAAGCTAAGAGAAGCATAGGCAGAACCAATTTTCTGCCAGGTGTTCTAAGCCCCCAAGAACTAGCAAACAAATGCAACTTAGAATTATAGACACAGGTTTTGTGTCCTTAGGGACCACTTACCTCAACATGAAGAGATAAATATAAATTTATAACACCGTTGTGAGTTCTAATGATTTAAAATGCATTTCCATACCAGTTTGTTGTAACTCAGGATCATTATAAGCTTATCATTCTTCTTTATTCATTTGTTATTTTAGAAAAGGAGCCCAAAACTAACCACATCATCTACTTTTATTGGCTTAAGTGAGCAATTTTTCAGCTCTGAGTTAAAATCAAGGGGAGAATCAATATGGGCATCGCTGTAATTGAAAACCAGTGGGTGATAATTTTGTATTGAAAACAAGATAATAAGAATAGAGATGAAACACTAGCAGGGGAAAAGAAGAAAAGATAAAAGATACGATCTCAATTAAATATCAACTGTTATTAACATTATATTAAAAACTTCCCCATGTTCTTTTCATATGCTCTACATTTTTTTTCTCTTCCTCTAATGGATGTTAAAGGAAAGAATAAATGAAAATATGTGAAAATATTATAAAACAAATTCAGAAAAAATCAATCAAGTGTGTCCTTAGCTGGTAATTTATTCCTAATATCATTGAATAGCCCCCAAAACATGAATATTTAAATCCAAATCTTCTTTCTTACCACAGTCTTTACATATTCTTCCCTGCTACTCCCAGCTAACAATTCTGGCAATAAGGAATTTTCTTGATTGCTCACAATGAAAGAAAAAAAAGAGAAGATTCACCTTTACCCCTATACTCCTTATTTCAAACAGACCTCCTGGTTCCAGCTCTGGACTTTAATAGTCAAGAGAGAGGAATAATCCATTCTTCAAATACACAGCTAGCAGGCCAACAAAACTATTTTGTCTCTAGTCTAGTCTGTGTTTCAAACAACCCAGTGACAGCAGTTTAAGAGATAACCCATTTTGCTTTCAGACCTTTCATATTCAAAGCCATACTAAAGGGGAGCTTTTAAAGCTCACTTAGAACAGATAATTATGAGGCCTGAAAATTAGTTTTTGCTCATTTTTAAAATTCAAAAATAAAGTAAAAAACCCTTCTCGACAGCCATTATCATTCAATTTTTATCAATTTCCCAAAGAAATTCAGTTTCTATTACTATATGCAACAATATAAGGGGAAGGCAAAAAGAAGAATAATTCCATTATTTATTGAGGGATGATGAGAAACAGGAGATGACACGTTCTTATGTCTTTTCTTGCTCCCACATTCACATAAAATGTTATGACAAGATGAGCACAGAAAATTAACACAAATAATAGAATAAGGGTAAAGATCAGACTAGAGAAGCAAGATTAACAGAACATTCGTATATGGTAGAGGTGTTTAAGCCAGTTCTCCAGGTGAACATTGCTGTGACATGCCTAATGATCTTACTACAGCAGTGTCTACCTCAGGGACATTGTGGAGAATGGGAAGAAAGAATGGGGCTGCAGATGGTTGTGAAAGGCCAACCCCTTCAATGCCTCTTTCCATTTTCTAAACCTCAAAACCTTTATAGAGAACTTAATTCTCCTTTCCCTGCACGTATAACTCGCAGTCAAATCAGCAAAATCTGATTAGGAGTACTGTTAAATTTACACTGTTGTGCAAATGGTCTGTAAATCCTTCTGAAGGGCACAAATTTTGGCCATCAAGTGCCTTTCATCCCCTGGCAGCTCCAAGCATGTCACTGATAGTTCAGTATGATGACACCAGCAGACTCCCCTCTTGCAAGAACACTTTGTCATTCAGCCTCATTCCTCACACCCCTGTCTAGCCACACTCCCTGCTCAGATAGTGTGGGGGTCACAGTAGAAAATGCAGAGATTGTTCTCTGCTTTTATGCCTTTGCACAGGAATGGAGAGGAAGAAGAGTTTCTCAGACCGGGCTTGCCAGGGGAAGAAAAGACAGGCAAGGGGAAGTAAATGGCACCTTTTTAGTATTTTCTCTGGATCAAGAGAGGAGAATGGGACAGTATTGTGACTGAAACACTTTGTCAGTTTGCCTTCTGGGACAGTACAATGGTGTATTGTCCCACCTGCAGAACTGAACCTGCAGACTTGAAGGCCAGACTTCAGCAGGAATAGTCATTAAATAAGACAATAGTGGTATCAACATATCTGAATATGTTCTTAGGTACTATATAAAGCATTAATCTCTCAAATAGAGTTCAGGATTTTGAAACGTACGGTACATATTACTGATTTTAATTATAGATTCTTTGAAGTCTCTTTCAGTCATTTAGGGTAATCTGTGCCTTTAGAATACTAGAGACTTATCACTTTGAATATTACTGACAAGATTGCTATTAAAGGCGCAATCAGCTTTTTAATTTTTACAAGTTGTGTCAAAATGGTTTAAGCACATTTGAATTTATGAGGGTTACCTTTACTCTTCTGTCTGCCACAATGACACAGTCAGGTGTCACACTATTAGCACGGCAAAAAAATGACTGAGCCAGCATGAAAAGAGCAATGAGTAGATACACAAAATTCATGTTCAGGTTCTGAGCATGCCCAGGTACACAAAAGACCTGTGGCCTGTAGTAACTTTGTTGAGCACTGCACTGAGCTCTTGTAGAATCAATTAAAATGCTACCCCTTCCTTCCTAAACAGGCTGATGTCCAACTGGTGTAATTGTAGCCATGATAGTCCAACCACTCTAGCAGATGCAGTTTAGAGGATCAGGTAATGTCTTTTTTTATTGACTAGTACCACTTTTAAGTCTACAGGCTTTTGTTCAGCTAAATGTACATCACAGCTGAGACTCATCACAGGAATCCTTTTTTTAATTTTTGCACAAGAAAACGGCCACGCAGAGCTGAAGAGTTGAATACACTCGAGCACAGATCCTATGAGGAGAGGCTGAGGGAGCTGGGGCTGTTCAGCCTGGAGAAGAGGAGGCTCAGGGGAGACCTCATCACTCTCTACAACTCCCTGAAAGGAGGGTGTAGCCAGGGGGGGGTTGGTCTCTTTTCCCAGACACCTCTCAGCAAGACAAGAGGGCATGGGATCAAGTTGTGCCAGGGGAGGTTTAGGTTGGATATTAGAAAGAATTTCTTCACCGAGAGGGTGATCAGGCACTGGAATGGGCTGCCCAGGGAAGTAGTGGATTCTCCGTCCCTGGAGATATTTAAAAAGAGACTGGATGTGGCACTCAGTGCCATGGTCTGGTAACCGCAGCGGTAGCAGATCAAGGGTTGGACTTGATGATCTCTGAGGTCCTTTCCAACCCAGCCAATCCTATGAGTCTATGAATATTCCTCCCCATGCAAAGAATCAGAGAATTAAGAACCCAAGCAAAGATCAGTGATAGTATTTCACTTCCACTTAAGTTTTTGCTAGTGGCTAAAGGTACACTGAGCACTGCAAAGATTTCTGGTTTAGGCTATCTCATTAGCAGCAAATAGCCTTTTCAAAAATTGCCACTGGAATTCAAGCCATGTCACTGCAGAAGCATCCTCAGTACCCTCACCCCCACAATGTTCACTGAGGTGCAGAAGAGTATTTCTTCTCTCTACAAATGGTAAACGGATGCCTGAGGTGACATGGTGAGTTACAGTCACCAACCACATGAGTTGCATGTGGGACAGAATCTAGAGCAATGCATGATTTATATCCCTATCTGGGGAAGGCCTGCTTGTACCTGGGGGAGGCTGGGTCCAGCAGGCAGCACCGTGAGCAAGGTGTAGGTAGAGCTGAGCAGCTACAGCCAGCTGCCATCTCCTCCACTGATGCCCTCAGCAACGACATCCACAGAGCAGAGGGACACAAGAGGTGCCTTCAAATGAAATGGACTCACATTATTTTTTGTATGGCATAAACAAACCACCCCATTTCTACTGTTAAAAGGAACGCTTAGAGACTTGACTTGGTAAAAATTCTTCTTCAATAGTCTGTATTAAAATATTCATTTATAAATATAAAGCTCTCCTCTAAAAAACTTCTGGTACAATTTACATGAAAACTATCCATATAAATAATTTGCTAAAGAGTGTTTTAATAATCAATGGCTAGGTAATTACTGGTTCCAGCAGGACAATTGCTGTAAATCATGGGTGTAAGCAGCTAATCTCTAACACCTCCCAGCAGTTTCTGCTCATGCTAATGATTTCTGACTGTATCAGACCTTTCTTAACCATTTATAAACATATATAAATATTACATTATTGAATAAAATTTTTTGCTGACAGAAGTGTTGAATTAGGTGCAATGTTTCAGAGCTTTTTCTGGTAGAGAGATCTCCTTAGCATGGATATAATTATACCAGCATAAAGGCACTTGTGTTGATACAGCTTTCTCTCTTAGATTTTCTCTCTGAAAGCTGAAATAAGCAATCCAAGCAATAAGTTCTTTAGCTAATAGAAATTTCCCTCTGTGCTACATGAGGAAACAGCAGCATCTTTTCCAGGTAAAACTAACCTTCATATATACACACAAGAAGGTAAAGCATATTCATGTTTCAAACATCACCCATGGCCTACACCACAATGTTCCCAGCGATTATTTTCACTCTGTACTGGGATGCTTTGGAGTCAGACAGATCATTATGGACACATACCCTCAGAAGAATCAAGCAAATGGAAATATATTTCAATAATTTTACCTTGCACTACCTCCCCCTTGGAGGTTTTGGTTTGTTCTGGGGGGGGGGGAGGTGTAATTTTAATTGAAAGATTTATCGTTGTTTGTCTTTATATAAATGTCAGAATATCATTCTTGGAGTGCTGTACCTGGTACCCTGTGCTGTTTATTATTTTGCATAACAATTACCATGCAAAGCATAGAAGGTGACTTTAAGCAGCTCATTTAAAGTGCTCTTTTCTTAAGCACAATATCTTTTTGAGGCTATTTACATACATGTTTATCTCTTGGTTTTTAGAAAAGTAAGACCAATTATAACTACACAAAAGTTTTTATTATGGGTTTAATCCTGAACTGTAAATAGGTCACAGTAAAATCCATGCTGAAATTTTGTGTTTTTACCTGTGGATTATCAAACCATTCTACATTGTAATTGATTATACAGATATACACAAAATATTAAGCAATAGCAGAGCATGTTTGGCAAAATAGCTCAAGGTTTGAAGAACTGGAAATTTGACCTGTATATCATGGCTACTGAAAAGACATGCATATCTACTGCCTAAACAAACAAAAATCCCAATCTTATGAAGTGGATATGTGTTCCATTTAATGTTGCTTTTGGTTGCCATGGCTATGATAGACTTAATATTGTGGGCTCACAGCAAGGTTGCAATTAGTATTTGGATTTAGAAAAGGAAAGATAATGATTTCATACCGAAACTTCTCTCTTAATACTCTTATGGACATAAAAAGGCTTGTGGGTTTCAAACCAGCTATTCCTGTGCTAAGAAAACAAAATGAAAGAAGAGAATCTGTATTATTGGGCTTTCAACCTAGTAAATCATAAAACTATTTGTCCTAGCATCTTCAAAACTCATTTGCAGTTCTTCTCATTTATACACGTGTATATATATATGTGTGTGTATACACACCCCATCACATGGTGAAAGTTTATAACTTTATTGATTTGCCTTGCCATAGTACTCTTGACGCTCCAGGAAGTGTCTTTACCTGGTTCTTGTAAATCCCTCCTCTTAAAGAGTAATGCACTTCTCTTTACCTTGAAGTATTCCAGGTCAAAGTGCTGAAGTTTGACAACTCTTCCTCCCAACAGCAAGACCTCATCTCCCACACCAAAGTGCATTCATTTGACTCAAAGAGATAATTTTATTCTTATATTGCTGGCAGACTGGTGTGCGAGCTGAGAATAAGAGCTAATGGAGAAGAAAAGACAATCCTTCTAAAAGAAGCCTTAAGTAGACTCTTTGGATAAAATTGGTTTATTTTACCCTTTAAACAGCTACCACTACTTGCCCTTCATGGCTTGGAACTTCTGTTTTCTGATGCTTGCATTACAAAATGAAATTTTCAAGCATTAAGCCATGCTGCAGGTTTTTTTATCTTCATAACAGAGCTTTCAGCAGTACTACTTCTGGTGTCTTTGACAGCAGTCATACTTTAAAGCTTGAGAGGAAAGGGCAAGGAAACCCTTGTGGACAATTTTGGAAAGATACACCAAAAAAAAAGAAGAAACATCTTCTTGTTTCTGTCTGTTTGTGCTTAGATTTCATCTTTGCAATGTTGAGTGCAACACTCTGTGGTTCTGCTTTAAATCTTTTAATCTCCCCATCCTTTTAAACATGCCCACTTCTCCTTTTTCAAATCCATTAAAATTCAGGGCTCTTAGTTATCTCACAGCAATGACTCCCTTTACTTGGCTATGTTATTTTAAATCTAGCCTCCTCTCCTCTTGTCCTTTTTAGTACACTTAAAAAGATGTAGCAGATTTGCCAAAAATATTAAGGAGAAAAAGTCAGTCATCTGTTAATCTTTCCGTATCATTTTGAATCTTTGTCATCTTGCAACTTACTTATTGTCCTTCCAAAATGAACCTTGTGGGGAAGGATTCGTGACTTTTAAGTCTGTCTGTCAACAGAGGTCTGATGCCTGTGCTATCACTGAAGAAGTTCTGCTTGAGGTTGAGCTTGATTCACATCAAGCTTACCGTAAGGTTTTATAATGAACAGCACAATGCAAAAAGTGAAAACCAACCATACACAGACTGGGTCAGATTCAAGCATAAAACCCACTTTTCTTCAGGGGAAAAAAAAAAAAAAAAAAAAAAGTCCAGTTGATTTCAATTGTTTTACCAGTTCTGTTCTGACACACATGGGACTTAATTTTTCTCTTACCCCCCTCACCTCCCCAGGAACAGAAAATAAGTGACAGTAAGAATTTCCAGTGTGAAAAGGCAACAATAAGAAGTTCAGCTGCTGCAGCCCCTCCAAACCAGGTAACCACAGTCCACCACAAGTTTCTTGGTGCTCTGACTATGTGAATTATGTGTACGGAGGGCACCAGCCAAAGTTCAAGATCAGTAGGAGGGTATTTGTGTGCTTTAGCACTGGTAAATTTGCTAAAGACTCTCATGTTCTGAGGATGTATCAGCAATTTGTCCTCTACAGCTGAGCTCACACTATGAGCTGGAAGAACGTGCTGGAGCTGTTCAATTCCTTGTGTGCAGACTTCTGGGACCCCTTCTCAGCTATTCCCAGTGTTTACTTTCCTCACTTCTTGAAGAACTGTGATGCAAGGAAGTTTTTCTTTGAAGTGACTAGTTATGATGTCCCACAAGAAGAGAAAAAATATTCCAAATCGTTTTTTTCCAGATCATTGCTCTGCTTTCTCTTCTTGCATGTCATTGTTCCCCACCTTTCCCCTGATTTTCATGTCCTGTTTTTCCCTCACCCCTCTAGAAAGGAGGACTCAGGTTTCAAACCTAATGCTAAGCTTCATCATATGTCTTTATAGCTGGCTGAGGGAGGCTCTTGCAGCTGCCTTGCACTAACAGGCACGGAACAGACACTCCTCAGAAATCATCTTGGAGAGCAAGTCACAGGTCACTGAGTATCAGTTTGAGCAGGAGTGAGAAAGAACAAATTTTGTAAATAAGTTGTATGAAACAAATTTACTCAAGCTTTCTCTGAACTTGCTAAACAGGTGTTTCTAGCAGTATGGAAGCAGAAACACTGAGCACATCTGAGGCTGTAAAACCCACCTGAGAAGCAGAAGATACTTGGGCAGTCCCTAGTACCTGCTGTTCCTGAGGTACAGGACATGAAAGCTGTCTGTCTGAGGACTCCCTTATTTCAGCACAGTCTTACAAAGAGCTTGCTGATGGAAAAAATGAGAAGCATACTTGTACATTTCTCTTAGCTGCCATCATCAGAAGCTTCTGGCAAGTTCTGCCCATAGATGTTGATGTCTTCTTTCTCTTGTGAATGCCTTTGAAACTCTTTTCTAGACATCCAGTTTTTCCACTGACTGCACCTCACAGTAAGTTAATACCATTTGCTTTTACTTTTGCTTTATCCAGCTTGAAACAGCAAATAGCTATGCAGCAGCCTTGATTGAATAAGCACCTGGATTTCTCCTGCTGTAGGCAGTAGCTGCCATGTAGTGGCCACCTATTTAACTCCTGCAGTCAAAAATGTACTTGTCCTCCCCACTTGTCATTTCCCAGGGATCACCAGATTTGCATCCCTTGTCCAACATAACCTTTTATCTGTTCATGTCTCCAGACACATAATGGCATCGATTTAGGGGTAGCTGCCTACACTAGAGACACTAAGTGTTGCTAAAAGTGACCTTACTGCATTAGCAAATTTTAATTCCTCTTATGTGGCCTCCCCCTATTCAGACAATTCCATTTCTAATAGCCTTTGCCTCCACATTTTCTGCAAATGTCATCTGGCCTGTGATTCCTGGGAAACAGTCTCTCTCATCTGACCCATGGGACAACCATGCATAGTCGGAACTTGGGTGGCTTCCAAATTACATTTTTTTTCTCCCTAATCCACATCGCTAGCAATTGGGTTTTTTTAAATACTGCATCTGGTATAAAGGAGTCACCCAGAGGCTGGGAATGAGCAGCTGATGCTTGTCAAAAAGATGCATAGTCTGATCCACAGGTTATCACTATCTTTGATTCAATCAGCTGTGCCTGTCTCCAAATATGATTCTTCCCATGGCTTGCACTAGGCACAGGTCCTTATCTGCCTCTACCAGGGCCAAGTTTAGATTTGGCATAGCAGATTCTCCCTCACTTGAGCTATGTCCAAGGTACATGATGGAATGAAAGCCTTCATAAACAGTTTCCTCAAGGCTGTTCCTCCCCCCACTACCATCTGATTTGCTGTCTTTGCCATTATTTTAAGAGAGCAAATCTTCCCTCTGCCTTCTTAGGAATGGGTATGAAAATAACATAAAAACCATATACATGTGTGCAACAGAAATGGAAAAAATTATATGTTACATATATATATATATTTAAAAAAAACAAACAAACAACAAAGTGCCAGTAAGACCCAAAATCTGAAGGTGGAAATTGTTGGTAAATATGTTTGAGTCTTTAGCTAACAAGCATTGCCAGATACCAATACTTTCTTATCAGTGTAGCCATTTGCAGAGAAAGAAGTGCTCAGACTCCATCCACTGCCCCCAGATTCCAGGCCTTTTCTGCACAGCTAGTAAATCTTTCCTCCACCAAATAAGCTTCTACCATTTTCAGTCTCCTTTTACCAGCTGAAGTACTTGTCTGTGGAGTTCAAAGAGTGATTGAAACATTGCAAATAATAAATGCCATTTTGTTCTCTAACTTTGTTAGTCAAAATCCAAGAGATCAGTGACAGGATAAAACAGGTAACAGGACTACCTCCTTGGGCAGAAGCTGCCTGTGCTGCTTCATACACATTATTAGGTGCATGCCTAATAACCTGACTCTCAGACAGATGAGCATCAGAATCTAGGAAGGTAAATATTGAAGATATGTACACAACACCTCATTTCTAGTCCTTTTAGCTCTAAAGAAGAAGTTGAAATGTAATTAGTATGAAGTCATCTGCCTAAATCTTCAGATACAGAATTAGAGAGAAAGCAATCTGGAAGCCTGCCTGCTTCCAAAGCAGATCTATCCTTCTCTGGCTCTTCAAGGGCGATATTGGCAAAAAATTATGGGAGTCGAGCTCAAAAACCCAAACCAAGCTACCCCAAAACAAGCTCCCCCTTTGTCTCTACTGGCATTGTAATGGCGTTAGATACCCATATCAAATTCTTGTAGAAAGAATGCTTCACTTTTAGAACAAAGGAATATTTGGTGCAATTATTTTGTAAAATTACTTTGAAAAAACAAACGGCTGAAAGAAAGCTTTGATATGTTTGCAGGCATTTTTTGAAACAAAAGGAAACATATATGATTTGATTAAATAATACAAACTGAATTATTCATCCAGCCCTATTCTGAGTTAATCAGCTAACACAAGGTGATAACATGACTTTAGAAAAAAATGAAAACAAAACCTAAGGAACTGTAAGGAAGTACGTAGAATCTGAAATTGAACCAGAATAGAACATGCATAAGATCACAAAGATTGCTTTGAAGATGAGGTCTAAAACAAAGAACAACAAATTCATCTTTAATGGCCATGGTCATGTTGCTTTCAAATCAGAAGGTATTTGTTGAGGACATACAAGAAAACTAAGATATCTGACATTGTCCTGAGAGTTATCTTACCTGAACTATGCTTACTGTCACTGCAAAAGATCCTCTTTAAAGTCTGGAGAGCAAAGACCCAACTGTCTGATACTGCCCCTTGGAAGGACAGAGCCCTAGGGCTGAAAATGGGAAAATAAACCACCAGTTTCATGGCCTGACCAATGGGCACAGAGTGGAATGTCCAATCTGACTTACCGTAAGGTAAATTTGAACTGAAAAAGTAAGAATATCACTTTGAGTTAATCATAGTCTTTTGGGGCTGTGAACCAGCACCACTGAAAAGAGAAGGAGAAAGTCTTGCTTACTCCTTGTGGGAGTAGAAGTGACTCAGACCAGAGCAGCACTCCCCAGTGCAACAGCATTTGTGCAAAACTGAGAACAGTGGGACTAGCCACTATTAAAATCTGTTCTGTAACAGTGGAAACCCCACACCTACCCCTATTTATTAGAAAAGTGGAACCTTTTGACATAATCAGGAACAACAAAAGAAGGTGTAAGTTTTTACACATCAAACAGCTTGGTCCTAAAGGTAGAGAAGTCATAAACCCAAGTTTTTGCCAAAGCCATATATAGATAGCCATATCCAAGTACTTAAGGTTATGTACCCATCCCAAAAGTAATGAAGCTCTAGCACAGCCAGCATAGCACAGAGTCCCATGCAACATTGCAAAACCATTTATCAAGGCTGCATCTACTCCTGGACAGGTCAAGAACACATTCACAGAACTCTTGGGGTTCCATTTCAAAAGCATGGAGCACCACAGCACAGTGAGAGCCCTCTCCATCACCTCTTGACATGCTTTCATAAACAAACCCTTGCTACCAAGCAATGACACAAGAACTCTTTTCCAGAAGACAAGACTGATTTCTGTATTCTACAAGACTGATTTCATCAGAAATAGTCTTGTCCCCTCTGATCTTGTTAGCAGTAAGTCCCTGTTTGTGTAATGCCCATCACATCAGCATATATTTCCTTCTCAGAAAAGCCTATATCCAGCAACATAAAAAAATAGTAATGGATATGTTTGAGTAAAGTCTTATATAGTAAGAGTACCAACAAAATCTCAAGGTAAATGCAATTTTTTCTCATTTTATCATCACCCAAAAAGTTCTATGGGTGGATTTAGCTCTTCATAGATCAAAACTTTCTCTTTAAAAAAAAAAAAAAAACAAAAAAAAAACCACACTTTCATGGAATTTACCATATTGGCAAATATATTGAGAATGTTCTGTGATTTTTCCAGTCTCCTTTTCCTTTGACCCCTAAATGTCTCAGCTTGAACCTGTATGAAATATATGCTCACCAAACAAATGAAGAGACTCTAAAGACAGAAAGAGAAGCGGCATTTGGAATTCCAGCCTGCTGAGAAATATTTACTCTTACTTAACTTGACTTGAAAGTAGCTGAAGGGAATTACCCCAAATAGTAAATTTATACCTTGTAAAAGCTATCGAAGTTGCACACAGATTCATTTTACAGACTCAAGGAATGCTCACACTTCTTGGCAGGTGAGTTTAGCCTGTGGCACTGTCTGGAGACAAGGTTGCAAGGGTGAACCAAGTGGTCCTGAAGAACTGAATCATTACAGCATTTTCATTACAACATTTTCTCAGAGTCTGTATTCCCCAAGTCACAAGTGTGCTTTTGGTGATTAAACCTTTCAAAATGCTAATGCTCTCTGAATGGCTACAGCTCCAAGTCCTGTGGTGCCCAGACAAGCTCCAACACAAACCAGTCTGCAAAACTAACTGGTCCTCTTTGTAAACAAGGCAAAGGCAGGTGATACCTCTCTTTAAGGTATTCACCTAAACCTTAGAATATTATTTCTGGAGACTAGACAGGAAATATGCTGAAGAACTGCTCCTACTTTTAAAAAACACAAACATATAAACAACAAAATATGCAGACCTCTGAGTAAGGTGTTAGCAGTTGCTAACTTAAATTTCTACAAGCTGCAAAGAGAATTTGCTACATTGGTTCAGACGTGGTAAATAGCAGTGAAAATGCCAGCCTTGAAAATAAGATCACAGAGCCATGCTCTTTTGTAAGTCTATTTTAATATGCTTTAACTTTCAAGTCCTACCTCCCGTAACTGCTAATCCCCCCAATCCAAAAGAAGCAACTGTTAGTTGATAGAAACAGATCTGAATGCACTTACTGTGACACGCCATGAATCAGAAATCATGCACTGTGCCTTCTTTCCTGCCACCTTTGCCCTTCAGTTTCGGCTTTTCAACTTACATTGCAATGGTTTCATTTATCTGATGCAGCATTATATTGACTTTATTTCTCTGCTGAGTTCCAGAGGTCAAAATTAACCTGTAGCAAGAGAAATAATAAATACAGGTCAATCTATTAATTGGATGACCTAGTAAAAACTCCACAATAAAATCTGAAGGCCAAGATTTTACAAAATCAGATGGAAATGAGATTTTTGCATGGATACTAGTTATTGTAAGAAAGCACCACTTTAATGACTGCAGCTAGTTCTAACTTTAACTTTACTTCAGAAATAAGTGAATAACAACAAGCCCAACAACAAAACCTGAATGAAACTATTTAATATAAATTGGTCCTTTCTAAGATGTGTGTGGACAGCACTTAAGTTTTCAGGGAGGCAGAACTAAAAATAATGCTCTTGAAACTCATAACTCTAACCATCATTGTACAAGACAATCAAATGGGTCACTGAAGACCTTTCATAATTAGATGAATGACTCCCAGTAATATCCACAGGAATTCCAGGACCAACTGACAGCACAAATTAATGGGAAATGTTTCTCAAAAATCCCCTTTCATTTACTGAGATGTCAGCCAGGCACTCCTGTGCCCAGATGTATTGCAGATGGTTTGGTTATTCTTTCATAATTTTCAATTCACCTGAAGTTTATAGTTACTCCTGTAGCAACATTACTTGTGACAATCAAAAATCAGAAAAAGCAAAACTATGGTTCTTCAGTTTTGCCACAAAAACCTTCCACTCATGAGGACAATCCAAGTTGAGTTGTGCACCTTACTGCAGGGGCCACCATCTGTGCTCAGGGTAGAAACAAGCACCTGGCTTGGAGCTTCTGCCCTCCATCAGCTCCTTCCTTTTCCTATTCTTAATTGGGGTAGGGAGAGGGCTGCACCACTGCCCAAATGCTAGCTGGCAGCAAAGCTTGCAGGGCAGGGCAGGGGAAGGCCTGATGGGATTACTCAAAAAAAAAAGTAAAATTTGATTAGATTATGAACTAATTAGCTGGTTCTAAATGGAGAAAATTCAAAAGAGGGTAGGTAAAGCTGAAGAGAACTAAAAAAGGTTTATACCCAAGTCTTCCCCTGTTAGCTATATTCTTGCAAGTAGGTCATTGCTTCCAAGCACAGATTCAAACAAATTAATGACTCTGCTTTGCAGCAAACTGCACAGGTATTACAATCCCCTCTGGTGCCTAGAAACCACTCATTCCCATCACCACAGATCTGTCTGTGGGTTTTGCACCCTGCTAAGTACAGCAATCTCTTTGCCTTGTATCAGTCCCATGCTCCTGCCTTTTACACTCACCCTACCTCCACCTGGTCACAGGAGGCTGGAAAATTCTCACCTCTCCCATACTCAGCTGTTCACCCTAAAAGGAACAGCCTCAACTGAGACACATTTAGCTTAAAGGCTAAAAAAAAAAACAGCTGGATGCAAAGAAGCCAGATATAGCTCACAAGGTTTTTATTCCATGCTCTTTTGAAACATCATTCTGTCTTTGTAAGAGCTGGCTTTATCCCACACCCAACACAAACAGCCATGCACATGGACATGAGTATTGCCTACAATTCAGATCATTGCTCTGGCATGCTCCTCTTACAAAGCACTGCAAATACTGTTTTTCTTTGAGTTAGAGTTTTATTTCTTGTGCTGAATGTCTTTATTTCAATTTGGGAAAGTTGCATTTGAAGTAAGAGAGGCATTGACAAAATGAAAAAAGCATTGGCCACAGCTTCTTCCTGGGTGCCCAGTAATGTAGCTGACCCACATAATCCAGAGTTATAAAAAGAAGTTGCCCTGATCCATTTTGGGCATGCCAGAAACTACCACCAGAAATCAGGGAGCTCCCTCTCACCTCACTGTCATCTTATTGCCCATCCTGATCCTGCCTAGGCCCTTGTTTCTAAGAGGAGTCCACCATATAAAATGGAAAAGAAGGCTGGAGATTATCACCTCACACAGCACGCTGAAGCCAGTTCCTCACTAAGTGACACATTAAAGTCACAGAGAATACAGCAGCTGTCTCTTCATGAAGACAAACTTGGAAGTTTTCAACTAATTCCCAATCTCAGCTTTTTTTTTCTGAAAACCAGAAATAAACATAGCATTAAAAAACAGCTGGTAGCTTCTGAATTTGAAAGGTCATATGGGATTTGAAGAGTTCTAGGTTTTTCTCTTTCATCTGTATGATTAGATCCAGGCATTTGAATTTGTATTGCTCTCATTTTGGAGGGGTATTTAAAAAGCTGCCTTCTAATAGACTGTGGTCACTCCTATTAGAGCATATGGATTCAGAAGTACAGGTAGGAGAAAAGCTGGGGAAAGGGAGACTGGTTTTTCCTTTTGTAATTGTTTTGGGTTTTCCCATTTTCATAAAGTTATTCATAACCTGGAGACTAGGTCTTACAGGTCTGAAGTGCACCTAATTGCTGAAATACAGTCAATTACTCTTTGAGAAAAGGCATTATAATGTAATGGATTGAAATGCAGCAGCTCCAAATAGCATCAATAGAGAGGGATTCAGAGTGCAAATATTGGAAATGCTGGAGAGCTTCCAAATGCTTGGCATGAGAAAAAAAAAAAAAAAGAGAGACACAAGCACAGCAATATAAAGCCTCTTCACTGTAGGTCAAAAATACATTTTTTTTCCAAAGCTGCTTGCAACTATAATGCTAAAAGCTAAGAGTATTGGGAAAAAAATTGATAGGTCAGTCCTAGCAAGATCACACCTTTTTTTGGTGTGTGTGTGCTGGCTTGGAGAAAGCCAGCTGCCACAAAGAGATCTAGTTTCAGTGTCCTTTAAGGAGCTCTGTGGATCCACCTCCCCTTGATGGATTGTCTTTCTCAACTTTGTGGAGGAATTGCAATGCTTTGATGAAAGCAAAGCCATTGAATTATTTTTGGGAATGACTCTGAATGTTAGACATTAAAAAGAACCAGAACAAGCTGGCAGAGGCCTCCTCTCAAGTATCAATTTTCCATTCCTTATCTTTAATGACTGTGACAAAGAAGTTGTGGATTAGATGTTGTCTTATTATCTACTATCCAAATACTTTCTGCAATGTCCTGCAATTCCATCACGATTATTCCATCCTAATGGTGATGCTCTTGTAAACCACATTACAGACATATCTTATGTTGATACTTATCTTCTTACTACATGTTTTCTGTCTTTATGTAGGCTGAAACTCATAACTATAGCAACTGGTTACACCAGGCTGACCAGAAGAACTCTTCCTGACCTGAACTATGACTTTTGTTTTAAAAAGCAAAGAAAGGTAATCCAAAACCTACTCTAAATTCTGCAATGTAGCACAGATGAATATGGCTTCAGATAGGCTGAAAAGCTGAATTATGCTTGCGTTAAAAAACTGCCTATTTGAGTAGAGACCCAAGGACTATTAAAAGAATCTTGGTAGTCACAAGAATGAAGCCTCCCTAAAGGGAAAATGAAGTAAAAAGAGTCTGTCCTTCTGTGGGTAGAATGGGACATTTTAACTACTCCAGGACACTCAGAATACTTTTCTAAATTATTCTGAAAAAACAAATCTGTTCTTATAACACATATCCAAAGCACATACCTAAAAAGGCAGCTATTTTAGCTAGAACTAGAAGGACTGGTTCTCCCTTCTTCACATGACAGCTGTTGTGTATGGCTCCTAATCAAACAAGACAAACTGGAACAGACATAAAGAACTCTATGGCTCTTTTTCTGCAAGTAGCATGGCATGGTGGAAGGGAAGTATGGCCTCTGGAGAGCCTGTAGGAATGTATATTAATATCACAGCACCCTTCATGCCTGTGTTAACTTCTTTTGGAAGAACTCTTTAAATGCTGTCTTTGGACCAGAACCCAGAAGACAAAACATTATTTCCTTCCTGTATTTCCTTTTTTCCTGAACTTTACATAACTATAACAGAGTCTAGGTTGCTGCTTCTACTACAGAATCAGTATGAAATATTTTTCAACCTCCTTGTTTAAACTTCAAAAAATATATAAAAGGTGAGGGTAAAGGTAAGGAAAATATTTTTTCTCTAGTGTGAGAGTTGCTAGATCATGAGCATAGCAATTATTTTAAGACTTACAGAATGGGTAAGTACTATATATCACCAGTTTCATGCTTGTAACAAAATTTGCTCTTTGGTACAAGAAAAAAGCTTTTCATGGTGCACTTCATAGCACCTTCATCCTAATACTGAAGAGACTGAGTCACATGCCCAGATGTCAAGTGTCCCCTTCAGAGAAGCACAGTGACTGGAGTACTTCTCTTTAAGTCCCAGTTACTGTGATGCTATTTGTACTGAGAGAAGTGCTTCATCTATTTGTTTTAAAAATAAAATAAAATCTGTAAGCTATTTGTCTCAGTGTCATCCCACAACAGCTGTTTTTTGAGTACTTGAACAACTACAACAGTCTCTGTGCTTCTTAATGGGAATTGAAGTAGAAGAGGAGGGAGAAGAAGAATGTCTATAAACAGTGGTACAGAACTGGCAGCAGAATGAACAGGAAAAAGCTGGCATGGGAGGATTAAGTATTTTCAGTACTTTTGGTGCAGCAGCTTCTGGTTTTTGTCGTAAAATAATCAGAGGAGATACAGACACATCAGAGGGTAGGAGAGCAAGGTTTATCCCATTAGGAAGGAATGCTTTGTCATTCTAATTTGGCAAGGTTGCACTTGGACATTTAAAAGGCAGCCTTTATAGCAGCTTTTGTAGCTGGATTATGCAGTGGAAAGTGTAGGGTACATAACCTTCTGGTCAAAGCTGCCATTTGCTAAACTGATGTTCCTGTAGTTTTCCAAGGTAAAAAAAAAAATGTCCTGCAAAATTAGATCTAAACCTGCTTCTCTCCTTGCTTTATACTATCTGAGCTGCCCTGTTGGATGCCTTGGAATGTGAACATTCAGAAAAAGGTTCTCAAATACAAGCACCATCTCCACATACTTAAAGATTATTTAATTTAGTCTATCTCTCAAGTAACATGCTTTGTTTCTTTCAAGCTAGACAGTTTTTCTTACCGTGATAAATGAGTTACAAGCACTGATATAAAGTAACAGTAATAATGTTGAATAATGTTCTAAGACTAGATTCAAACTCTTCATCACTAAGTAGTGACATTTTTAACTACTGAAAGACAAACTGGTCCTAGTTTTGTTGAAGAAAATCCCATAGGGAATTGCCTATTGATTTGCCAATAGAAGAAAACTATACTTGCTTACTGCAAGTGACTAGCACTCACTTTAAATCCAAGATAATTTTTAAAATACTTGTCTTAGATATCAGAACTCAGCCCAGTTTCTGATAGATCATGATTTTTACCCATCTCTGCCAGCACACTTGGGGATGTTTAGAAAGGATGTTATTCCTCTGGGAATTGGTTTTAACCGTATATGTGTTAATTTCTACAGGTGGGATGCTGGCTGGGGTTGTCTTGGGAAAGGACTTAAATGTAAGAGTGAGACTTGACCTTGCTGCTGACAGTGGTGCTCAACCACTCAGTGTGTGCAGAGTTTTAAATGGGCACAGAGCATCTGCCCCCAGAGCCACAGCTTTGGGCCCTAACAGCTATGAAGCAGTTTTACAACTTTACCCTGCAGGTATTTCAATTTGCTTTTCATTCTTTTCCTATGTTCTCTGAAAATGAGTTTGTCTAAGAACAAGCCCCATCCAAAACTCCTTCCTTTTTACCTGGGAAAACCAAGAGTTTGGACAAAGTGTGCAAGCAACTCCAGGCTCAGAAAGTGTTGGCCTGTTTGTAGAGAGCAACTTGAATTGAACCCTTTTTGCCTTAAAGCCATGCATTTGCACAGCTTTACCACTTCCTAGGCATGCTTCATAGGAAGTTATTTAAATTTCTCATTAAAATTTGGAGAAACAAAAGTAAATGTCAAAGTCTGCATCTTATCTCATTTCCAGTGTTGCACTGAGTTTATTTTTAAAGCCTTGCATCTGAGGAACCAAAAGAATGCCATGTTCTCTTCGAAGAACACATAAAGTGCACATATTTAAAAAAAAAATAAAAGCTGAGTTGTCTCTAACCAGGAATCACTTCAAAAGTTAGCAAAAGACTTCAATATTCCAATAATTGTTCAGTTATTAGGAGCAAGTAACTATAAGATATAAAGATAAAAATAACTCATCAAAAGTTACTTTCCTTTTTTCACCTTTGGACTGGAGCCTGTAATGCTGACTTTTTATTTCTGTAGCATCTACATAGTACAGTGGCCAGTAATACATAATTCTACAGGAAATTGTGCCTTAAACCATACATAGCATTATAAAAGCCCACTGCTGGACATCCCTGCCTAAAAATTGATTGGGATTTCAATATTGATTTAGCTTATCTTTGAAATATTTACCATTTCGTTTAAGAATTGCCACTGCAAGGCTTATACTTGCCATTACAAGAGACCTGTATAGCAACAAGAACACAGAGAACATCTAAAATTGCCACTTGGGTAGTTAAAAATTAGACTCCAAGGCAGGAGTCATTTAAAAAAAAATCATAAGGGTTTTGTATATCCATTGCTTTTGTCTTAAGAACAAGCAAAGATAACTCAGTTTTCCATGGGAGCCTACCTCAAAGACATGAGCTGGGTGCTTATTGCAAGACTGGGAGTAGAGAGATATGAGAGCCCACTCCAAGTGACCAGGGAGGAGAGAGGGGGGATTCAGCTTCAGAGTTACACTGTCCAGACCTCCAGCAAGGCAAGCAAACACTCCCCCTGAACCCAAAAGCCATCCAGGCAAAGATTTGCAGAGGTTAATGTTTCAATAAAATAATGACCGTGCCAAAGTTTTGCTTCACCAAAGTGCTCCAGATGGCTCTCTTGGGAAGCATTAAAGGGATGAAAAGAGGCAAGGCTCCTAGGAGGTGGAGGATCCAGAGGACAGATAGAAGCCTTTCCCCTTTTTCTCTACGCCGTGATGTGTCTGGTGCCACAGTATCAGAAATGCTGCAGAGCCTCCTAACTCCTACTCCTGTGTTTTAACTGGTGCATAGCATTTAAAGATTAGGCTCCCTACAAGGGCTTTCCTTTTGTACTGCACGATTTAGTAATGTGTGTCCACTAAATCTGATGTGAGTGTCAGTTTGAGATAGAACAGCCAGGGTTCTGCACATTTCTTTTTCAAATAGCTTCAGGCTGTGCTCCTGAAGGACTGACAGACTAGGGCATTAAAGAAGCTCCTCTACCCTAATCAGCTCTTTAAAAATCAAGAGAAATACATTCCTGTATAACTTTGACCAAGAGCTTTGAGCTATGTGATGAATAGTTTCCCACCCCCACTGAAAACGTAGGCAAGAAAAAAAAATAACAAAACAGTTAGAAAGAATAGCTTTATAGACCTGTCACACTAATCATCATTTTCATATAATGCAGTCAAATTCAAAATAGATTTCAACACAGACTGTTGGAAACCTTACTATAAAACTTTTTTTTCTTCCATAAGAAATTCCTTAATTGAATTTCTAAGAAAAAAAAAAAAAAACCACCACAAAAAAAACCCCAAACAAAACCAAATCAGAGCCTTTGTCCTGCCACGCAAATGCCCTCTTTTTAAAGCCCGATTTCTCCATCTCTCTGCAAAAACAGTAAATACATTCTTTCACACCAGGAGTTAAGAGGTATATTATTTATTGTAGCCTGGAGTTCCTTTCTCGGTATCCTGGATATGAGCTCATGCCATATCAACAACCAACAATAGCTATTGTTCCTGGAGTTTTAAGGAAGTTTCTGTACCCTGTTTCCTGAACACAGTATGTAAACTAATACACACAAAAAAAAGGTGTTTCATATTATTCCAGGTATATTGGGCCCCCTCCATGTCAGTTTGCCAGCAATCTTTTTCTGAGTCGGAAGTGTAAATGTATACTTGTTTTTGTTCCCTTGTGAATGGAAACAGATACTACCATCACAATAGATATGGAAACAGAAACTAAAGAAACACAACAATGTGTTTAATTTGGAAAGAGAACTTTCTAGCTCTTGGCAATTAAAACTGGCTACCCTGATGGATTAGATCCCCAGATAAATCTTCACTTGATTAAGAAGGCTAAAAACCTCCAGGTTCATACATATCAGAAAGGTGGACACCTGTTATCATGTCACAGCCATATCACAGCAAAGAGAGAGTTGACTAAACTAAACCACTGAGCTGTGACCTATTCCTCAGGCCTAATATTATATACATATAGATATACATGTAATATATATATATATATGCATTGTTCTGAATAAAATTTGCAGTTGTGCTGAAAAGATGGGGTGAACATCTTCAGGGAACACAGAAAACACACAGACCTTCTCAGAATGTCAAGGCAGAGTATCCCAATGTGACTAGACAGGTAAACCTGTCTTGTATTTCATCTCATGAAATGCTACTGCCTTGCAATAGGAAATATTTCTGCCAGTGAAGGCAAAGTCTGTTGGGTTTTGCTTCTCTGTCACACAGGCTTCTCTTCATCTTCTGGAGGAGGGACAAGGCATCCCACTTGCACTATCTGCAAGTAGTAGAGGTTACTGTCTTTTACTTATCCTCCCAAAATGCCAGCCAGTCCTTAGGCCAAATAAATTAGAGGTATTTCTATTGGTTGCAGTGAATACTTGCAATCTCAAATCAGGTGGCAGGCTTTATAACATGCAAAGCTATGCAAATTCTTCTGTGTAGTCCCCACATGGTGTTTCTCCTGTGCAGTGTCTCACTCATACTTTCAACACTTATCTCTACCACAGAGTCACTGAAGGACTGAGGTGAGAAGGTGCCTCTGAAGATCATCTCACCCAATCCTGTTGCTCAAGCAGTGTCACCTACAGCATTCTGTCCAGGACCATGTCTAGCTGGGTGCTGAGTATCTCCAAGGATAGAGATGCAACAGCCTCTCTGGGCAACCTCTTTTAGTATATAAAATAAACCACAATAAAACGTGTTTCTTTATGTTTAAGTGGAATTTCCTGTGTTGTGCTTTGTGCACAGTGTCTCTTGTCCTATCACTGGCCATAGCTGGGAAGGGTCCCAGTTTCCCAAAAGAAAGAAGATGCTGATTTTACTTTTATGGTTCTGCTACACACCCACTGCCTGCTGGAGCTCTGCCCCTTCATGTGAGGTGCCAAAGGAGTATGCAGGAGAAAACATTTGGCAACCCAAGGACCCAGACACATTAGTTCTGGTTATGGTGCTACTGGAGAACTGCAGTGAGCAGAGATTGAGTAGAACAGAGAAATATTCCACAGTGTTAAGCTGAGCAGGATGCCACAGATGGAAGTCCCTCTTAGTGATGTTCCTGTCTTTACTTCAGGAAACTACATCTAGCCCTCTCCTTCCAGGCACCCCGTTATCATGGTAACCCCCTACCTTCAGTCCCCCCAGTTCAATCACTGCTGAATCTACAATGCAACAGTCTAGGAAAGGAGACTGTTTTCTGGGAGGATTGATGACTGAACCTTGAAAAGGGACAAGAAATAAAGACATGATAAAGACATTAACAATGTATGGTTTAATATATCAAGGCCAGGCAAGCCAATTAGGACTGAATAGAAAGTAAGCTAAATCTTTTCCTACAACTCTAATCCTTTCTGCAGGATTTGAAAGAGAACAAAAAGCTGCTACTGCTTTAAAAGTTACTTTCATGGTCATTTTTATATTTTTATACTAATTCTCATGCTCCTGCCAGGAGTACAAATGAAAGTGCTGAAATATCCTACAGCCTTTCCTGTGAGATTTACAGACTAATTTTACAGCTCTAACAAGTTTGAATTATTGGGATAGGATTCAAATAAGCTTCTAAATTTGAGAGTATCTCTCTGAATCCAATACAAAATCTTTACTATTAGAATTTCCCCCAGCCCTATGGGAGCCACAGTATATTGTTGTGCTTTTACTGCATGTCCTATTTAGGAGTTTAATGCCAGCTCTTAGATCTTTTCTTTCCAGACAATCTGTTCTATTACTAAAAGTGTCCAATTGACTCCTCTGGCTGCCTCTGTTCTCAGAGCCTGAAACTATTAAGTGAACTTAGAAGGAGCAGAGTGAGGGCAAGTGGAGGTAATGTTCAGCCCAGTGAAATCTGGGATGGTTTGCCTCTACTTCAGCTTCACTTCCATTCAAGATTTCAGAGAACTTCAACAACAGTGAGGATAAGGGGTCAGAAAAAATGAGAAAGGGAAATGAACAAAGGGAGAATCAAACAGGAAGATGAGACCATGTCTCACCGCCAGCAGCTTCCTCAGTCCTGTAACACAGGATTCTCTCTCAAGAACCCATGTGGGAAGCACTACGGATGGGAATGCAATCCCTAGAACCATCCACATTTAAAAATAAAAAGTGACTCTTCTCAGGGTCTAAATTATGCCAAGGACCTCTCCATCCCTCCTATAATACGGGAAGAACAAAAGCAACTTAAAGCCCCCTCTATCCTTGAACTGAGCTTCTTCGTTTTAGCTCATCAGGCTAGTGCTGAATTTTAAATGGAACATTTAATTGTCCATTTTCTCATTCCCACAAAGATGGAAGGAAAAAAAATCATCAGCATTAATAATCAAAACCTACACAAAGAGAAAGTTTAATACATATATAGGAATTGTGCCCTTGTAGACAAGGTTGCTGCTATCAATTGCTCCCTAGCAATGAACAACAAATTAACCTTCTGATCAGCTATGATTTTACTCTGTGTATATTACGAATTCTGTTCCCAAAGTCAGTGGAGATTGATCCTGCAAATATTTTGGAACACTTTAAGTTTTGACCCTAAATATCTATTACTTAACCCCCATGATTCCATCTTATTTGAGAATAACTTCAATGAAGTAACTTCACACTATCTACAAATGTCGGTGTTTGTGGTATTAGTGTGTGTTTGAAAAAAATGTTAAAGTTAAGGGAAAACATTTTTAAAATTCTTTGATAGAAATACAAAGAAAAAATACCATCCCTAGTCTTTGTTAATGCGTTCTTTCCACTGTATGTTTTAAGTAGCAAGAACCTTAATGTTATTAAGTTAAAATCATATTTCTTTTTTTGTCATTTAGCAGAAAAAGACCTCAAAACTTCTTTTGGGGGCCTAAACTTAGAAACCATATTTTTACATAGGCTTTGAAAAGCAACAGCTAAAAGCATTCCAAAGGAAAAAGGTTAATGAATAAGTAACTTCTCAAACTTTTCTCTGCTTTCACAAGCCTCACCACCACCCATACACACAAGCAAACACACACGTGCGTGTGCACACAGAGCTTAGGGCCTGACTGGCAGCTTAAAGCAGCTATTGCATAAAGCAACAGGACAGTAAGACCTATAGAAAAGACTGCAAGTGAACTAGAGGTTTGTTTTGTGAACTAGAGCTTTGAACTAGAGCTTGGGCTTAGAAAGGCATTTTAAAATATTTTCCATTCAGATATTATTATTGTAGTAAAAAAATAATAGTTTTAGCTGAAATTCCCATGTTTCAAAGCTCACACAGCTCTAACACTGAGGTTATCTTGTTTGGCATGAGAACAGCTCATGTCTACATTAAAGCTGGAAGCTTAGAAGTGACATAAACAGGCCTTTTTCTATAAAGATAAAAGGCTAAGCTTTAAAGAATTTTATATTTATAGATAAACGTTTCCATAGTAATCATTACAGTGAAACTTGCTAGTGTCAGCAATCCTTTGCATACAAAAATGGCTTATATTCAAATTAGCAGGAATCACAGAATCAGATCCCAGCTGCTACCTGAAGAAAGGGATTACAGGAAAAAGTGAGTGGGGGTCTCTGGCATGGGCAATTGCCCTTACTTTGGTCAGCTCTCTGCTCCTTTCTGCCCTACATGCCTATACATAAATCAGGAGATACATTGTAGGAAGCAACTTTACCACACACAAAAAAATTTAGGTTACCCACATGTCCTTTTCTGTCTCTAATTTTTAAGCTTTAAAAATATAAATACAGACAAATGAAAAAGCATGTCAGGGAAAAAGCAGCAGGCTGGGCCAGGTGACAGTGATACGATTTCCCATTCACTTATTCCCTGCAACTGATTTTTTTACAATATGATAGAAATCCAATCCCTGCTTTGAGTAGATGTCCATTTCTTGCTACTTATTGTGAAAGCTCTTTCCCATTGCCCCCAGTGAAGCAGAATTGTAAGCATTGGGCCACTGATGAGCTTTGCTGGATAAGGACTGCCTTAGTATTACATCCCCTGCAACAGGCAGACTAGCATTTAAAATAATGGAAGTTATGTAAAACAAAGAGGTTGGAGTAATCATGTAAGATAAGATTCAAACTGCACATTTTGCAAGGTTTCTACAATGCCCTGAAGTCAATTAGTTTTAATTAAAAAAAAAAAAAAAGTGACATGAAGGCTTTCAGTCTATGAATTTTTAAAGCTCTGCCAGTTAATTAAACAAAGGAAGGAAAATATCACAGTCTTGTGAGGTGACTTACTCAGGGACAATGTGGTAAGTCAGTGGTGCCTGGCACTGAATCAAGGCTCCTCACTCTGAGATTACATCCTACTCACTCCTTGAAGTCCTGGAGAGGGAAAAGAAAAATAGCTAAGAGAGCTGTTCAGCTTTGAAATGGGAACGCAGTGTGTATGAGCCCACAGGCGTATGAACATATGCCATGAGAGAGATGCAAGTAACACTCTCCGGTCAGCAATAATAAAAAAAAAGGGAAACCAGGGAGTGGGATAAATCTGAGTGGTTTGCAATTAATATACAAATGTTTCCATTGTAATTGGTGCACTAAGACCTGTCACTGTCAGCACCTCTTCCCAGAGAGTTCTCGCTCCTTGTTTCTCTTGGCTCACAGTGCTCTGACACTCACAAGAGATTACTTTCATAAGGTGCTCCCTATGGCCATTCAATAGCCATTTTACCCAGGTTTTTATGATATCTTTGGAGACGTATATGCACTTGTTTGGCTCCTGCAAAGCTACTGAAGTCTGGGACTCAGCTGGCAGAAACGTAGCCTCCAATAAATAATGAAATTCTTTTTGGATGGGGAGATGTTTGTGTTAACACCTAGCAGAAGGGAGGGAATGGGGCAGGGAAGAGTGGCTGCACTTCAAAGAGGTTGCCCCTGGCAGGCACAGGAACCCTGCAGCCAGCTGGTGCTGCCTGTGGCTGGCAAGCTCTGCTGGAGCCGTGGCTGCCTTGGCTCTGAGTGGCTCCGAGGAGCTCGACAGAATGGCTCGTGGCTGGCCCGTGTTCTCAGGTGCTGTCATGGAGCATTAGAGCCTGTGTTAAGTGGAGAACAAGATGGGAAATGTTAAAAAAAAATAAAAATAAATAAATAAATAAATAAATAAATATATATATATATAAAAATGTGGAGAGCCTGTGCTCACTAGCCAGTGCTTCCACAGGTTTGGTGCAGTAGTAGTCCCTTGTCTATTTGCTTCAGGAAAGTACTTGCAGCTGAATTACTTCTTAAAAAAATAACGTGTCCTGTGTGTTGTGCTGTACCATCTCCCTCACTTGGAAGACTCTCTTTCAAAAGAGTTATGTTCAAATCTGTTTTGGTATGCAGGTTCCCTGTGATATAGGTTAGATTTTTATACCCCCCAGAAGTGTCCCAGTAGAGACGTGCACAGAAGGCTGCTCCTGCCAAAAGACCAATTTTTCCTACAAGGTGCTCTGCAGCAAACCTGAAACCTTACTTCTCCCCTCTGCTCCTTATCTCCCCTGGGTAACTGAGGACCAAAACACCAGAGAGGCAGGGTAGTGTTTCTGTGTGATCATAGGATTTAAAAAGTGTTTGACCTGAGCCAAAATCTAGGGAAGTCGATGGGCTTAGGCTCAAGCTCTACCACTGGGCAGCAATGCAGATTGTATTTTTCGCATTTCTGCAGCACATGCCGTCCCAGCATGTGATGCTTCACAGGCATCAGTTAAGACTCACAGCTTTCTAGTAAGGAAGCAAAACAGCCATTTTATAGAGAAGGAATTCATGCTAAAGGAGCATGCTTCTTTGGATATTATAAAGAGAAATCTGGGAGTTATCAGTCCTTGCTGTACTTCCACTTTCAGTGGCCACCTATGATGCAAATCCACAGTGGATGTCAAAGAGTTTCTCTTGGAAGCCATTCCCCCCTGACACACATATTCTGGGAACCACCTTCTTTCCTGGCTCTATCTAGGGAAGCAAATTCACAGCTTCCAAATTCATACCGCAGATGCAAGCTGCACACCACCTCTGTGAGTATATGCACCTATACTCAGAGATGCAAAAATTAGCCCTTAGTTAGCCAGACACTATTTTTCACACAGTAGAGTCTGACAGACCTCTGTTTCCTCTAAATTGCTTTGAATGGGGAAAAAATGCAATGAGTTGCCCTATCTGTTGAAAAATGGTGATTTTTGGTGTTGTTGTGATAGTTCTCTTTGCATGTGTGCGTGCGTGCGTATATGTGGAAAATAACTTTAGAGACAAGCAGGTGCTTTAGCTAAATAGCCTGAGATTCCACTCCAATCTCTCGTTATTGTCAGTTTTATGAAATAAATTCTGCACTGAAACTTTCCATGTGTGGTCCCAATGGAAGGCAACATGTAGAAAGCTTGAGAGAAAGTCTGCTTCGACATTTGATGTTGCAAGAGTGGGATGGAAAACACTTTTGCTGTATGTTTCAAGTGTAATATTTTTTTAAATAGCCAAAATTAGAAACTTCAGACACAGTTTCCTTAACTTTTTATAGACCCTCTTGAAAAAGAAAAAAGTNAAAACTAAGGCAAATTGGCCAAGGTGTTTTTGAATGACCGCATTTACAGATGATAATTATTATAAAAAAATTATGCCATCCACATTCCAGAATGCTTCAGAACTCTCAGACAACATTGCAAGGCAGCTAAACAGACTCATTTCACCACTGTTTTTTGATGGAGCAATGCATAATTAGGGACAGGATAACAAAACATTCAAGTGCTCTGAAATGCCATCATAAATTATTGGATTAAGAGGTGAGCCAATATATAACTTCACGCGGCACTTCATAGTGGCAGAAGTGTGAGTGTCCCACTCAAATATAAGGAAAGATGCAATTCCCCCTTATGTTCTTTCTATTTCTTGATTTTTCCAGCTCCCTTTTTTCCCTCCCCATGAATTGCCTGTCGCCCCCACCATCCTCCTTCACCTTCCCACACAGATCCTTTTTTGTAAGTAACTGTGGAACGTTCCAGCTACGCTGTGAGTTAATGCGGTGCGAGAGAGGGAGAGGCAACATCAGGGAGACAAAAATTGGAAAAGTTAAGGGTCTGAGTCTTTGGCTTCAGTTCAGTTGATAACCACTGTGCATCTGGCCCCATGTTTCTCCTGCACAATTTACTCAGCCACATGCTCATACCTTATCTTTTACATCAATTCGTGAAAAATAAAATTACTGTTTGCAACAGTGAGTCCTAATTGTGCAGGATGGTGGCAAAAGTCTCACTGTGTCAGTGTAGTCAAAGAGATGTTCAGTACAAGGGACCTGAACAGACCCTGGGTTGCAAAGGTTAAATTTGCAGTGCACCTTGAGATCAGCTAAAAGTTGAAATAGGAGTTCTTTCCCCTTCCATGACAACTTCAGGCCCTGCTGGGAAGAAAATGCCCACAGGCAGCAAGGGTAAAAAGTAGGCAAATGATATCAAAATGAAAAGTGTACAGTGAGTGGGGCTGGGCTGCTTTGTTTGTTGTTGTTTTTAGAAACCAGCTAATTAGGCAAGGGCCAGACACTACCTGCACACCATGATAGCTACTTCAGTAATCTGAGTTTTTTTCTACAACAGTTATGACCACAATCTTCAGAGAAGGCACAAGTGCTTTGGTGTAGAGATGCTTTATGCTGCTTCAGGTTATGCTCCCATCTACACCAAGCGGGCTAAAACAATACAGATAAGTTTTGGAAGTGCTCAAGGCACAGGCATTTCATTTCATGCCTGCCCTCCACTTTTATTTACACCACTTATCTCAATGCCAACCACCCTACACCATTACCAGGGCTAAAATTAAAGCAACATGACTATTTGTGCTCAGAAGAACCTGACCAAGTTTCAAAACACATCAGTTTCTCAGCATGTTTCCCTGCCAGCTCCAAGTCCACCCTCACAAAGCTGAGCCACTGGGAACTCAGCAAAGTTGAACAAGCTCCTCCACTCCTGGGGCAGCTTCCCTGTCCCTTGCTTTGCTCTGAGCCAGCCAGAGTGGCAGTGCCATGTTGCCTACAGCCCCTCAGCAGGAGAGTGCCACCAGCCCTCCCGTGAGGTTGGGGACCAAACCCAGCATATGCCAGTGAAGCCTTTTCCAGCACAGCCTTACCCCACCATCCATGAGAGTTCTGCAGTTTCAGAGGTGCCAAGGCTTGGTTCACCCAGAGGGCTGTAGGGCAAAAGGTATCCAACCCAACCTAGCATCTAGTGGCCTTCTGTCTGAATTTGTTCCTTATTAAATGTTCCTGTACACATTGCAAAACCATGCAGAGAAGGACAGAGCAAAGGAAAACAAGCAGTAAAGTTTATGACTAAAGTGATCTTTTACTTTGCTGACCAAAGAAAACACCTTTTTCCTCTTATTTTACGTTGCACTTTTTTCTTCAAATTTTGTTCTGCTTGAATGAACTGCTCCTTCATTTTAAATGAGATAATTATTTTTTAAATTATGAATGCAAGTAAAATTTAAGAAAGCAGGGCAAAGCAAAAAAGTCAAAACATTTCTTTTTTTAAATTCAAAAATTCAAATTTTTTTGACAGATTTCTGAAATTGTCTCTTCTGGAGCTAAATATACAGACTTGATAAAAATTTTCACTGCAAAAATTCTGCCTAGCTCTGAAGTGAAGTGCTTTTTGATGTGCCTGCATTTTTGCATGGAAAGAGGGCCCATTTAGCAAGCTAGGACAGTGCCATTGTCTTAGGCATCGATTGCCACTGCTGGCCACTGTCTGCTGTCTGCCTGGATTCCTTTTGTTGTGGATCATATAAACTCCCAGCATCATTTCCAAGGTCCCAAGGAATGGAGTCTAGAGCTTGGTGCAAGCACAAAACGTGGCTCATACTCAGTTTGCACCTGTCGGTAGCAGCTATGTTCACTCAGAAAAGGTTTATGGACTTGAGTAACAGTCTAGAAAATCCCCATTAGGTTAGTTTTCCTCCTTGCCCAAATAAATGAAACCAAACAAAAACTGATGCTGATCACCATGTGTTCAGAGTCATGGGATACTTTTCTCAGCTGGAGTGCAGCAGAGCTCTCCTGGCTCTCAGTGTAATTATGCTGATTTATACATGTGAGGCACAGGGCCCACGGTTTATGTTACACATCCATAATCCCATATAGACTTAATTTTGCTTTTCAAAGCCTACAGAAATCCACAAATTAAAATCTTTTAGCATTATTCACTTTGAGTTTGTCAGGTTTTTTGCAGTAATTGATTAGCAGTTGTTTTCAAGCTCGGGTTTGTCTCTTGTTGGCGGGTTTATCTATGACACATGGTTACACCTACAAGAATACATTAAAAGTTTTTTTGAGCAACTTGGGACTACAAAGACAAACTAGTGCCTTGCAGTTACTATCATCTTTGATGTAATTAGGAGACTGCATTTGCCAAAATCAAGCAGGAGAGTTCTGCTTTCTGCATTAAAGCCATCCAGGTTAAACTTTTAAAGAAGCCAAGTCAACGCAAGTAACTTTGATGCAGACTTTTGAAACGTTCAGAAAGATTAACAGAGTGCCATGCATAAAACTTTTATCTGTATGTCTCCCCCTTGATTAACTTCTTTTTCTGAGAGAGAGAGAGAGAGACTGCTGTTTCTTGTATGGCATCCAGTTGAACAAAGAAGAAACAGAGCCTGAGCTGAGTGCTCTGGGCAGCAGAATCTGATGTAACTCACTTTCATCTCGGTGTAGCTTATCTGGTAGGCAGACTCAATGGAGGCATGAATTCCTAAGGATAAGTTATATTTTACAGCATGTGACTGGATTCAGCCAACTCACCAGTGATGAATTTGCCTTCCCAACCAGAGTTTTACTTGCTTTTAAACAGAAACATTTGCAAGTGGAATTAGTCATGTCATAGTTAGGCATGATGAAAATAAAAGCAATACAATTAGGCAAGTTACGGACCCACAGTTGAGCCTACATGCCAAACTAGATAAGTGTGATTGTATTCATGCATATATACACATAAATAAAACACATGACCTGAGTGAGCTTATCTTTAACGACACAGAACTGTGACTCGGGAAAACAATTGATTCCCTGCCTTGCTACTGAATTCTTCCGTGCCTTGAGGTAACACATGTAATATCCCAGTTCATTCTATCCTCATTCACTTATGTAGACAAAACAGTCCTTTGGGGGCCAGGGCTGCCTTCATTGCCTGCTTGTTATATTGCCTGCTGAAACAGCTCTGATGTGAGTTGGAATTTTGTCACGTCACAAATAAGTTATTGATAGTTCTTTTTTTCTGTTGCCAAAAATGGATCACAATGAGGGCAGTGTTGGGCAAATACTATAATCAAGGAACAACACGTTTCTCGTTTTATTTTCTCCTGTTGTAATAAATACTGCAAACACTTGTCGTAGAGTACCAGTTCAAAGCATTCCAGGTTGCAGCAAGCTACTTTTCTCTTTGGGGAATATCAGTATAATATATGCTGGTATTTTGTAAGGGCTTTCTTCAGACACGCAGAAATTTGAGACAGAATTCATCAACACCTTTTCTCTGACTGCCAACGCAGAGCTGTGGCGGGGAGATGTGAAATATTCTGTAGCAGCTAGGGAACAGAGGACCTAACTGGGGAAAGCATGGTGCTGCACAGGCTATAATGTCCATGCCCAGTTTGCATCTGCCAGCATTTACCTAGGTTGCGTTTGAGTCAAATGGTGTTATTTCAATATTTCTTCTGGAAAGGTAGCAACTTCATTAAGTGTGACACTGCACATTATCCACCATCACTCTCGTCGTCCTCTAGGACACCCCAGTGCCCCCATGCTACAGAAAGCTGCAGAGCCCAAGAACCTTGTTGTCCATTAACTACCAAGAAGAGACCAAGCACTTCTCTCCTAGCTCTGTGTCACAAATATTTACCACACAGATCTCTGCTTTTAAATATGTGTTTTAATTTCCTATAATCCCAGCTCCTACCATGATTATGTGGAATTCCATTTATTCTATTTGTTCTATTTTAAAAGCGATGAAGTCATCTGTGCTGGAAACTATGACCTGATTGAAAGTACTGAAATGCTGCAATGTCTCAGACACAGCTCTGGCACATGAAGAAGTATAAATTAAACTCTTCTGCAGACATTTGATCTCCTGCTATGAAAAGGGATATTGTGCTTCCTCTGTTTAACAGTATTCTCTGTCCACTGTGAAAAGAACGCTGTTTGCACTTTTTTCTTTTTTTTTTTTTTTTTTAAGTGTGGCATTTTTTTCCACTCTAAATAAGATTGCAAATTAAGCTTTGGCATGTATACACACAGAGTCTATATATTACTGACTGCTGTGAACTAAGGAATGCCATTGCCAGATCTCACAGACCCATTAACCAACTGATTCAATCTTTACCAGTGAATCTCATGCTTCTGAGCTCCAGCACTGCACACAGTGCAAGTACTCCACTATTGCAAACCATTTTTGGCCACAAGTAAACAGATCAGAGGAAGGCAAGGCAGCGTGGTAATCCAGTCAACATCCATTGCCTACATTTATCTACAGAAATTCTGGTCACCATGCAAACTCTGCCCCAGAAGTCACCAATTACAGACACTATTTTTTTAATTCAAGGTAATTCTAGGTCCCTTGCAAACTCTAATACAGTTCTGTGCAGAAGGGTCTCCTAACTTTAGAATTTTAAGTAAAAATCTATAAACCTGGCTTCATATGACATGAGCTATAATTCAGTATGTTGTTCTGCAAACTAATTCAGTAAAATTAGCCATCTCATGCTATACATATGCTACAGAATTAGCTCAGCTTGCCTACTCACCTCTAGAGCTAGGGGAGCTTAAGTGAGAATAACCATGCTGACAGAATTTGAGTTGCTGCAGGGTTAGCAACAGATGAGGTGTGTGAACTACACCAAATTCCCTCTCTTTTCCACAACAAGCCAGACAACCCCTATTAATAGTTAAGGAGTCTTTTGTGTCAGTAAGTTTCATGTTAGGGGCAATACTCTTGTTAATAGCTTGGTGAAAACAGACCCCGAGTGTATTCTGTATCGAATGCTTGCAACTTACAACAGTACTGGACAAGACCTTAAAATATTCAATATTGACCTTCCTTTGATCCCATGAAAGTTGAGGGGGGAAGAATAATCTCTCACTGCAGGCAGTGGAAGCACACTAAAGACATGGAAATATTTATTTTTATAAACCTCAGTAATAGATTAAAAAAAAAAATATAAACCCCGCAAAAAGCAGTCATATATTGGTAGCTGAGTTATTTTTGTTCTCTGTGTGGCTACCACCTATAGCCTTTTTCACCATGATGTGGACCCATGGCCAGGCAGGGCAGAGCTGCTCACTGGAGCAGCAGCTGATGGCCCCAGGGGGTGAAAATGGGGTCCTGAACTGTATGAAGGGGTGGTGGGGGAGAAGGTGTGGGGAGGAGCAATCTGGGCAGCCTCCCTCGAGGCCCTGTCACCAACACAATGAAGGGAACAAAGAAACTCCCTTCACTCATGCCATTTTGCAAGAAGCACAATATTCAGCTGTAGGAACTTCTAGCTGATAGTGCAAATAATATCTTCAAAAAAAAAAAGAAATCACCTATTTTAAAGCTAGAAATAACTCACTGACCTCTCCCTACCCCCAGGTGTACATCTTTAGATAGCTGAAATATTACTGTTGATATTACTATTCTAGAAGACTGATTTTTGGTTGACACTATTTTTAATAACATTCTCTTTCCTTAAAAGTAATTTGAACTTTGTAGAAAGAAAAAAGTTTTGAGTATTTCAGACACAAATATTTTGAAGCTGCCTCTACTAGTCTCCACTCCTCCCTACATTTTCTACTCCTAATGGAGTCTTGCAGCAAAAAAACCTTCCACTATATATCTCCTCCTTCTTTCATTCCACAATAACATGATGTTCAGTTATTGCTCTTTGATGTTTCTTTATGCTGGGGTTTTCAAAAGAAATTAGCTTCCAAAATACGATGACACTCAGCAGCAGAAGCTTAGTGCCTAATTTCAGTGGGTCTCACTGGGCATCCAGGCTCAAGCTCTAATACTAAAAAGACACGAGTCATCTGTGACCTAAAGACTTACATCTTTTTTGGCATTTAGTTCTGTCAGAGGTATGTGATACTGTGAAAAAAATGAATGTCCACTTGAAAACTGAAAAACTGCGATGTCTCACACATATGTTTTCAGTTTTTTTCAGTCAGAAGTCCTCACATCATCTCTGGGTGCTTCAATATAAAATTAATATCAGTTAATACAATCAAGAAAGCATAATACACAGTAGCTGTGTAATTTTGCTGCATATTTGCAGAGTCATTCCACAAGTCTTTGAACATTATATTTGAGTGTTTTGTTCTAAGGTGGCTGTTCTTGTGGAACAGCTTGAGTATCTTCAATATGACTGGATCTTTGGTAGAGAAAAGCACTTTATGTTGAGCTTTGCAAGATGACAGCTCCTTAACAAAGGGAAGAAACAGGATCTCACTTAGGGACCATGTTTGACATGTAATAATCAGTCATGGCAGTCAGAAGGAAGGGGAAACAAATGTAGTAATTAGTAAACTGCTTAGTAAATTAGTAAATGTATTAATTAGTAAAAAAAAAAAAAAAAAAAAAAAAAAAAAAAAAAAAAAAGTGGGCAAAGATAATCTTTAAAGACAAACTCAGGCAGGCTTTGCAAACCCAGTCAGTGAGTTGTTATGTAGCAAACATCTGACCCCCAGAGCATCCAGCAATTGAACTCCAGACACCAAACTAGGATTTCCTGGAAACTGATGTCCAGCTGCTCAGCTTGAAGCACTTGTAGCAACACACCTAAGCTGAAGTACTTTACTTGAAACTGAAATGTAAATAGCAGAAGGTATCACCAGTGCAATTTTCTATATCATACTTCCTTCAAATAAAAATCACAATCCAGATTCCCAGGATCCTTTTTTGTCTGTGGTTGGTACAAGTGTCTTCCTCTGAATACTGCAGCAAAGGAAGAGAAATAGTTCACAACCAACTGAAAGATAGCCATCTCTTTATCAGGACTACAAACCCTTATGAGCTGTAAATTCCCAATTGAAATGTAAAAAAATTAATTAATAGATTTCCTGTTTTTTCCCAAGGGCTCTGACATTCCTACTTGATGGAGAAGGCTCCTCCCTCTGCTTATACTTCTGCAATTAACCATCTAGTTACAGCAGCACCATGTCAAGTCACATTACTGATTTCAATGGAAGAGTTTCTCTTTGAGTGTTTCATTTCCTCCTGTGTCCCAGACATCTTTGAGAACTCTGTGTATGTTCTCAAACAAGCAATTTCCCCACTACCATTGGTTATACCATCCTTGTCTCACTCCTGGTTTAATGATGCAGCCAGCATCCCAGTGATGTCCCCTTTACTGCTAGTGGCTGGAAGGCAGATTGGGAAGCAATGTGCCCATTTTTGACAGCTATTCATCATACTTCACCTGAGAACCTGGTAGGCAGACTGCCTAAAGATCCCTAACTATATAACTCAAATATCTGTGGAGAAGGAGCATGGGACATATATATCTGGGAAGAGATGAATTACATTTTTCCAGTAGTCTTCTGCTTTAATATGATTTTAGCACAAAGCCACAAAAAAAATCCCAGAGGTACATTTTTCCTGCTAACCAGGCAGAGAATCATTTATCTCTCTGTGAGAATGAGGAAAAAGAAATAGCCAAGGATGCCTTGGATTCAGTGATGCTGAAGACTTTTCAGCTTCCTGAGCTGGAAAACCCTAACAATTTCTCCAAATTTCACTGGCGTTTGTCCCATATGCCTGTGAGCCTCAAAACTGCAAAAGAAATAATTATGAAGGTAGATATTTTCTGATTTCTCTAAATCCCACGTTTCCTATGTTGCTTTACTCTGCCTATGTACACATGAGTGAAAAAGGGACCACATTTCTCTGGAAAGGGTAATCCCAAGAAAACACGAGCAAAAAAGCTGCACTGGGTCAGACATTCTGACTCACTATCCTCTCTCTGACTGTGGCCATCAGTGGACTCTTGGGAAAGAGTATAAATAAAGAGGGGTATTTCTCAAAAACACTCTCTCAACTTCCAATAATTTCTTACTCAGAAACTTCCTGCTCTTGTGAAACCATATCCCCTCTTCCAAAACTCCCCATCTTCCTGTCCTCCCTGTACCATGTAAAGCCAGCACTGACCCTAACAGTTTGGCCCTTTCAGTTCTTAAAGCAAGCAAGTGGGACTATATGTAAGTATGCCCCTACCAAAGTGTTTCCATATACAGCTGAGATTCCTTCAGACCATGCATGAACACCAGATGCTGAAAGGGAGAGCCCTCCCACCTCCACTGGCATTTGTAGTTGTTCCTACCATAAATCATCCTTCAAAATAAAGACAGAAATTGCATCAAGAGAAGGTGAAGGATGTTGTGTCCTCCACTTTCCCTCCCTTCTCAGGAATGATGTGGCAATCAGGTTGGCTTTGCACAGAAATACCAAGAAGTTATTAATAATATTTATTATTCCTCAGTGATTTTCCACTATCCCAGCAAAGCTGCTAGCTATCTGCTCTTGAAAAGTGCACATAAAAATAAAATTTTAAAAAATTTAAAAAAAAATAAAATCATCAGACTAAAAGAAAAATGCTTAGTATCTAACCTGGACATAGAAAGGTACTATATAATTTTTCATCAAAATCTATTGTAAAAATTCATTCATCTTGATATTTGGACTGTTATGATCAAAGTTCAAGCTGTGCTTTTTATGCACTTGTTGACTGGAAAAAAAGAGACATGTGACATTATTTCCATTCCCTGAGTGGTCCAATGACCAAGTTTCTGGTGGAAAAGGCTCAGAGAAGAAGAAATTAAAATTCACTTTGGATAAAAATTCACACGTCCAAGCTTAGAATTAATTTCCTATGAATGCTTATTGAAATTCTACTCCATGGATGTTCATGAAAAGAGTACAGAGTGGTCAAACTCTGGCAGTGTGGATTAGTTTCAAATGAATATTAGCCACCTTTTTAACAGTATTCATTAAACCTATTTCACAGTATTAATCATAAAAACCTCCAAGAGATGTCTTTAAGTTCAATAATGAAATTAATCCATTAATTGATAGTGGAATGTATTTACCTATAGGCAAAAATGTAACATTCCAAAATGGCCAATATTATTTTCTTTTAAAAATTTGTTGTATCTTTTAGAGGCACTTCAGTAACCACGTTGTTCCAGGATACAAAGGACTATAGAGCATTGCCTACTCTGAATAGTTCTCTGAATGGGGCCTTTGTTTTCTGTGCTGTTTTGGTAGGAAATGGTTGCTATTTAGGTCTCCAAGAGGGAATATAAAACTATGCTCACCTAATCAAACAGACCAGTAAATACAGCAGTTAATCTGACAACTTCAAATTCCTGAATTGCATTTGGAGAAACAATTTAACACAAACAATCATTTAAAGACTGCATTAATCATCCACCTTGGGTTACTAAGATGCATAATTTGTTTGAATTATTGCAAACTCGTCATTCTAGGTGACATTTGGAGCAGCTGGATGTTTTATTAAAACCAAAACAGGGAAAAGGCACATCTTTTACATCAATGGAGATGTAAAATAAAAGCAGTGTTATCATGCTTATCAGATGGCAAATCTATCATAACTCTGTCTAAAAAAAATGTAACTGTCTCAAGTGTTCTATGTAAGGGGAACACAATTACTTGTGAGCTAAATCAGCTATTGTTCTGCATGTTGGCAAAATGTTCCGTTCTGAGAGACCCTGCATGGTGACTGTGAACCTTGAAGTGTGGCTTATTTTGCTTGAATTATTAATATAACAACAATAGCTTCATACTTACCTTGAACAGGTTCAGTGAGCACTTGAGAAACAAAAGAGAGAAAGGGAAAAAAGTATGTGCAACAAAAATACCCACTTGGCACTCCAGTGCAACACAGAATGGCACTTCAAAACCACTGCAAAAGGCTTTCTCATTTGGATATAGTCAAATATAAAGACATAACTATTACATTCATGTCTTGTGCCTCTCATAACAGTAGCAATAGGAAACTTTTGCTTGTCTGTCCTCGAACTGTTACAAGATAGCTCCACCAAAGCTGGCTGTTTGGTTGATTTTTGGGTTTTTTTTTAAGCATTACACAAACTATTTTTCCCTCTTAAAAAAAAAACAACAAAACAAACAAAAAAACCCAAACCAACAACAAAAAACCAAAATAATCCTGGCTTTTAAAAGAGCGATTGTCACTTCTGGCTGAATGTTTATTTTACTGTCTCCTGCACAGCAGAGGGCATTCCACCTATAAAGAGCAATTATATAGCACTGGGACAATTTGAATACTCTAATCAATGCTAGTTAAAGTGCAGATAAATAAACTTTTATAGTGCCAGGGCTCCTACCCTCCATGGAAAATAATGTAAATTTATTGAATCAATAATCTTGGAACAATAAATTATAATGCCTTTGTTTTACTAAACCCATCTTGCAGCATGTTTAAAAAGCACAGCTTTATAAATATTGCAACAGGCTAGGGGGAGATTTCCAACCAAGGCTTTGTGTCTGTCCCATTACGTGAAAGATTAAATTGTAAAAGCAAAAGAAAAAAAAACAACAAAAAACTTGAAGGTGCAGAGACACTGAAAAAATAAATCCTTAAATACAGAAACTACCTGGGTTGTGGCTGAGACCTTTTACAGACAGCGTTTTTTAACTCCTTCATTGACAGCAATATCTTTATCAGTATATTCTTCATGAAGTGGGAAACACTGGATTTATAAGAACTCAGATGTTTTAAAATACAAAACCAGATACTACAGCATAACTTTGCTGTAGTTCTATTAAATTCAGTAACACAGTTCTGGATCTACAGCCATGTAGCAGTGATCCTGCGATCACTTAAACCCTGAAAACATATGTGTATTTTTAGAAAGGATTTCACCCCAAAAGATACCAGTGCAATTAATTTAACCTTTAGAAAAAAAATCACATCATCCAGGCAACTAGATATCATGTAGATGGCATTCATTTCTCCATAAGCTTTCCTACTCTGTTCTTGCAATACCTATTTCAAGGAAACCCACACCCTTGGCTCTTAAGGTGCTAGAGTAATCCTGTGAATCTTATGTTCTGGACCATGTGAAAACCTTCCATGTAACTGCAGCTCATTGATTCCAATTAGTATCTGTTCAATTAAACAATCAAACATCTTGTGAGGAACTGGCAGCTTCTATTTACGTTGCCCAGATAAAAAGAGTTGGGGTGGGTGCTGTTGGCTGTTGTAGTGGAAACAGTTTCAGGACAGGAACAGAGATATAAAGCAAAGTGTTTCTTACTTTGAATAGCTGATTGTTCTGGAGTAAGGTAAGGGCTTATCTGGTGGTAATGAGAAAAATCCCCCAAAATTTAACACATCCAAATTTCAAGCATGTCCTTTTTTACTCCTTACTGTCAGGGTTTCACCACTGGGACACTTATTGCTGAGAAGCAGACCTTCAGCAAGGCGTAAATTATCTTAGTTGAGTAGGAACTGCTGATTCCACACGGATGTGAAGCAGCTGAGTTTAGCCCAAAGACAGTTAATTCTGCTGCTATCCTGCTTCTGATCTTCTATTTCTGATGAAGGTTTTTGAAGCTAGAACCATGGTCCTTAGCTTATGTAAGCTTTGCTTATTACACAATGCGCTAAACATAAGTAACAGTAGGCTGAATCATATGGGGCTGCAAACCTGGCCAAAAGCCCCAGAAATCTCTGAGGTGGGTGTGAGGAAAATCAGCTGCTGTAATTATGATGCTGGTTGTGGGGGATAAGGGAGCAGCTAGATTTGGCTGAGTTTGAAGCAGTACTTTTTGATTTACAGATGGGGAGTGTATTTTGACTTGTCTTTGGATTGTTAATTTTTAACTCTTGCTGGCTGCAAGGTTGCCAGTGCCCAGACTGGAAGCATAATTTCAAATGCTGCCTACATCATCAGACAGCATCCATTCACAGATGATTTTAAAATTACTCTTTTAGTCACTGCCAGGCTGTGACCATTTTTCTTGGTGCCTCTAAATCCAGTTCATCACTGCTCTTTCTTCTGCAGTCTGCTGTTAAGTCTCTAGTATACTGCAGCTCAAAGCTCTATGGCATCAGGCCTTTTTATCCCCATATCATGTGGGGGTTTGTGGGGTGGGTTTTTTTTGCTTGTTTGGGTTTCTTGTTTGTTTGCTGATTTTATTTATTTTCTGTTCTGACTGACCTCATCAACCACAAAGGAAGAATTTCTATGAGAGATTTTTATCACCCATCTGATGCATCCACCTACCTTTTTGGACAAAATTATACACTGAGCATTAAGAACTGCACATTTTGCTGATATCAGCTCATGAAATTTGGGATGCTTTGGGAATCTTTGGATGAAAGAAGCTACATAATGTCATCCATTTTCAGCAGGATCAGCATCTATTCTGGGGGGGGGCGTGAGATTGCACCATTAAAATCTATGGAAGTTTTGTCATGGATCTAATCAAAGAAGAGGAAGGCCATAATTGAAAGGCTAAAATCTATAATTTTTTAATCAAAAGTGTTGGAAAATGCAGCCTTGTAGTAATATTTGCTGACAAGGATTCACAAGTGGTGGTCCAAAGCTACTATTCTAAGCCTTCTGTACACTTCTGATTAAGCTTCTATATGGTATCTGCAGCAACTGTATACAATTATCTTCTCTCTAGCAGCATCCCTAAAGCAGATGTAATTAGGGATCTTTGGAGCCAACATATGCATATCTTAATTACAGAACCAATATGGGATACTATTTGTTCCAACATTTACCACTAAAAAAAAAAAAAAAAAAAAAAAAAAAAAAAGAGTCATGGGCATCCAGCTTAAGAGAGTTATTTTTATGCTAACTTTGATTAGAATGCACTCAGATAAACTGATTACTCTAGATATGATGCTGAATTATTACCAGAGAAGAGGAGGATCATACAACACCCTCCTAACAATATTGGGAGGAAACAGGAGACCAGATTTTTCACACACTGAACACCAAATAATCATTTATAATTGAACAAAGCATCTAAATATTACTGGACAAGAGCTGTTCATAGCAGCTGTGAGCTTCTAACTAAGATTCAAGGTAAGGAAGAACAAGGCCCTTAGCCTGCATAAGTCAATTAACCATTTGGCTTCCTGAGTTTCAAAATTGTTTTAAACAATTTAGTTCGCCTTAATGTATTACATGTGAGGATGAACAAAGAAAAAGAGTCCCTGGGTTGCCAAGATCCCAAACTTTTCTCATGAGTCAAGAAATTAAAAATAGACTTCATTGTGTATTGAAACATTACACACATTCATGGGTTTGGATCAATATTTATAAGCAAAGCAAAATACAGAAAATATTGGATGTGTAGCTACTTACTGCTTACAGCATCTGTGTATTTTTTCTTTGAGCTGTCATCAGCAATTTCGCTGACAGTCTTTTTTCATCCTGTATTTTCTGTAGAGAAATGGACAACTTCATTCCATGGGCTAAAGCCTGTGGAAAAAGACAAAAGAAGCAGAAATGTTTGGGTTTCAGTCTCTAGCCTGAGACTAATCTCATCTCCACTTCTCTCTGTGAAATTGGGAAATATTAACACTTAGTTTCCTCAACAGGTGGTGTTTGTAAGCATTAGAATTCCACATTCATCATATGCTTCACTAATGCTTGTAAATTAAACAAACCATTTTACAAATCAAATAAGCTTGTGTACAATACTTTTTTTTTCTTTTTTTTTTTTCTTTTTTTTTTTTGTAGGAGTGAGTGAACAACAGTAACTCCCCAGTTAATTCTTTCTTAGAATAAATGAAGAAATGAAATTTTACAATTAATAGTCCCAATCCTTGTTTGTTTTCAAGTTCAAACTCCTTACCCTGTACCCGTCATCATGTTTCATGGCTTCCATAATCTAGACTCCTTTGTAACAGCTTTGGTCTCTTGAGATTTTTAATGCTTCTTGTAGCAGATGACCAGTGCCTCCCTAGGGACACCAAATATCACATATTTATCTTTAGTGGTAGCAAGATCAACCTTTATGGTAATGTAAATGTGAAGACCAGAGGGCTGCACTAAATAATGTTCACCAGTTGATATCACACAGGTATTGGTATATTTCTTGCATCCTGTTTTAATTTAACAGTAGCCTGTGGAGGACAAAGGACATGTCAATAGCTTCATTTAAGAGATGAATCAGTGAGTCCTCTGGGAGGACCTTGATTTCTTGGTTCAGGCAAGTTATACTGCCAAATTGGCTAGTCCTGAAGCCCAGATAATCAACTGACCATGAATAGTTTTCCAGCTTCTTTACATCTGAAGAAAGCAATTGCCTGGTAACTTTCCATGAGGAAGAGACTCATCTCCCTACAGAGAGGGCATGTTGCTGACTGGATGCTGACTAGCAAAAGCAGAGGAAGACATGCAGGAACAGAGTACTCAAGGAAAAGGTGATTTCTCTAGTGACAAGTTATAACTGCAGTAATAGCCAGAGCAGTTTGTCTGCACTCTAGTTCATTGCTAGTTCTTAATCAAAGCCTTAAGGCATTATTAATATAGAAGCATTAAATAACACTAAATAATAGTGAAGGATGACTACCATCAGAAATAATTTCCTTCCAACTGTAAGGACAATGCCTGTCCCTCAAGTGTTGAGCATCACACTCTTGACTGACAGGGTGGGCTTATCTGTGCAAATACAGATCATATCTGGAATAGGACTGCACCTGAGTGATGCCCAAGCATTTTAATTGGATAACAACAGCAAATCACTTCTCCTTTTACCATGCAGGTTGGTTGGAGGCGTAGCTTGGTTGGTTTGGAGACCATTTTTCTCTGGCTTATGTTTGTATGAATATGCTGTGGATTTCCTTGCTCTGGAGTGGTATATACTTATTATGTACTCTTTAGTCTGTGTCAGTGAGATCCTCATCTTAGGTTGCCCCCACAACAAAATCTCTCCTTTGGGTGGCCATTTTTTACCTTTGGCATGTTTGATCACATAAAGACAGTCTTCAGGTACATCAACAGTAATTTACGTTTTAGGGATAAGAACTGAGTGGCAAAAGGCAGCAATGTCAGAATATCCCTCCTATGCTTTTTTTCTAAGCAGGTAAGTTGAGATATTCTTCACTTTATTTACCAGCCTAAGAAGTTTTTCAGGTTCAGTTCAAAACAAAGAGCAGTATGGGTGCCTGGTGCACTGAGATTGTGAAAGCCAATAAAGGGGTAGAGCATCAGCCTGTTTTCCAACTTCCCACCAACACTGTTTCAGCCTTGAGCAGATTTCCCCCATTTCTGGTGAGGAGGGAAGGAGTCACTTTCCACAGGGCTCTCTCCCCAGGCTCTGCTCCTCCCCGTTGGGATGAGGGGATGCTCTGTCACACCTGAATATCCTGACATGCTCCCCATGCCCCCACCTGTTTACTGCTTCTTTCAGAGCAGGCAAGGAGCAGATGTACCCTCCTCCCTGGGCTGCCCCCAGAATGCTGCCCTGGCTACCCAGAGGAAGGTCTCTCTGGCCAGGCACACCAAAAAGCTGGAGGTGGGGCCAGGCTTCTGGCCATGCACAAGCCCCCAGCACAGCCAAGTGGGCTCCTCTTCCTCCTTCCCAGCTGTGCCCTGGCCAAAGGCAGCCCAAACACTCAACTTAATTATCCATTTCAGCATGTCAAATATTCCACTGTAAGCCACCAGCCAAGGTCTGTTTTTCTTTTAATACAGGCTTACATAAGGGGAGGAAGGCGAGAGGGCAAAGAAGTAGGAGCTCACAGTGATATTTCTTGCCTAATATTGTTGTGTTCAGTCCTTGTTTGTCCAGCAGCTGAATCATCTGTGCCTCCTCTGGGACATGGCTCCAGCTGCTGAAACCCAGTGGCGAAGGCAGAAGCTGATTAACTGTGGGCTTCCCTGCTGCTGAATCCAGCCAGCAAGCCATGTACGGGCCATTTCCCCAGCAAAATTTGTCTGTTTATTGAAAATCATAGGTGGATTTCCTCCTGCTTTCCCTTCCTCCCTCCCTGCCACAAGGAAGGCTCATGTAGCCAGGATGCTCTTCCATAGGAGAGAGAACAGTGGGAGCTGGGTCCTGCCTGTGCCTGCTAGAGGTGCCCCAGTGGTGTAGGGTAAGGGAGGAAGAGTGATCTACAGGCTGTGAGGGGTACGTTTGAAATTGCCAGGGGAAGAGCCACAAAGGAGACCATGTTAAAATCTAGACTGCCTGGAGAGGGATAAAGCATCTGGTCCTGAGTGCCTGATCAGGAGACAGACACAGAGGCCAGAAGCAGCCACACTGAGACAGGAGTTCAGCTGCTCTCTTCAGCTGACTGATCAGATTGCTCAGCACTGAAAACCAAAACAGAACCTTACAGATTGCTGCTTGATGACTACTACATGGCCTTTCCTCTCCTTCACAGGAGGAAAAAAATCCATGTGTGATGCAATTGCTTTTCTTTGGCTTCTACAGCTGGTGGCATAGCAAGATTCCTTTCCAAAGACAGGCTACACAGAGGCAGCAGTGACCTGTGCTGGTCAAACTGGGGATCAGGGTTTGCTCTGTTACTGGGCTCCTCAAGAGCTCAGCTCTTCAAGGTCCTTTTTATTGCTACAGGTAGATCATGAACTGTTTTGAACTCTGGCTGATCCATTGACACACTTTTCCAGAAGAGGCCTTTGAAATACTCAGCCTGCTGGTTTCTGAGGGTGGACTTGCCTGCCCAGGAGAGCTGAAGGACAGCATCAGATGAGAAAGGGGTTTCTGTCACTCTGTCAGTATTTTCAGTCATTATTTTCAGCTGGCCCATCTTTAATCAGACCAAATGTCAGGCCAAGACTGCACTGAGCCATGTGAGAGAACTCTGCATTCACCCAGGGCAGTTTCAGGTGATCTTTAAGGATTCCATCTTATGATTCTATGATTATGGTAGGCAAGTAATGCAGACCCACGTCACACAAATCGGCACCAACACTGATAGCAGTGTAGTAAAGCTCATTGCAATGGTTTGTCCTGAAGGCTGTTTCTGTATTAAAAAGTCTCACCATTTTTTTTTTCATTTAAAAATATGAGTATTTGCAAATAACTGTTCTCCTCTCAAATCCTTCAGTTTTTCAGTTTAAAGTAGTTTGTTGATAGTTCTGCCTTTTCTTTTTTTCCTGCACATTTTCTTTTTTTCCTTTTTGTATGGAAAACAAGAATGCAGGGAGAGATTGGGGGACACTTATTTGTTAGTTAAAATTGAAAAACATTTTTTTCTTTTTTCTTTGTTTTAATAAGTGATTTAATAATGACAAATAAATATATGTGGGAAAAGGAACCGAATTTCAACCATCTCTCCTTCAGATACACTAATTGAAATAGCATAATAGCAAACTAGCACACTCTTCCAAGGCTGACAGCAGTCCCTTTCCAAAGTCTGCTATCTTGTTTCTTGAAATACATGGTGACAAACTACCTTCTTTGCTACAGCTGGATCCAAAAAAACCAATACCATTCAAAGAAGAAATGGTGAAGAAGTTTTCAATGGTGGAAAAAGGTAAAGGCTCATTCTTTTTCATTACATTAGCCTATGTACTAACATATATATTATGCTAAGCTATTTGGTTAGATACTAAAGAGCACAATAACAAGCATACACCCATCCAGAAGCTCCTCTAGTGCACATCAACTACTTCACTAAAACCGGAAGCCTGGAGCATAGCTCTTGCTTTTTAAGGACTAAGTCTAATGGGGACTGGCTGCTGATGCTCAGTCATTTCAGGGCAGGGCAAGCGGGTCACGTGCAGAAGTGTAGGGTAAAGTTTAACATTTCTAAGGCTATCCACTGAAGGTAACAGTTTCACACACATACCAGGATAATATATTATCATGCAATCTGTACATTTAAAATACTTAACAAAGAGAAGTCTCTTTTTAGTATGATGGCAGAGAATAACAGTAACAGCTGCTCTACAGGTAGGCTGGAAATCCATGGTAGCCTGTACATGGAGCCACATCTTCTTGAAATGACCAAACTGAGGAATTTGTATAGCATCAGGCCCCAGGATTCAATCTACCATTGTCCAGCTGATGCACAGCAGCTAATTCATCCAGGATGACCTGGCTGTGCATCTGAACCATTGCATTCAACGTCAAATCAAGGTTCAGGCTCTAATTCAAGCATATTAAAATCACATAGCCAGGCACCTGAAAGTCTGACCCAACAATAATGCTCATGATACTCATTACGTTCCCAAAGGTAACAGTTTGTGAGGTCCATGTCTCTGAAAGTCTGACCCAACAATAATGCTCATGATACTCATTACGTTCCCAAAGGTAACAGTTTGTGAGGTCCATGTCTCAAAAAGCTGTCTCTGGTTTCATGGCAAGACAACGGGAGAGCATGGAGAATAAATTACAAGAAAAAAACCTGTGGCTTGAAAAGAGTAACTGGGAACTGGTAACTTCTATTCACATCCTGAGTGTGACTCTGTGATTCTTGGACATCTTAGCTTCTCTGACATACTTCTGTGTTTTCCAAAGGGGGAAAAATTATCAGATCATAGAGTTATCTGTTAATGTTTATAACGTGCTTTTAGCTAGAGGGAAAATCTTTGCTGGCAATGTGGAAGCACAAAGAGGCCATAATAAAGGCTAGCTGAGTACTCAAGGTTTCCCTACAGCAACATAGTCTCTGATGGGTGCAGGTGGCTCTTGTTCACACCTTTGGCCCCTGGAATTGACAAAATGCCACCTGGGAAGTTTCTGGAGCATTTCTGGAACATCTTGAATGCCAACTGTATTTGAGCAGTTGGTGCAGAGACCTCTGCAACACCTGAGACACAGAACAAGGCACCAAGAGCTCCAGACACTTGGCAGGTATAGTGGTAGCAAGGTGATATCTCAGTTCTTAGGCTCAGGCTAAATGTAATCAGATAGAGAGAGAGCCAAAAAGCAGTAATTTATAAGTGCTGTAGTATAGAGAGTTCTGTATTGCAGGGAAAGAGGAGTCCAGATTCATCTCTACTGAATCTGTGGGAGATGTCCTTTGTTTTTTATATGGAAGAAGGGTAAATGTTTTATTCACAAGACCTTTTAATGTTGCTGTGGCCACAGGAAATTGAAAAGTTTAAACAGAGGCCAACAGGAAAAGCAAAGTGTGACATGTTGTACTACTTATTTAAAGCCAATGAAGTTTGGGAACATCAGTTTTATACAAAGGACTGTTTATATCAACCAATGCATTATTTTAAATTTCTTGTGTGAGTAATTTTTTTGCTATCTTTTTGTCCTGTCTCTCTGTCACTCCACTGGACTGAAAAACCTAGGCACAATCATGTTAAAAATATCTTATCCTATTTGAGAAAATCCTACTTAATCTAGATCCCTGCAAAGTACCACCATGATTCACTACTAGCCCTCCAGCTACCAAGAGCTGAAGCTGAATGGTCAGGCTAAGGGAGGGGTTTGTAAGTTATCTGGGATTGTGAAAAATCAGGGAATTGCTACCTCTGAGGAGTAATTTAATGGAATATACTCACCCTGCCCTAAAGGTGCCACTTCTTTGGAACATTTAATGATTTTACACATGAACTGTTGAGCATCCTGAGACACCAACCCATCTCTAGCAGGAATGGAGCAAGTTCTACCTCTCTGAAAACCAACCTATGCACTGCATCAGTCTCTTTACCCATGTAACACTTGAATTCTCCCCAAATACTGATAAAAAACAAAGCAACTCCCAGGAAACTTCTGCAATACCTACCTGGTGAGGAAGGCACTTCAGGAGAGTACTTCTGACAGGCGAGCAATGCAATGGTCCCAGCAAACTGACCTTTCCCCTTTATCCAGGGAGAACAGCTCTACATCAAGGTGCTATACTCACCCCCCAAAAAACCCCATAGAGAATTCATATGCTTCGGCTAGTGGCTTTTTAAAAATTAATCAGGGTTCTTTCTGCACAATACAATGAAAACGCATGTTTTTCTTCTTAAACACATTTTTAGCTTTTGTGAGCTTGTGTGAAAAGAGCCCATTATTAAGCCTGAGTTATTTAAGCAATATTGGAAATGCCCCTGCCCTTTTGTTAATTTGCTTGGCTTGGTGCACACATAGCATTTGTTTTATATCATGTGTGGAACTTGCTTCTTTAAAAAGTCTGCAGGTTTCAAATTCCTCTGCTTTTGATAGATGTACTGTATGTACTGTTAGGTTTAAAAAAAAAGTTACAGGTGGCTGCTATTTTTCCCAATTCAGTTCACAAAAGCCCCTTTATTAAGTGAAGTCCTTAATGAAAAAGAAAAGTAGAGCTACTGTATGTGAGGTTGCAAAGATCTCTGGTGGAAATATTTGGTGTTTACATTTTGCCGAACTATTTATACTGTGGACACATACTACACTAAAGGCTCTCTTTTCCCTGCATAATAGAAATCCTTGTGACTGAATTCTATATACTTAGTATGGTTTACATTTTTTTATCCAGCCTTACCACATTTTATTCCACCCTGCTTTCTACACTCCCTGTGTCTGTAACAGAGCTGTGTAACAGCAACACCTTCTGGAAGGAGGGAGACACTGGAGAACCAGCTCTGCCTCTTGCAGCTTGTTGCACCCACCAGCCAGCATACATTACTAATAAGGCAGAAGTTCAGAATAATAATGAGGAAACATCACTAACTCTGTGTGCATTTATTGCTTCATTTAGCAGTAATTGAAAACTCTATGGTTTTTTAATAACTCTTTCAGTCTTTTTGTTCAGAATACTTTCAGCAGTTAGCATCCAGTATTTTAATTACACAGAATTTATGGGACTAAGTCTCTGCTCTATACACCCTTTGTCTGGTCATGTGAAAAAAGCAGAGGAGCTCCCTGCTGCTCAGTGGCAGCAGCCACCTCTTCTTCCCTCAGAACAGCAGGAGCTGCCAGTGCAAAGATGAGTGTTTCCAAACCCCACTGCCTGCAGCAGAGCTCCCAAAGACACAGGCAGGCAGTGGCCTGCTTTTAATGTCAACAGTCTTAGATAAGCACCACACTCTTCCTCGTGTCCTCATAAACTAACTTCAGACACTGAAGAACTCTTTTAAAGGCTTCGACATTGGGGCTTTTAAGTTTTTTTGCCAAAAAGGACAGGTGATCCTTTCTACATGTTGCTACAAGACAGCTTTGTGAGCACAGGTAGGAAACAGTGGGTTGGTGACTGGGGGACTCCTTTAACTCTCTTTACCTTCAATCTATGGCTATATTTTCTTTTGTAAAGTATAGGAGAGAAATACCATTGCTGTAATAATATTAACTGTAATAATAAAATAATAATAATGATGATAGTAGTAGTAGTAGTACCATCTCTACTTGATCTTCAAACAGAGATGCAGCCAGTAATTTCCACACTGTTGTGAGGTGAGTACTCCTAGAGGAACAGGGAGTGAGTACTGAAGTCCTTGATGAAAGCCTCTAAGGAGGGGCAAGAGACAATGAGAGAAGCAAAGGGGCTTCAAGATTTAAATGCCTGGGCTACACATTTCAAGCATCAAATCCACAGTACTTTGTTTTAATGGTGCCAGACTGATAAGTGGTCACATTCTAAATCAGTGTTTCTCAGGAGATGGCTTAGTTGGCTTAGAGGATGTAGGATGGAGGACTCATGAGCCTCACAAACCTGGGTACCTGTCCTTACACAAGGCAAGTCACAGTCTGGTTCTTCCTGATAGGCAACAGGATCTAGGGTGAGACCTGACAAATTTTGATGATTTTGAAAAGTTAATAAAAGATTTCCCTTTTTTGCTTTTCATTTTCTAATGCTAATACAGATGTGTCTCTGAGCAAAATTTGCCTGTGTTCTTTGTTTTTGCACCATGTTTTGGTATCTTTCATGGCCTATCCACATGGCTGGCCAGGATTCTATTTTGTGGGCTCTTCCTTTTCTTTCTGCACACTCTTGTGCTGGTTCAAGCAATATCAGCTCCTGCCCACCTAATAAAGAAGCCAGTGTACTGCAAAGCATTCATGTAATGCAGCCCTCATCCACAAGTCACTTCAACTTCACTCACCTCATTGTGCAAAATAGCTCCGAGGAGAAGACTTTCTGAGAAATGAAGAAAGATCTTTTCCATCATATTAGAAAACACCCCGCAAGTTATGTTTAGGTGTGTCTGTGAGGGGAAAACTGTTTAGGAAAACAAGTTTGTGAGTCCTCTTCATAACGTGTTGCATTTTTTGAGGGCTACCAGAACCCACAACTGTCCAGCAGCAGGCGATACATATTCCTCCCAACTAACCACGGCACACACAGCCTCATCTCCCCCCTCCACACCTCTCTAAGTAACATCATGTCTGTATCTTAAAAGCAGGGATCTCAGACATGATCCTGCATGAAGGCAAACCATGCAGCATTAAGAAATCCATGAGGGGACTAACTGAGCAGATGCTTGGCATCGCCAGGTGAGGATAGCTAACCGAGCAGTATGGAGTAGGCCATATGGCACCAGCTGTGCTCTGGCTCCCAGCAGGACATCCTCTCTTCTTATGAATATAATTTCCACAACATGCAGGAAAGCAAATCGCTATTTCAATCAGCTGTCCTGTCCTGTTCCTCACCTATACATGTCATTTTCAGGATACTGGGTAATCACACAGCAGAAAAAGCCAGTGCAACAAAAACTGGAAGCACTGATCCCCAGCGCTGTGGAGCTGCTCCCTGCTGCCACCAGAAAATGAGCACAAAATTCAGTAGGGAAGACTCTTCCCTCTCCGTTCTGCTTCATGTGAGAAACGACTGTCTTCTTCCCACACCTGTAAGTGCCAAGAGCCATGGGGTGATTAACCAGCAGGACTGTGAAAAAGTTGTTGAAGCCCTGCTCTCCAGGCCTGCCAGCACAGCCTCACTCCAAATGACACAGCTCAAATGTTTCCCCTGCACAGGGAACGGGTTAATCCCAGGACAAGGGGAGTTTGTGACAAACCACCGAGCAGACTGAGATTCTCTAGTGGGATTTTAACACGTCTGGCCTGGGATCCTCAATCGCTGATAATGACAGGCATTACCTGACCCAGCCAGCAAGAGGATGGCAATAGCTGTTCTCAAGAATTTGCAAATCGTTCTCCAGTTCCTGGCTCCTTCCCTTTGACTATCTTGGCAGCCTGTTCTGGCAGCCAGACTATCTCACCTAAGACTTCTCCAGCTGGTGAAGCATCTTGGCGCTCCTGCCTCTCTATGCCCACACACTTTCATCAACTTCAGCAGTAACCCTTTTAAGTGTTATCTTGCAGGCCTAATTACTTCAAATACATTTTCTGGCTGATGGCGTTGGACAGGTGGAAATTTAGCGCCATCTATTGCTAGCTAATCAAACAGCTTTGGTAAAAACGCCAGGAAGGCCCTTTCCTGACAGGAGCCTTGGCTGAAGGAATCCTGCAGCCGAAGCATCCCCACCACCACTGGCAGTGCTTCTACTTTGAACTGATGGCTCAAGCCTTGCAAGTTTTCTCGAAAATATATCTGTAACTCCAGCAAATTTTTTCAACCTGGCAATATTGTGAGCACCAGCTCTCTTGTACAATTTCTAAAATTTCCAAAGTTTGTCCTGGAATACTATGGCATTAATCTCTCTCTCCCTGTCACCCTACCAGTGAAACCATACATCCACCACAGGCAAACTCTAAAGCTGGTCTCTTCATTAGCAGTTTGTAGGTCTTGACAACACCAGATGTACCCTTTTCCCTACTGTGAGCAGATGAAGGGAAAGAAGTGAATAATCTGGGTGGCAAGTAGCATCCCTCTGAGCTCAGCTGCAGTGGAGGACCCCACACACAAATGAGAAGGAGGCTATGGTCAGCTTTGCTGGCTGATGGGAGAGGCCTGTGTTTCTGAAGAGACATTAGTGAAGCTGAAGGCTATATTCACAACAAAGGTCTTTACCTGCATGGGATTAAATATTTTACAAACGCATCACCCTAATAAAACATAAATCCTGAAAAATCCTATCAAGAGACAAGGGCTAGAGAGTAGGGTGTGACAATTTCCATGACAGGAGCAAAAGCTCTGTCCTTTCACAGCCCCACATCTAAGCTTTGAATACCCCTGAAGTGATGTGGCATGATATGCTAGTGCCAGATTATAATGCTGTTGGTCTCTGCTTCCTCACTGTAAGCAACTACTGATACTGCAATCTTTTTCATGAAAAGGTGAAGACTCTGTGGTGATGACAATTAAAGTCAGTAGGGTAGATGTGTAGACATCTAAAAACACTTTTTAAACCAAAGCACTGCTACTGTCTGCAAAGACAGAAGTATGTTGTTCTGCTCTCTGACATATCCAATAGATACAGCTGCAAAGATTCCCTAGAAAAGGAGAGGTAAGAGATGACAAAAAAGATGAACAACACTACTTCAAAGTGTCTGCAGCCATGAAGTAGGGACACCTTAAAACTATGAGAAAAAATAACTGATGCAGTGTAAACAGCTGTCTGTGTTTTATTGCAAGCTCCTTTTCACCTAGTAGTGGCTTGTATTTTTTTTAAGAAAAAAGCTCTACTTGCTCTAGACAGGAAAAAAATATTTTTAAACATTCATTTTTAGCACATATGATGGAGAGGAAAGGTGGAATATGTGTATCACGCAGTTTAAAAACAGGAAAGCCAAGAAAGAGAGATCCAAATGTTTAATTTATTTTGCAAAAGATGCTTAGGATTTTTTAAGGTTGTCTTGAAGGGCTGTAAGACCTGACTCATGATTTAGGGTTAGGTTATACTACTGATCCTAAAAAAATCAACACAAACTGTTCAGTCAGCATGATAATGACTTCTTAATTTTTGTGAATCAAAAAAGCAAACCCTTTTTCCTCACAAAGACACAGAAGGATGAACAAGAAATTTAAAAATGGAAATTAAACAACTCAAACCCAAGTGTGTTCTCCCTGAGATTCTGCCATTCCATTAGCTTAATTTAATATCCCTGATAATTTCCCAATGTTACCCAGAATTTAGGAGACCACTTTCATTTCCCATTATGTGTATTGAGAACAGAGCTTGGTTCACAGTCCTGACATCTTGGATTATGGCTCTATTTTATCTCCATCTTCTTTCCCTGTTCCCCAGACCCTTACATCAGCAGAGGCAGCAATCAGGTTGTCCTACCAGCATTGTCAGCAGGGGAGTAGGCGAGAGCAGAACTTGATTATGGACCAGATCTGGCCCATCCACTATCCAGCTCTAATTTAGAGCAATAAAAAGACAAGACTGGAAAAATTTGTCCAGATATATTATTGACTGCTACTTCTACTCAAGAAATCAGTGGTGGTCCTCAGAGCCCCCAGCAGGATGAAGAGCCAATGTAGCAAAGAATGCCTGACAGGACTCCTACACACACACTCAGGTCTGGCACATGGTAGGTACAGCCTGGGTGCAAAGCCACTTGGCCAATTCCTCAGGTCTTTGCAAGACAAGCACTGAGGATTCAGGAGCAGTAATGCTGCCCTGTGTCTGCTGAGGGCATCCTCCCTCATTGGAGATCATAGCTGAACAGATCAGCGTAAAGAATGAAAAGAGAATGGCAGGCTGAATTTCAAAGAGCAAAGAATTACAAATTACCTTACTATGAATCTGAATAATACTGGTGATGATCTGAGGTGCAGCAATGGAAAAGTGGAGATTGTGATGTAAGAAACTAAGCTTGTAAGGTAGCACTCATGGGATGATGATTGTGGTCCATTCTTTGGCAGACTTCCAAATACTCTTCTTTGTACATTATTTCATCGTAAGGGGGATTTTATTTCAGTTTTTGTTTAGTTTGGAAGAAACATAGTATTAAAGCTTTTAAATAAGTACAAAATTAACTAATACTGTTGTGTTTCTTGGCATGACTGATATAGAAGGCTTCACGTTGAAATACACTCTCTACCTTTGCTCTCTGTATTTGTTTTTTCTTTCTTTTTTTCAAGGACAGGGTGCTGGATGGTAATGAAAAGAGAGAATGTTATTTTGTCTGGAGAGTTGAACTGTTTTTTTCCTGCACCAGATTTAAAGCTTGGAAGGTAACTAGAAAACCATTCAATTTCTCAGTGTATTGGCAAACTTCTTATATCAGATAAAGAAGTGGTTATGGGTTAAAGCAAAAAATGGCTATGTAATATCTTCTGCAGAAAGCAGTACTCAAATCTGTTCCTGCAGGTAGTTATGGATGAAGAGGGATATTCTAGTTCAAAACAGATGATGGTACATCACAAAAGCTCTGCAAAAGCCTGTTCTGACTCACCCAAGCTCCCAGGGCTGTCAAGAAAACAGCAAGGACCCAAGGCACCTGGGATCAGTAAGTTTAAAGGCAATCTGCTCTTCCTGAGCTATGAGAGTCCTGTGAGACTGTGGTTCTGTTCCAAACTTCTGCTAACAGCAATGCCAACTAGGAGCATGGTGAATTGTGATTTCCCCAGCAGAGCTGTGCCAACCAAAGCCCCAAATGACTCCCTTGTTGTAGCTAAATGTGTTTTTGCTGCTATAGGTTTTCCTGTATGGGGCCTTGGCTAGGTATGGTCTTACTATATAAACAAAAAATACAGCTTCCCTGGTAGAGCTGCAGCTGTATGTCTGCACTGATAAAATGCAGCAGGCACAGACTTACAGGCACAGTGTATCACAGCAGGTTGTAAGCAGGGTTGGAGGTTGATTATGTACAGCAGGTCTAAAAATTCACCCATACCTCTTTATGGTTCTCTTTTGCAGTGTTGTGTTTACTCAGAAGAACCTACTGGGACCTGAAAATATGCAAGGTGTTGTTGTTATTGTTTGAGTTTTTTTGTTTTGTTTGTTGGTTGTTTTATGGTGGTGGTTGGTTGGGGTTTTTTAAATCTTTTGTGCATGAAAAACGACTTCTTGCATTACCTACAATTTTTTTTTACATCTTTCTTTAGGTAGGAAGAAAGACCCAATCATGCATCCCAAGTTACAAGAATAATTTGCCTGGAAAGCTTAAAAAAAAATGCAATAAACACTCTAGAGTCATTCTGCCAGTGGAAACCAGAGGGGCCACAACATGATTGCTGGAGACAAGGCAGTTTTTAGGTTCAAGCTAAATGAAAAAAAGTTAGGACTTCTGTATATTTCCAGGGAATGAATGTTCCTGCTGTTCAGGCATTCGAAAATCACATTAACCTGGAAAAGCCAAAGCAGGGACAAGATATAACTATGAACATAATAGATACTGACTGCAGGGGCTCCAGGGCAGATCAAAGCTCTTAGTTCTGCAGTGGAAGTCATGGAAGAATCTTTTTGGTACTTTCTTTTTTTTAATTCCTTTTTCTTTAACTAGCACTCTAGAGTGTTAAAGCAGCAAAAATACTTGTGGGCAGGAAGGAAGAAGCCAAAGATGGGCCTTATTTTTCTATGTCTCAGCCACCTTACCTCATCTTGTACACCCAGAGATTATCTGGTCAGTGAAATAAATGTGGTGCTACTCAAAGGAGCCAGAAGACAGTAGGAGAATAACCTCCTTGTGGAGGAGACACTCTAGCAGGTACAGAAAGCAGAGCCAACCTGACTTCATCCTACCTTGGCCTGGGCAGCCAAAAATCCACAATGCTCAGTTCTTCACCCAAACACACTGGCACCAAAGGGCTCTTGCATCTACGAAGTTCAAACGCAACCAGGCAGTTTTGGAGCAGAAAGATCTTGGTTAAGTCACTGAACTGCAACTCAATTCCATCTTGTCTCTCCTAAGCAATAAGCAACATGTTGTTTTTTCCACAGATGGCTGTGGGGTTTCCTAGCTGTGTGGGCTTGGGTAAAGGTCACAAAAATAAACACAGTAAATGCTTCAAGTCTCACCTGTGTGGATTCTTTTACTCTATGCTGGTTAGCAACATAAAAGAAAAACAAAAAAGTTTTTGTACTTGCAAAACAGCTGGTCCTCAATTAAGGAAACTGTTTATGCAAAAAAGATGGTCACTAAACACAGAGCCACAGAAATTTCACTTACTGGTGCAAGCTCCAAAGTCCTTCCTCTTGAAACTTGTCTTCCTCCTCTGAGATTCAAGTTCCATTTGGTTCCTATTCACAAAGGAGATGGGCTCAACCATCAGGTGACCAGACACCCTTTTGAGAAAAAAACACAGCACTGTGCCTACATGGCTGTTGTTGGTATAATTAATTTGCTTTTAAACACTCGTAATCCCAGAAGACATCACCTGAGAGTCAGAGTGGAGCATGTAGGTAATGCAGACTCATCCAGGGTTAGGTGAAAATGAGATAGGTGGTGATTTGTTTAAACCAGAATCAATGCTGTAGACTGATAAGGTTTTCTAGAAGGTTTGCCCATGCATAAGCTTGATTTTCTTGCATTTAAATGTCCCTGTCAGCTGTAGGCAATGTTCCAGCTTGTGAAATTTCACTGAAACTGTAAGCAACACTGAGCTTGGCAGAAATTTGATTGTAAGGTTTAATTGAAAGAGTAAGCACACTATTACAAATTAATGTGGAGAAGGCAGCCATGGTAGAATCTGTTTTCGAGTCCATATGGCCCTCCATTGCTCATTGATCATCCAGCCTGTCATGCATTTACCCTCACAGGAGTCTCTCAGTTTCCTGAGAACTATTACCCCTCTTTTACAGCTGGAAAATAGGAGCTAGGAGAGCTACCTGCCTTGCTCAAGGGCACAGAAAGAAATTGATCAAGAGTAACTGCTAATCTTTTCTTCCTTTCCAGATTGCTTATAATTTTTCCCTAATGAAAACAGTTTCTTATCTGATAAATTTATATTATGCTCTGCAGAGGAAAGCAAGAGAAGCTGTGTCTTTTAAAAAGAAATCATTACAAGCCAACATGGTTTTAGCAATTTACTATAATCACAGTTTGATTTTCAGTTTTCCTCTGGAAGATCTCTAAGTTATCATCTTATGACTGAATAAAACAGTAATTGTTAAAATATACTTGGTTGTTTACTGATGATCTGCAGGTCATAATTTTCTTTTTCCCTGAAAAATTACTTTTCATTTTTAAAAATCAAAACCATACATTTTTCTGGCTACCAGCTCTACACAAACACAAAATTACTTGTCCTAATAAAAGCATAGTTTAAACAGGCTGAACAACTCTACAACAGATTAATTTTTCCCTGAAATTCATAAATGACTTGATGAGAGTTTTACTTGGTCAAACATGAGCTCCGCCTCATGTTGCTTAAATTGTAGTAAGAGATAATAAAGCCTTGTTCATGTTACTTTCTCTTTCCAGGAAAAAGTTGCCACAAAGAGGCCGTGAGGTTTGGCAGAAATACATACATGTTCAGAAAAGAAAGTTTGTGTTTAAATATGTTCTTATGCTGTAAAATTTGGGGAATTTCCCTTTTGGCCTGAACTTTGGCCTTATGGGCATCTCTCTTAAATATGCGAAAATCTTGCCAATATCACACATATGCAGACGTGGGGGAATAGTACAGATATTGATAACTTTTTTGTTGGAATGTGAAGTTAAATTTATGCCTCTTGGATGTAATAGTACGTAGACTAACAAAGGGAATCCTTCCAAGTGGCTCTGAGAGCTAAACAGATGAAAGAGGAACAATTAAGCTCTTAAGATTCACCTAAGCAGAGATAAGGAGTTCCAAGGCAGGAACTCAGTAACACTTAAATTTCAAAAACAGAGCAAAAAAAAAATAAAAATCTGCTGATTGTTTATGGTTCCTATACATAATGATGGTATCAGTTGCAAGACGTTCATGCAGATATTATTAAATAAGCCTCTGCCTAAGCTGACAGACTACAGTCTCATCTCCCTGAAATAAATACAAAAAAAAATCAGAGCAATTAGACTGTTAGAGTCCCATCCCCTAGAGATAAGAGATAGTGGGACACTAGTTTGATCTGAGACATTTTTCTTTTTTCAGTTTCAAGCACTGAAATTTCTTGAAAAGATGAGTGTTTTTTACTTAGTTCTAGCCAGTTTTCAGCCATACAAAATCTTCACGAATCCTGGGACCACACAGCAAAGCAAGTATTACAGTCTTTGCTCAGGCATAAAGTGTATGAGCTAAATGAAGAAATAAAAATAAAAAATTAAATAAATAAAGCCCCAAGAATCCAGAATTCAGCAATGACTTAAGCAAGGTCTGGTGCATAAAAGTTTGAGACCCTAAATGAAAGCAGCTAGCACCTGGGAGATACCCAAATCCAAAAATTGCACAGTTTAGCATAGATGAGACTTCTTAACTTGCTTCAGCTCCTTAAAACGTCTCTTATGGTTAGAAGACCAGTCCAGCTCTTCCTGTGCCTGAGGTCTGTGCATATCAGTGGTCAAACAGGGATCTGGTCACTCTGTAACTACTCTAGTGCCAGCCATGCCACAAAAGGAAGGACAAGGATAGAGCAGCTGGAAATAAGAAGAGTGGAGCCATTCTCTTCGTTATGCTCACAGTGTGAAAGCCACCTAAATTAGGGTCTGAGCTATTAGGAGTTGAATTTGAAGTTTTTGCTGAAAGGAGTGTTTCCACTGGCTCTGCTTCATGATGATCTATAAATTTCACCTAAAAGGGAGGTGAGCCACAGTCTTTGTTCTCAGCTTAGGTGCAATACACTAGATGAAATTCATCCCTGTCAAAATGAGAGTCAGAACAGCCCTAGCTGTTTTACAGGTGATGGTGAGAACTGTGTCCAGTTCTGGGCCCCTCAGTTCAGGAAGGAGATTGAGGTGCTGGAGCAGGTCCAGAGAAGAGCAAGGAGGCTGTGAAGGGACTCCAGCACAAGTCCTGTGAGGAAGGGCTGAGGGAGCTGGGGGTGTTCAGTCTGGAGAAGAGGAGGCTCAGGGGAGACCTCATCACTCTCTACAACTCCCTGAAAGGAGGGTGTAGTCAGGGGGGGTCGGTCTCTTCTCCCAAGTAGCTACCAGTAAGACAAGAGGGCATGGATCTAAGCTCTGACAGGGGAGGTTTAAGTCAGATATTAGGAAAAAAATTTTTACAGAGAGGGTGATCAGGCATTGGAATGGGCTGCCCAGGGAGGTGGTGGATTCTCCATCCCTGGAGGTTTTTAAGAAGAGGCTGAATGTGGCACACAGTGCCATGGTCTGGTAACCACAGTGGCAGTGGATTAAGGGCTGGACTTGATGATCTCAGAGGTCCTTTCCAACCTGGATGATTCTGTGATTCTGTGTTTCTAGTAGTGGCAAACTCCCAGCAAGTACCTAATTTGTTTATCTATAAAGAACGGATACAAAACCACCTCCTTCACACATACCAGCCTGCAAAGCACACAGTTCCATATCATAGAATTATATTGGTTAGAAAAGACCTTTAAGATCATCAAATCCATTTGTGAATCCAGCACACTGCCAAGTCCACCACTAAACCATGTTCCTAAGCACCCCATCTATACATCTTTTAAATACCTCCAGGCATGGTGATTCAGTCACTTCCCTGGGCAGCCTGTTCCAGTGCCTGACAACCCTTTCAGTAAGGAAAGTTTTCCTAATATCTGATCTAAACCCTCCCTGGAACAACTTGAGGCCCTTTCTTCTTTTTCTATGGCTTGTAACTTGGGAGACTATTGCCCATTTTGCTACCACTTCATTTCAGGTAGGTGTAGGGAGAGATAAGGTGTTCCCTCAGCTTCCTTTCCTCCAGACTAAGCAACCCCAAGTTCCTCCAGCTGATCCTATTAAGACTTCTGCTCTAGACACTTCACCAGATTTGTTACCTTTCTCTGGACATGCTCCAGCACCTTATAACACTGCACAGATTCCATCTAGACCAGGGTGTTATTTAGACCTGCCTTTGGACCAGAGGGGTCTTTAAATACAAGTTGTGTACTGAAGATGACAGTCTGCCTGCATTTACAAAACCTTCACAGATACCATCATATTTCAAATCAGTACTGACTGGATCAGCCTTTTGTTTGAAAAGCATATGTCTTGTAGACTATGAATATACATATCCACCTTAAGACATGTGATTGCTATTTCACCCAATAAGGAGATAACTGAAAATATTTCATTAGTAAGTCCCTTTGATAATACGTTGTGTCTAAAATTGAATTGTGGGTACATTTTACACAGCCACTGGTTAGAACTGACCCATTTTGAACATTTGTTTTCCTGCTTACCCTTTAAAGTTGAGTATTTATCTCACAAATACTGAGGCTAGGATATTTTCTTTGTATATAATTTTTTTTACCTTGCTCTAAAAAAATGCCAGCCTATACTGCCATCAAAGTAAAGAATAAATGCCTGTATGCTACTAAAAGCATGAACTAGAGGAAGTTGAACCTCTGAAAACAATTATTCCATGAGCTAGATGAAAAAAAGCTAAAAAGAATAATATGATTTCTTTGAATGACCCACAAGAAACTATACAAGTTAAAATAAAACATTTTGTAGAACATAACAGAGCATTGGCAATGCTCAGAATTTAATATCCTATATTTATACAGATACAATACCACCTGCAGATGAAGCAGGCAGTCATTTTCTTACCTGGCACTAAAAATCATTCCCTTGGGACAGAGAGAAGTAGAGACTTTCCACATTCCTGTCTTTGCTTTTATAAGCTCCTCTTCGGAAAAGCACCCAGAGCAACAAAGGTGCTATTAGAGAAAATGTGGCTCTTTAGCAGCTCTGTTAAAATCACCACTGTGATGCCACCTTATCAGTACACTGAGCAAAAGAAATGAAGAAAATGAAGGAAAGGAAATTAAGAAGAACTGAAATTCAGCACCTAGGTTGATACACCCTCAAAACTGGCATTTCTAATTCTGATCTTATAGCAAACTTCCAAAATCTGAAGGGGGTCTACAAGAAAGCTGGGGTAGGGCTTTTTACATGGGTGTGTAGTGAGAGGACATGGGGCAATGGTTTAAAGCTTGAAGAGGGTAAGTTTAGGCTAGACATGAGGAAGAAATTCTTTGCTGTGAGGGTGGCAAGACACTGGACCAAGTTTCCCAAGTAAGTTGTGGCTGTCCCCTCCCTGGAAGTGTTCAAGGCCAGGCTGGATGGGGCTTTGAGCAACCTGGTCTAGTGGGAGGTGTCCCTGCCCATGCAGGAGGACTGGAACTAGATGATCTTTCAGGTCCCTTCCAACCCAAACCATTCTATGATTCTATGATACTGACTGCTTACTTTGGAATCTCAGACTTTTTTCCTTGTCTTGGTTATATGTACAGAATGCAGTTTTTACCTTCTGCTTTGTCCTCCCTCTGTAATATTTTTAAATATTTTTTTTAACATCAGTTTTACAAAACTGTGTATCCCAGATCAGAGCCTTCAGAACTGGTACTCTCCATCCCCAAGAACACAGTGCTGGTGGTAGCACTGGAACTAAGGGCTATATTGAACATTTATTGAACAGAAATATTTCCAGCTACTGAGATGTTCCAAAAGGGAATGAAAAAATGAGTCCTTCAAGTTTTGCTAAAACAAATAGGTCTGCCTGTCTCTGAAGCCCACTTAGCACCTTATAGGATGGGGCTTCAAATTATTACTACTTGGGATAAGCAAGTTTTGAAAGCTGTCTTACTGAAGCTCAAGTTGGAGTTACAGTTAAGAAACATTCTCCTAGGATGAAAGTGGGGAGGCCAAATACAGGAATAAAGTCTGATTCTGACATGTTAGGCTCATTCTCCTAGCACTAATTAACAACTCTTAAGACTTACCTGTCTACAGCTTCTTTAAAGTGTCCTGTATCCATGCCAACTTTCTCTGCAGTCACTGAGAACTAAACCAGGTAGGAAATTTACCCTGATGTCTACTTTTCCACAGCGTGGGTCAGCACCACCTTTTTACATTTCCTGCACTGAAAAGGGGGAATACGTCAAGTATTTTGGTAAACGTAGCTACTACACATGGCAAATATCAAGATTTTAATGACACTCACTTTTCAGTGCTTTCCATCTTCAAAGGGCTCCCCACTGGTTGATTTTAGAATAATGACTACACAAAACTGCCCTATGAAGTAAGTGCTCTAAGTATAATGCTGTTTTCTGGCTTTCTTCTCTCCCTTGAGTTCATCACCCCAAAACCCTCGGAATGGTGGCCGAATTCAGTAACTGCTCTACAGTCCTGGTACATCAAAAGCCATTTCATTCCAACACGGTTATCAGGTAAGTAGCTTTGCTGCTTGATTTGTCCAGCATTTTATTGTAAGTGAAACAAAACCTCCAGGCTCGGAAAGGTTGCCAGTGGTTTATCTGCCACTGCTAAAGTCTCATTCTTCCCTTTCTCATATCCTTAGATTACAGCGGAAGCCAGAAGGCAGAATATGGGCTTTGAATTTTTACTACAGAGTTAGCTTATATGTCTCACCACTTATATCTTCCTCTGCTCTTCTTAAATGCCACATTTCATTCACTGATTCCCTTCTTCTTTTAATACAGCCTTCAAGAATATATTTCACAACAGCTCCCATCTATGGGATAATTATGTTTAGTTAGCTGCACTCAACAATGATGATTTCATAACATGCCACAAACAGGTGCCCATTAAATTCCTTTATTCGAGACAGAAACATTGCATAATTACAGATTTGATGAGGAAAACTGCAGAGTATAGACTGTTTCTACTGCCAGCAAAATACAGTTATTACAGGATTTATAGACATACAAATATAAAGTGTTTCTTTCATGCCAGATGGTCTGCACATAACAATGCTATTAGGAGTGCTTAATTGTACTTCTACAAAACCTTTAGAGAAGACTGAGGTAGAGTTTCCTTTAGTTTATCCAGTACTTTTTCACACATCTGTCTTTAAGTGTTTTTATATGTTCAGATCCTTGTAAAATACACAGTTAACTTTAACATTTGAGAAAACAGAGACCATTCAGAGATGTTTACTTCTCTCTCTTTAAGTTGTTAATTTCCCACTGTTTATATGCTACAATTCCAGCAACTACTACAGCACCCTTCCAAATGCCTAAAAGATCAGGTAGATTGGGATATCTCTTTCCAAATTTACTGCTTTGACAGAAATCATTTGCAAATAGCTTCAGATAAAACCCTTTTCCATCATGGCAAAGAATCTTCTACATTCTGTCACTCTCTACTATAGTGGCCAAGCTAGAGTCCAAACCACCCTCCCAGGAGATGGAAGGAATAGATGCACTCTTTGTCAACATCCTCAGCTACAGAATAGAGTCAGAGATATATCTGTGTCCTACTTGTGGTTCTAGTCAGCCACGAGGCCATTAGAAAATTAATGTAAATTATGGGAACAGAATAGGCTACTGACCTGTCTCTCACTGTTAGATGATCTGGAGCTTTACCTGTTTATATGGAACTAATATTTTACTGTCTCATGACATATAAAATTGTGTTGCAAATTTCAATTAAAACACTAGGGTCCAATTTCTCAAAATGTAGGCACAGATGTAACTATTTAAGCAACTGAATAAGTGCATTATTAAACAGAAATCTACCATCCTGCTAAACATTTGTTATGCCTGGATAGTCTCTGTTTGGGACTGAATAAGAATGGTAAGGATGTATTTCTGACCTCCTGTCTTGACTGACTTATGGAGAAATTTTAACCTTACTCCTTTAGCATGCCTGTTCTGGAGTCAGAAGACTTTTCACTTACTTTTGGGTCTGGCATTCTTTGCAGACTAATTACTAAAAAACTGAGAGTATGCTAGTAGGGTAGAGTATCTTTACTTTTTCAGCCTTAACGTCATCCAGCAGATATTTTAAAGACTGTAAAATTCTGTATCAAGATCTTAAATCCTCCTCAAGATCTTCCAACTAAAGTGAAATTTACGGTTGTTTTTTTTTTTTTTAAAGCATGGCATGATAATTCAGGATTGTAGTAAAAATCAGACACAATAAATTAAAATTTAAGATAAGTGAACAGTATAAATTCATGTTCAGGGTGAGGGATGAGGATCTAGCAGTGCTGTTATTACTAGTGAATATAGTCACCATTGTTTTAGTAACTTTGGGAATGGTTAAAGCTACTATTGTGTCAATGAAATTTCTTTCTATCTGAGCTACTAATTCCAAAGTTTTGTCCCAAATATGAGGCTTGACTATTCCAACTCAATATTGTTCCACAACTGCTAAGCCTTAACGTACCTAACTGTTGCAGCTCAAGATAATGGAAAGGTTAATGTTGTTTATGGAGTTGGCTTTGTATTTGACAGCTGTGCTATAGATGGCACTCAGATTTTGTACTGCCAGGGAAAATATCCTGAAATTCCCACTAATAACCATCAAGCTTAAAAGAAAGCATGGACTTACTACAATTTTTCTCCAATGCAATACCAGTATTGCCTTTTGCTACTATGACTAAACATATACATACTTATTAAGGAGTTTCTTAGCTTAAATGATTTAGGACATATGAATTATTTTTCTAAATCTTGAGGATAGTGATAAAATACAGTAAAAGCACAGGAAAGATTACAGTTGAGAAAATTTGTGGTCAGGATTGATAAAGAGGTCTCTCTTGGTGCTAAATGTCAAAGTGTACCTTTAGAATAGCCTTAATCTAATGGCGCTATACTGAGAAGTACAATGCTTCCTTCAAAAATCACTTTTAAATAAGACAGCACTGTTTGGGAAGCAGAGGTGAATTGTCTTTTCAAGTTCTTTCAGTATGCTACTTTATATTCTGAACTATATATTTTACTTGTCTATGGATTCATAGAGCAAACCTTAAACAAATTTCTCATTCAAATAACATTTTTCTCCTGAGTAGTCAAGATACTGCCACTCTAAAGCAATCCTTAGAATACTGGCTTTTACATTACGTCTTTCTCTGCCCCTTAAAAAGCTTTTTGGAAAGCTTATTTGATCTGTAGTAAAATAAGTTATTATGCAAAACTTTGGCTTAGAGTTAAAAGTGTAATAAGTGATAGTACTACTACTCTACACTTACAGGGAGGTTAGATAACTTGTCCAGGATCACAACCTGGCAGTCTGTTCAGGTATTACATATATAGGTAGCAAAACACAATTCTGAGTCTTAAACCCCTGCAAGATGAACAAAACACTTTTTGGTTTTTTTGTTTTCTGCTTTTTTTTTTTTTTCTTAACTATCACTACTACTAGAAGCAAAAAGAATGGCAATTTGATTAAATGGTCACTTTTAGATATAAGACTAAGAGGTATTATTAGAGAAGGCTGAAGAAAAGGGGTCACAAGTCTTTTTGGAGAGGAAAGAAGGACAGCAAGGAAAAGACCACCCCAGGGCATGCTCAGCCATTCTTTACACATGACCACGTCTCAGTATCCAAGCCTGCCACTAGAATATTAAAAACTTACCATCAGTAGGGAGAATCTCATGGAGAGAGAACCAATGGGCCATAGTCTGCAAAGCTGTGCTACCATCTCTGTATTCTATCATAGCAAGGCACTATCAGCAGAGAGATCACATTAAGAAATTTGTTGAGATTATGCAAATTATTTTGGAGAGGGTTTTGAATTCAAGAGGGCTCCTCCTCTAATTAGGTGGCTATAAGATCAGTCCCAGCTGTTTTTCTGTCTGCCTCCTTGGAATACCATGTATTTGACAGACATTGCAAATAACTTGCACACCAAATGACTGTCAAGTACCACATTTTTCCAAATTATGATGCTTCACACCTGAGAAAAAATAAGTGTAAAATAAGTATACAGGAAAGGATCTCTGTCAAGTTAGGTAAATCCGAAACAAGAGTTTATCTAGAAAAAGGAGTGGAGGACAACTACTTTTTGGCTTGAGATACTTGAAAATGTTTCAGCAATGGCTGTGCAGAGAGATCCCATTATCTTGCTTTTGTCTCATCAGATTTCCCTTCTATATCCCATAAAAATCATGCTTGCTTTGTATTGCTACAAACTGAGCAGATTATCTACCTTAAGCAGGACCCTTTATTAGCATCCTCACCAAAATCTCTCCCTGTAAAATTTCAGCCAATTTTCTCTATCTAGATAAGTAAGGCCATAACTCCAGGCATCTAAATAGCTTATCTTCATGAAAGTTCTCTCTTTTGAAAGAGTTCTTTCCTATGCATGAATAGTGCTCACCAAACCAAAAATCAGGGACATGCTTAATACTGAAAATAATAATCAAAAGAATGAGGGGGAGAAGAAAGAACATACAAAAATTAGAGTTCATTACTATAATTTTGAAGTACCAGTATTTGTGAAACATAAACATGTGAAAGGCTGAATCTCATTTGATCAACCCAATTAAACATTAAATAACTCCAGCCAATTATGCAAGTATCACACAACAATATAAATTGTTGATCTTTTTAGAACAGTCTACAATTCTCCTAATGTTAGACTATCTTATGTCTTAAATGATCAATTAGCAGAATCATAAGTAAGTGATGAAGAATGGATAATTGCTTACTTATGATGTACCAAATTCTTTCTGTCTAAATCTGTTGCAATTAAACAAATAGGACAAATGGAGAAAAGATGTGCAGATGTTCTTTTACAATACATTATTAGTTCAGGGAATGCCACAGTTCCCTCCTAAATTTTACAGGCGAAAATAGAGAGAATGTAATACCAAATACTATTATTTACACGTGTTATTTCTTTCCTTTGGTTAAGAGGATAAAAAGCGGTAGCAGAACACAGTGTAAGACAGCATGCAATATCAGAATAATTTTCTGTATTACACTAACCCATCAGCTCCCTTATTTAGGTTTTGAAGTTTAAAATCTAGAACCTATTCACTTGGATCTCATTTGGAAACAAGCACAGCTTTGAATTGACATAGCCAGAGTAAAGCAATGGACCAATATGTTAAAGACAACAGTTAACACTCACACACTACATTTTCATTCTTCTCTGGTAGAAAAGTCTATGCATTTCTGTGAGTGATTCCAGTTTCAACTCTCATAATTTTGAACTCTCCATCCATTCAAAACATGCAGTAAAAGGAAAGGTGTCTCTCTGGTCAGTGCAGGGAATGGTGCAAATCACAGTAAATGATAACACTTGGTTTCCTCTCATTAAATTACTTGCATCCAATTTAAGAACAGTTTTACAAAACTTTTATGTTTACAGCGCAGTAAAATAATTTTTCTAGCTAGTCTTTACTCATTCTGACTAGTGAACAGATCAATGCTGGCATACTGATGTCTTCACAGGGACTTCTGATATACGACCTGCCAACTCTGTCAAAATCCTGAGATGTTAAGGTATTATACAACCACTTTGCCATGCATCTGAAATTAGATATTTCCACTTTTCCTTTTGCTGCTGACTCTAAGATGAACACACAGGGACAAGGTAGATAGTTCAGTAACAGGAAACCTCATGTGGCTGTTCATTACATAATTTTTAGAGAGTTCCTTGCCACACTCGAGTTGAAGGCACTCTTTAGTTATGATTCTTCTCTCATTGGATAAAACTCTCTACCCCATATTGCACCCCAACATACTGCCCATGTTCATTTTTCCACCCATCTAATTAAATAAAATTACTACCAGCAGTTTATAATACATAGTAATATATTGAATGAAGACCAGCACATAATACAGATTCAAATGGTCAGAAAATTAGATACACAAACTATTGCTATGGTAAGTGAAACAACATTTTGTGCTTGCAATTGTAGTCTAAAGAGAAAACTATCAAAAAAAAAAGATTAACAATGGTCATATTGTTAGAGAGAACCTTCAACTGTTCTTCTTTAAAAGATCAGACTGAGCTGCAGTGAAAAACAGGAAAATTCAGGATATGAGGGAACAAAAGAAAGTAATGGCTAACTAGAGGTCATCATTAAAATCTGATAAAAAAGTGATCAGGAAAGCCATAAGGCTACTTTTTAGCAGTTACATAAGGCATGGATGGTCTACTAGAAATTACACTTTGTCTTTTTATGAGACAAAGTATGAACAAATGCCAGTAACTACAAAGGACTTACTAAGCATGGGAGAGAGAGTTTTGGGTCTTAAAAAAATAAAGTGCTAAATATTTCCCTTAATACTGGTGCATCTCCAGCAATAAATGTTTTGCTTTTACTTCTTATCAGGCTCCATCACTGTCAAATTCCACCAGTTTTACACCGAAGTAGCACTTTGGAATGTTGAAACAGAAATATGGTGATCCTTTTTGGCAAGAGGTATCTTAAAGCTGCTCAACAAAGCTGTGTGCAAAAACAGAAAGCTAATAAATATTACAGTATAATCGGTAGTGAACATATGCAGAATTTACTTCCCTAACTATGGGCTACATGCTCTGTATTGCTTCTAAACAGTACCAAGCCTGCATCTGAGAGAGCAGCAGTCTATTAATGCTTAATTAGAACAAAACCAGTTTGAATGAAATACCTTTCCTTCCTGTGCTAGGTATTTTCTGTTGACAACATAGCTTGTTCCTTAATAGGAGGGCCCTATTAAGGTACATGTGTGTCAAGGGAGGCTGGATACATTTCACAGCAGCTGCCAAGGGGACAAGCAAAACATTTTGCTACTTTAAATAATGTGACTGGATGTTGAAAGCAACCCCTCAAGGTGTGGTTGCTCTGGGGTGGTTCAATTTCCACAGTCGTGGCTGTCTAGTAATTATTTTCTGGACAGTCACTCTGAAGGCAACACTGAGGCTGCAGTGCCCAGCTCCTTGCTAGGCCAGACTGAAGGTGATTCTTGTCTCAGCAGGGCCTGGCGTGGCCCAGCCCTGGAAGTCATGAGTGGAAGGATGATTTGACTATTAGAGCAGTACGTGTTGCCTAAACAGCCACGGCATATCCCCACGGATGCAATGGCAACAGGGCAACAGAGAACATATCCCAGGCTAGATCGACTTGAGAATTTTGGCCTAAAGGACAGAGCTGCTATTTGGCAGAGTAAGGATGAGGGGATCTAACCAGCTCTGCAAACTCAGGAAATCTCCCATCCAAGGAAAGTGTGAAAGGAAAGAACCTATGGCTAAACTTATTTGTTTCCCAAACACAGAGCAAAAGGCAGAATAATGTCAACAGAACCCTGTGGCAAACAAACAGGACAAGTCTTTGTGTTATGAGACATGCTCTGCTGGTGATGGCAGTGAAAACAAACCAAACAAACTGAAGAGCAGTTGAAGAGCATTTTACAAGTTTTCAGACTGGACATAAGATAAAGGAGGCACTAATAAAACCATTAGGAAAGTTCTATTGCTTACATTTAGCACCTCTACCAAGAAAACAGGCTTCTACTAAAAGGATTACAGTAGAAATCAAAATGATTGTGTTCACATTTGCCAGATTGTGGAAACAATCATCCTGGGGAGCAAATTGATACAGAAACTATGCTATGCACAGGCAGCTACAAAAGTTGCCATTTTCCATGTCTGTTTGGTCTGGAGGCTCTGACTGAACTCTTCCATTTTCACGACACCAGCACCACCCAATCACTGTCTTCTCTTCCATACTGAAACAAAGCAAAAATAGAATTTGAGGTTAAAAGTAACAGTGTTACAACTATGATAACTTAGGTTTGCCTTCAGAAAAAATCATATCCACCACTCAAATAGCAATTTGCATTAATTCTTTTGCCTTTACTTCTGTCTTTGATTTAAGAAAAGCCTAAAGGCAGCTTGAGGTTTTATACATCTTCCACTAAGTAGCCCAGGAAGGGGCGATACTGATACTCACTGGAGATGATACAGTACAGTTTTGCTTCGCTAGAGCTTTCCATCAACTGAATAGTTATTCCCTGAGGTCAGTTCACTAATTCATTCATAAGTATGCTCCTGCTCAAGCTCCAATAAAAAAAAAAACACATTTGTTTTTATTTCTTTATATTTTCAAGATGGCTTTTTATTACCGTGTTCTGATTAAATTTGAAATAAAACTGATCACAAATAGCACAGAGTACAATTAGAAAGAATTGTAACCCAAATAAAACAAGTAATCTTTTTATATGCAAACCAAGAGTATCACCAGGCACAAACAAAGGCAACCTGCTGTATTCCCTTGTAGGAGAGAATACACAGTCCCAAAGAAGCACTTCTAGTTGTTAAACTGATCCGATATTTTAAAGCTCTTTGTCACCATCCCTGTAAATAATGCCCCAGAGGCACACAAAGCTCAAGGAAAGTAGAGGTGGACAGACTAGTGTCAGAAAGAAACTGGAAGCCCTTTCTCTTATAGAATCATGTTCAGGGAGCTGGAAAATACTTTTCACCAAGGAACAAAGACTGCTTTTAGAGACTTGATGTAAGCTGAAAAGATGATGTGATGATCGTTTCTTCAGAGAGAATAAAAGGAAGTTCCTCCAGTCCAGGTTGTGTATCATCAGGAATGGTGATAAAGGCTCAGTAGAGCAGGAAAAAGACAAATTAGACTGAGCTAGAAAAAAAACACTTCTGGATCCACAAAGCAATGACACTCAGTTTCCTTTACTCTCTAATCTGGCACATAAAGCTTCTAAAGAAACTCCACATGCACCACAACTACTTTTTATTACTACATCTGCTGATCTTGTTCTGCAGTCTCCAGTGTAGTTGACTAAACACTGCTTTGGTGCTACACAGGACCTTGGATGAATTACTTGCCCAAAGGATTTCCAGTTTATATTCCCAGATGTCAATGTGGTTGCCTTGGGAACTCTAACCAAGAAAAAGCAGATTTTTAATTTTTTTTTTTTTTTTTTTTTTTTTTTTTTTTTTTTACCACAGAGTAGTGGATTACCCTAACATGAAACATTTTTATTGAGGATGGGGCAAAGGGAGAAAAAAATTAATGTCTTTGACATTCGTATCACTGCTTCTCAAAGAAAAAGTGGCACTTTCACCTGCCCCAAATCAGAAGGCAGTCAGGCCAGGGGATTATTTGTAAGTTTTGTTAACTGTAGGCAGTTGTACCACCTAATGCTCTGATGCTGATTTCAGAAATTGCAAACGCTGGTCTGAGTTGCTTTTTTTACTGCAGTTTGAAAATGCTTCCAGAATTAAAAAGGGAATGAACATCTTATCACAGTTAAGATGTCTTCATTCTGGAAATAAAAGATTTAGTTTTTATGATTCTGTGAAAGTTTTTGTGACCTCCAGCTAGACAATCCTATTCCTCTTTTTTCCCCTGCTTTGTAAAAATTAACACATCCATTCTCATCTGGCCTAGCCATTTAGATTATGCAGTTTTGAGATAGATATGGTCCTACATGTGTATTCACTGCTGTCTTGACTGCAGTGTTTAAATGTATTTTGTATTATATTGTTTAAACCATATATCCATCCCTTCTAAGTTTCATCCAATCTACACTTTAAAGGGCGTAGCAAAAACTTATTTATTCCCAAAGCATGGGATGCAAAAAAAGAAAAAAAAAAAACAAACCCACAAACCTATACAACATCTGAGTGTTATTTCATTGACTGTATTCCCAGTGAAAAGAATCTCATCTCTAAATATGCTAACTCAAGTGGTTATAGAAGACAGTGTACTATGACTAATTCATTCATAAGCACACCATTGCAGTACACAAAGTAACTGATTTACTCTAAAATCTTAATCAACCTTTAGTAATCATAGGTTCCACTCAGTGATAGGAAAGGAAATGTGAATTGCATTGCTACTACTGTCTCTCTCAATTAGCATGAGAAATGGAATCAGTTCTGCCCATGAGTTTCTAATTTGTCACTCTAGCTCTTGTTCCACTGAACAGCTGTTCAAATCTAAAAAAATCTCATTGAACACAGAAAACTTGCAAAAGAACAATGAGCAGCATGAAAATACACTTGGAAACACAATAATGATGATAATCCAAAAATGTTAAACAAGCATGTATTATACTCAAGGGAACTGGTATAATGATATTGGATAGGGAGCTCAGCACCTCTTGGTCACAGGTTCAAATGCAGGCCAATGTTGGTACTGAGAATTTTTACATTTTACCAAGGTCTCTTGTCCAACATGAAATGGAAACATTGCCCTAGCTCAGGCAACAGCACATCACAGAGACAGAAGATGAGGTTGCCTTCGATTTCCATTGCATTTTGTTCTTCAGAACATGAATGTTCTTTGGAGTCACAGTCTCAGACCATCCAAATATGACATGACAATAATTCAATGACATTGCAAAGAGATTTTTTTTTTTTTCCATCCTGGTAGAATATAGAAAAAGTCTTGAAATAAATCTGGATGCACGACAACAGGAAAAATAAAGTGGTGGACACCAACAGTTATTTTAGATAGGTATATCAGGCATTTAGGATGAAAGACATGAAATAAAATTGTGCTATGTAGTGTGAATCTGGAGAAAGGCCACTGTGTTTTCTTATACAGTAAGGTGATAAAAATGTTACATGTAACTGACATGGATACATGAAATACTGAGCCTCTCGCCCTAAAATCTAGAACTAAAATTGACTATGTTTCTTCCTAGCTATCAGTCCTACTGCTTGAAGAGAAAGATCCAGATCCCAAGGCTTTATGGTTGGCACAGCTGACACAAGAGAAACATGGTGGGAGAGCATCTCTTTTTGCCCCCGTGATAGTTGTCTCAGCCACCAACACAAAGGTGCCAGAATATCAGGAATTCTTTCCTCCCTGAGTTGCCAGAAATGTTCGATACTACTGTAAAGAAAAAGAGATGGTGACCCCATGTTAAAACCTCCTAGAGAACAGTCAAGTGTTTTTGCTGCATTCTTTAAACTGCAAGTCCTGGGGACATGGGGAGGCAGAGTGGGAAGAAGAAAAAGAAAGTTGTTATGCTGGAGAAATAAACAGCAAGCGAAAGGTGAAAATATGTAGAGGAACAAGAATACAGAAGAACCACTGAAATGATACAAGATGGCCTGACATCCCCTTATCTCAGGTTGCTTCACTCTGCTTGAATTAAGCAAATAAAAATGCTGTAACTAATAGCAGTGGATTTAAACTTGGATTGCATCATAGAACAAAACACTGAATAAATGACATTACATATATGAACGTGTGTATCAAGGGATTTTAGGTGGATCAACATATGACAGCAGAATGCAATTCATGAGTAGTTTTTGTTTAGGGTCTCATCAGAAGAACCTTGTGTCAGGTTATTTCTATGCTCTAGTAAGGGACCTGTAAATTAGAAGGAAAAATCAATTTGAAGACTTTAAAAAGTTATGCTTGACTTATGGTTGCTATGTGGTGCAATACTTTGCACAATCTTTCAAGAAGTATCTTAGTTTGGGGCTTACTGGCAGGAAGATAAAAATTTTGGTAGCAAATCTAAGAACCTCTTGAGCCAAAAACTAAAAATGCAGAACAGCAACCATCAGACTTGATTGGAAGAAATCATGGCAACACTGCCAAGCAGCTCCTTGATCTTAAATGAAGGGGTGTCTAGTTCACTAAGACCTGCTCTTACTCCAAAATCCTCTACACCATAAACTATGCTAAATAAGGAAAACAATCAACTAAAATAAGAAGTGTCATCACATTCTGCTTGTTGACTTTAACTAAGGATGTATTGACTCCTAAGCCCAGACATGAAGGTCGAGCACAGACTCCAAAGAGGCTTTGGTATTTAGCAAATGACAGAGGATTTTTTAGAGCAAGACATAACTGTGTGACTGGAAAGATGCTGAGGAACAGAAATTGTGATCAGCTGGCTGTGTCTAGTGAGTGATAACTACATCTATCTCCTGTTGATTTGCTTGTATTATTTTGCAATCATAGTTATTAAGATGCTTTATCTTTTTTTTCCTTTAAAAAGAAACTTAGAGCAACAGTACTTGATTTCACTGACAACAGTAAAATCTTACAACCTTTATCCAGCTTCCAAGAGGAACAGTGAAAAAAAATCTGTCACTTTCATCCATACCATATGTTCTCAACAAACAAACAAACAAAAACAGTAGAAGAACCACAGCAAACAAAAGAGCCTATATTATTATCAAATGTTACCTATAGAACTAGTATTAAAAGGCTATTTTCCAATATTTTCAATTTTTTGCCTGTATTATTTGATCTGCTTAATGAAGAGGAAGCACCTTACCTGGATATCAGTCAGTTTATTCAGGAAACGAGTTGCTAACTGAGGTCCATTCTCCATGGTTGGAATGTGCAAATGCTGACAATGAAGAGGAGAGGAGAGAGAATAACATATAATAATACCTTTACCTATACAGGACTACCTTAGGGTCATCAAGAATTTTAACAAGTATTTATCAAGCTTTCAAGCCCTCTTACAAGCAAGCAGGAATTTTCACAATGTTTTTATAGGAGGACATGCTGAGTCAGTGAAAAGTTACTTGAATTGTTATGCTATTTTTAAACAAAGGTTAATCTAAAAGATCCATCCAAACCAGAGTGTTGTGTGCCTTGAACAGGCAGGAGAAGAAAAACTAGGTAAAGTATTTTATTTTAAAGTTCATCATGTAGAAACACGATAGGTACATTCAGAATACTCATCAACACTTAGTACCTTGATGTCTCCAATATTATCTTAGCACCTGATAATATCATATATATATATGTATGATATAATTTATATAATAAATGTGATTCCATAATGGCTGCTCTGGCAGCCAAGAGGGCAAACTGCATCCTGGGGTGCATCAAACACAGTATTACCAGCCTGTCAAAAGGTGACTCTCTCACTATATTCAGCATTGGTGCAGCCTCCCCTTGACTGCTATGTGCAGTTCTGGGCCCTACAATTTAAGAAGGATGTGAAGGTGCTTGAATGTGTCCAGAGGAGGGTAACAAAGTTGGTGAAAGGCCAGAAGGTACATCCTATGAGGAGTGGCTGAGGACTTCAGGCTTGTCTAGTTTGGAGAAAATGCTCTCAGCATTTTCCTCAGGAGGGGAAGAGGGAGGTCCTGATCACTTCTTTCTGGTAGCCAGTGACAGGATGCATAGGAATGGTTCAAAGATGCATCAGTGGAGGCCTAAAGTGGACTTAGGATGCATTTCTTTACAAAAAGAGTGAACACACCCTGAAACAGGCTTCCTAGAGGTGTGGTCAATGCCCCAAGCCTGTCAGTGTTTGAGAGGCATTTGGAGAGTGCCCTTAACAACATGCTTTAACTTCTGGTCATCCCTAAACTGGTCAGGCAATTGGACTAGATGACCACTGTAGGTAAATTCCAACTGAAATAGTCTATTCTATTCTATTCTATTCTATTCTATTCTATTCTATTCATTCAATCCTCTTAATTCAAGAAGTATTGCCTAACAGACTTGTACTGTATTTATCATATTTAATGGAGTAGAACACATCCATATATACAGCTGCAATTTGCCAGCCTTCTGAACTAACTCTGGGTTGGCCACATAGCATCAAGTCAACTTAACAGAGTGCCTGTGGAATTCCACCTGCAGGAGAAATCTCCCAGGAGGTGTACAGTAGGTGGAAGGAGATGTGCTCCCTGCTGAAGCAGCTCTTCTGTCAGAGCTGGGTTCCCGGCAAGGAGGGCTGAAGAGATGAGCTTGAAAAAGTAAATTTGGTTCCCTGCAAAGGTCTTTTTTCTCTTCACCTTTGCCAGGTGCCTTAACTTCAGAAAAACAATTCAATAAAAAGTGTGGGACAGTGTATTTTTCTATATATTTAAATGGGCTGGGAACTATTGTGGATTTTTTTTTCTTCTCTGAGGAACTGATATTTTATGAATTTAACTATTATAAAAACTCAGAAAACAAGAGGGAATGGTCTCTTCTAACAAGTAGTAACTCACTTAGGAAACAACATACTGATACTGTTCATCTTTCCTGGAACCTCTGACAGCACTCCTTTTCTATCTCACTTAGGGGTTTGTGGTTTTTTTGGCTTCAGCTGCAATTAATTACAATACAATTCTGAAGAAAGGAGGAGGGGGAAAAAAACCAACCCAAACCAAAACATTATCTTACCTCGCCCTTATACAAAATTTTAGAGATAGGACATACAATACAAGCTGTTCCAGCACCAAACATCTCCTTTACTCTGTTCTCTTCCAAGGCAGCTGTCAGGTCACTCATGGTGATGTATCGCTCAGACACCTTAAATTCTCCCTGCACAAGAAAAATTAACCACAAAAACTGTAAAAAAATATTTTAAATTGCTTTTATTTTTGTTTTCCATGTCAAAATATCTCTTACAGTCAAGTGCTGACTGAGACCTTTTGATCTTTTCAGATCTCCCAGTATCATACAAGATAGACTATAATCAAAAGAATGACCTTCAAGTAAGCCAGTGGTTTGCCAGATACAATGCTGATGACTAAGCTATTCCTTCAGAATATCAATATTGCCCTAAGGAATAACACAGCAGATTTTGTCATGGTTACAAAATTTACAAATTTACAAAAATTATTTAGTTATGTCAAGACAGCTTTGCATCCCACTCTCAGATAATTCCTATGCAAAATATATTCTTTTAGTTCCACCTGCAATGCCAACAATATGTAATACATTTCTTTAATCCTTCATGAAAACCACACAGCTGTCACATAAAAAAATAACAACTGTACTGCAGGCATAAGTAAATCAATTACTACTAGACAGTCTTAGCATGGGAATTGGTTCACTTTTTGCAAATGGAGAATGTATAGCAACTGATTGAGAAAAGGTGTTTAGGAACAAAAATAAAAATAAAACTTTGAAATTTTCATTTCATGGATTTATGTGGACTTTAATGTCCTATCACACAAAACTAAAGCTTAATTCTTGTTTTATATGAAAGGTTTTTAGCATGAAACTGAAATGCTTATATCAGAGAAAATTATTAGCTCTGGCCAAAACAGTGTTTGGAGAGAGAGGCAAGGACACCATGTAAGCAGTTTCAGATACCTAGGGAATGGGCATCAGAAGAAGAAACAATATTTGTGAGAGTAGAAGACACCTAATTATTCAAGAGGACTAAGGTGAGACTCTGCTATCTCACACATAAGCCCTAACAACTGGGAATAACTGTATGTCCTGTAAAGGAGAGAGGACTGAGAGGTATGCAATCATATCTGCTCCAGGGGAGTACTGATAAGACAAAAGATGCATAAGTACCCTGTGGAGGTCAACAAGTGGCACACATATGAAGTACCTGCCCAGCTCTCTCCACTGCAAGTTGAATTTAAGTGATACAACTGTGATCTGTATTTCAGGAAGCCTTTCACCTACAGGAAACTGGAAGCTGAGTTAGTATCAATTTAAAGTATCAGATCTGCCTGTGTTATTCCTGTTAGTCTTCCCTAAAAATAAGCCTCACCAAACCCAGAAGACAGTATATGGGGCTTGATAACTCTTTGGCTGCCTTCTTATCCAATGCACCATAAAGCCTTTGAATACCATACAAGCAGTGTCAACAATTTGCTGCATTTCAAGATATGAGGTAGTCCCAAGTGTCCAAGTAAGTACTTGGATGGCTGCATTACAGAACTGGAATCTGGAAACAGACAGGTGACTTCAAAACTGTGGCTGACTTTTAGGCTGCCTTGCTAGTTATTAGAAATAAGGGTGGAACCCTGAGAACTAAGTGAAGAAACAGGGTGCTGATGACTGAAGTAGAGCTGTGGTCATGCATGATAATTGTTTGTTTCCTTGCTTTTAGTTGCTGGTACCAGTGGATTTAATAAGAATTTTCATGTTGAATACTACACAGCTCTATTTTAACAAGCTTGGTATTGTTCTGTGTGACAGGTGGGGGTATTCTGGTGAATGCTGCTGGAAATTTATGAATTAGCACGCCCTTAGCTCCCATTTAGGTTGAGGGATTTGGTCAGATCAGTTGAATATCTTGATACTGAACACCAGGAATGCTTATTTTCATTGACGTAACAATGTGATAGTTGAAACCACTACTGCCAGGGTCAAAACACTCACCCAGCTGCGTGCCAGATCCAAAATGCTTTGTCTTGTCACTCCTGGAAGGATGATGCCATCTAAAGGTGGGGTTGCCAGTTCATTTTCTGTCAAACACAGAAGAAATAGAAGCGTTGGTTGAAAAATTTAGCAATAAAAAGAATGTTTCCTGATATCACACCAAACATGAAAATTAGAAAGAAGCTGAACAATACCAGAAATGTTCCCTACCCAAGGGATAGGGATAGTAAGATGTAACATTTATCAGCTCCCTAAGAACATGTTACACAAATTCACTGTTGAGTACTTGGGACCTTTTGAGTACACTTCAGTGGGTGTGGAAGAAACACATTAATATAAACTTGGCTAAAGGCTAGTAGAAAGCTTTTCTCCTCACTGTATAACCACTGGGAGCCACTGAATGGTTCAGTCTTCAAATTCAGAGTAAAGACACATAAAGGAAAACCACAGCTAATATTCACAGAGCAGATTGTGACTTTCCTTAAGCTATTTTACTAAATTTGGGAGTAGGGGGTTCAGTATTCTATCATTAATATGAAACATTAATGTGAACTGATTACCACAAATTTTGAGGCTCATTTACTGAAAAAGCAAAGTAGTGGGAACCTTGCAAAATTAGTCTTGAGGGAAGACTTCCTCAATGATCTTTTGTCCTAGTTTAGACACACTTTTTTCCCTTAACTTTCTCTTTACACAAGAAGATCAGTCCTAAGAAAATGTCAAAAGCACCAACAATTCAAACTGTTCAACTAGTATGGTTTGGTTTTCTTCATGCTTTTGAGAAAGAATATTAGATAAATTTTCATCTAATGTACCTAATGAAATGGTAGATAAATAGTAATCGATAAATGGAAAATACTTAAATTACAACACAGAAGTTTGTATGTTCTTCCAACTGACCTTTTAAGCAAACTAGAGTTAATCTTTTGAATTTTGATCAATCACTTTAAATATCATATAGCGTGCTCAGTAGTTTCTCTCAGGGAATATTGAGCATTTACTCTTTCAGGCAGCCAGTTTCTTTTTAGGCAGTCTGAAATTTGCCCTGAGAAGTGAAGACATGCACAGATTTTCAGTAATACTAATTACATATATATTTTTAAACCATTTTATTTTCCCAATGACAATCCATTCCCTTTCTTGATCTTATAAAGATACTATGCTGATCATTAAACCCACAAACCATTAAAGGATTTGATTCTTTTTACCTAACTTACATCAAAGAGCAAGGTGTGTATTTTCATGTTTTTATTATGCTCCCTACTCCCTTCCTGTAAAAGATCCCTGAATCCAGGCTTGCTTGAACCAGTCCAAAGAAGAAGCTGCTTAAAAATGTTTTTATAGGTCTTGTGAAAACTTGCAGCTGGGTGGGAGACAAAAATATGGTATTCATCCTTAGACTGAGAAAGCAGGTTGAGCTCAGCTGCTTAATATTGTGCACAAACTTCCTGCCAGTCAGTGCATGCACAATTCCAGACTGACTACAGCATGGACTCTCTCCTGCTCTGCCACTCGCTGTCCATTCTCTTGCAAAACATTACTTTTTAGTGAAGACACCCCTGGATTTGTTCATTTGGACTACAAGTTTTTTCTACCTATGCATCCATGAGCCTTTTATGAGGATTCATACACACGTAAGTAATACATGTAAACTTCCATGACAAAACATAGAAAAAGATAAAGCTGCTCTAGAACAGGCTACCTTGGTTTCACTAACCAATAGAGTCACACCCACACCTATCACAGGCTCCTGAGTATAAATGGTCTCTTCTTTCTCATATAGTCAGGAACAATAGCTTTCCTTTTTTGAGGTCTCTCTAGCATCACTCCTAATCATGATGACTGTCTGGTCATAATTCTGGCACAACTATCATAAGCAGAAGACTTAAAAATTTCCCATGAGCAAAAGGTCTCCCCTGATTATGAACACTGAAAACCTGATGTTTTGCATTTTTGACCCAGTCAAAAATACAAGCACTCCCCTTTCTCTACAGAGAACTTCAAATAATGTGGACTTTAATAAAAAAGATTGTAACTGTATACAAGATGCTGTTCTCTATTTTGTGATTTTGCCACAGATCTTGGCCAGGACCTGTTTAAGCTCAATAACATACATTAACTGATTTGAGCTAGTCTGAAAAGGTGCCAAGCCTAACCAGCCACCAAACAGCACTGAGCAGACAGGACATGGGATTCTCAAAATGTTTTAAACAGCCTGCTCTGCAGACTTTTGTCAAGTATACATATGATGCCTACCAGCCTGTGGCCACCCAAGGAACATCTGCTCCCCTGGTATCCAACAGAGATGATAATGCTATGAAACATGGCATGCCAAAGAGCTCATTGTCTCTGTGAATTGATGCCAAACCAGGCTCCATATGACACCAGTTTGTCCATCTCCAAAAAAACCAGACTGTGAGCTCACAGATTTCATTTGTCTTCTGAATTATTTTGATGGGCTAGAAGCCTTAAAACATGTAGTAGCAAAAAGCAGGGGGAAATGTCAGGCTTGCTCTTCAGTTGGCTACTCTTATTCTTACAGTAGCAGTGTTATCAGTCCAGGGCACCATGAGAGCAGGCAGGGGGTAGGCATGCTGTAACAATGCAACCCCATCAATGTCTAAAGGGATTTTTAGAATGAGGTCTTCCATATTATACAGCTTCAATTTTTACATATCTACATTTATGAACATATAGTAGATAAGATTCCAAACGTGGTATGACTTCAGTACGGGTCACACTCTTAACAAAGCTGAGAAATTCAGCAAAATATATTTTAACAAAATGATATCACATATTCAGGGCATGTCAGGCTCAAGGAGAACCCAGGAAACCCTGATTTCACTACTACTGATAGCTTATTTCTTTTCCCAATTTTTCCTAGGCCTTTCTGTTTCTTTTTCCTTATTTCCTTCAGGCTTTTCTTCTATTCTTCCCTCATGCAACCACTCTGTCTTCACCTCTATGTTGATCTACTTTCCTCAGTTACTTTCCACTCCTTTTCTTCATCTGCTATCTCACTCATCTGCTGTTCTTCCCTCCATGCTATTGCTATGGCTTTCTATAACAGGAGAGGTAAAAATCCTTATTTTGTTAGCAGTCTACTCATTCAAGTTACTTCTGCAGCACAAATAATCTTCTGTCTAAAGAACACTAGGCAAACTCGCTTGATAGTTTACCAGACTGTTCCAGACAATATTTTAAGATTTTAAATTTTTCATTTATGTAAGCTATTTTGAAATATTAATCCCCATTTTAATAACAGCACAAAAATATTTATTAATGCTTGAATGCTATTCACAATACCTTAACATTAGAGCTAGAAGTAGAGCCCAGATGGTTCCAAACAATTCTCAAGAAATTGAATTCTTATAAATTGCACACAGATTTCATAAATAGAAATCTTCAGGTTGGACATATGTTCAGATTTTAAGGTTTCCATAAAGTCAAGCTTATATTCTAGACAGAAGAACAGATATTATTAAAGGGAACGTGTTTCAGTGCTAACAACCTCCTGGCATTGTTATGTGCTCTGAAGCAGCAGGTGGAAGGGGCTGTAGAGTGATCAATTTTTTCACTTTCTAAACATGAGCTGTAAATAGTATTTGATGAATGAAATATTACACTCCTCTATTTATACAACAGCAGGGATCCAGATTTGGTCATGTTAAAAGCCTCAGCCAGAGCAGCAGTGGGTGTACAAAACCAGTATAGAGCATGTCCTGTTATTTTACTAGAGAGTGAGTTGTTTGCTCACGTACTCCTTCCTCAGTGTAACAAATGAAAGATTTTACCAGGTTCCTCCTGCCACCCAAGACAACATGTCATCTTTAGTCACAATGCTTTAACTGCAAATGCACAGCAAAGGCTTGGAAGAAAAGCTTACTCTCACTGGAAGCACAGATGTCCTTTAGCCTAAGCTTTACCAGGCTGGGTCTTTGATTTCTTACACACCAAGGAGAGCAGTTCAGACTACCCCATAGTGACCTCTGAATGCACAAAGAAGGGCATTTTCCTTTTGATGATCTACAACTTCTTCCTCACGATTTTTATGTTAGATCACTCTCTCAGCTGCAGAATTTGCATAACAAAACAAAACCCCAGCCTAAGTAAGTATTCTCTGTGAGGTGACAAAACATAATGGCAGCACTTTTTAAACAACAATGTAAAGCCATAGGCAGGTATGTGATGACAGACATTGGCAGCAAGAGTGATTGTCAACCAAAGATATCATTAATTAGGCAGTAATCAACACACCGGGAGACAGCAAAATGTTCTAATGATGCTAATGACCATGTCGTGTGAAACGGCAGGTTTGCCTGCACAGTTAGCTTGGGTGGCATGAATTACAAGTTGTTTTCTACGGCCACCTCACAATAGTGCTATTCAGTAGTGCACTGGTAACACAGTGATTGGCAGATCTTTGGAACGGTGCAGTGCTGCAGCTGGATAATTCCAGCATATTCCTGGTTTAAGTACAATGAGAACATTGAATTCTAATTATGTCCTTCCTTCAGTGTCCTTTCCCTGGGCAGAATGAGCCAAAATCTATTTTTGTGTCTCTCCAGCCAAGTTACACAAGGCTTAGATTTGGACATGTAGCTATACTGACAGATCTACTGCTTCTACAACAATGACAGTAGCAAGATTTCTTACATTTATAAGTTTTTTTACAAGGCCTCACAGATTCAGTGATGAAGGAATATCTCTTTTCTTACAAAACTGGTAAAGATTTTGCAGAAAAAAAAAGTAATGAAACAGGAGATGGGAGTCAGGTAGCTGGATTCCCATTACCCGACACTACCCCAAGCACACTGCTGTCCCCACAGAATGCCCCACAGTGCCTCTGTACTGCAGCTGAGCACTATCAGAAAAAATAACATTTTTCAAGGTCCCCCATGGTACTATGACAAAATCAGAGTCTGAACGCTACCACGCAAAAATTCAATAACCATTTTCACAGAAGGCCAGCACTCATGAAAGTCAGGTGTCTTATTATTCACTTTCTTCCTCTTTATACATTGGCTCAATCTTTTAAGGACAGAGTCATGTAGTCTTCATGTTCCCAGGTCCAGCTACCACTTCTCTAGCACTGAATATTTGCATGACCAATGGGTGTTTTTGAGATGCCTAAACAGCTGGCTGCTCATCAACTAGGTAGTTTTCTAATCATTGTGTGCATCACTCAGAGATGACTGGGTACAAAGAAGTAAAATGTTTTTGAGAAAGACAGTATACCTTGAAAGCACCATTTGGGCATTAGTGATGTGGAAGTCTGACTGACATGTTCTCTCTCTCTGCCTCCACTAGACAGAAGTTCAGATTCTTCAAAGAAAGAGCAGAGTTCTTCATCAATTGCCAGAAAGTGATGATGGGAACGACTCTTGTCTAAAGCCCCAGAGTCTGAAGAGTTACAGAGCCACAGTGTGTTTTTAGTGTGATTGCACTGTTTCTGACCCAGCACCTTCTTCAAGATCAAATGTACTGCTATAGTTGACAGCAAACCTGCAATGTGACCGTATATATAGCTTGACTACCCCTCTGAGCCCACAGACAAGCTCAACAATTTGGTAGGTTATCAGCAAGCTGTGAGTACTGCTTGCTTTGCTCCAGAATCATCTCTCTCACAGTATTATAACTAAGTCACCTATCAGTTTTTAGAAGAGAACAGACATTTCCTTTGTTAAATCATCTTAATTTAAGAGTTTGTGATCTGCACTCTAATAAACTTTATATGGATTACAGTCCTACCAGCCTACTCTATTAAAGTTCCCATGGTTTGTGTTACTACTATACCTCCGTCTTCATTTATCCAGTAGAGAAACAGATTCATTGTTCCAACTTCAGTTATTTGGTGATCTTCTCCATAGAGCCACAAAACCTGCTGGCAGCCAAACTCCAGGGCTTCTTGCTGGGCATAAATAGAAGAACCATAATTCCTTCCAGAAACAAAAGGGGAAAGCAAACAGTTATGAGTATCTGGTCGAATATTTTCTCATTTCTGTGCAGGGATGTGTGCACATTTACCTGCTGAGCAAGTGCTCTGCATAGTCACTGCTTGGCCCTGGAATATTTCATTGCAAGTACTTTGCCAGTGCTTTACTAGATCATTTGTACCTACAACACAAAAACTTTGAAGGGCTGAACAGCATCAACAGCTCAAACATATCCATCCAAATTGTTTTAAAAATACCTCTTGTACCATGTTTTTGGACACTCTGATCACTGCAATTAGATACCTTAAGAAAGCATTTATATTTATTTAGCACGTGGCATCCTGGAGAGAGAGCAACAATTCCTATTTAGCTCACAGTTTTAATAAAAGCAAACCAAAACTATCTACCTAATCTCATCTATTATGTGAACAGATACATGTGAGATGAACCTCTTAAAACACAAAAATCAGCAGAAGTAAACTATTTCTTTCCTAGTAAAAGTCATTCACAGAAGTAATAACTTCAGGAGCTGCAGTTAGGCCTTGATAAATTCCATGTCCTTGAGAAGGAAATATTTTCTTAAAATGCTGCCTACAGAGTGAACCTGACTGAAGAGTGTGTGTTTACTGCTGCTTTCAAGAGGGGAATAGCCCTTTTCTGATATTCAACAACTATCAAGACCCAAAGTCAGTAGCTCCAAAGTGTTAACCACACTGGAGTTAAGCTCTCACCTCTGGGCACAAATCAAGTCAGTAGTGACTCCAGACTATGTTTTTTTTCACAGATGATGTATGAAGGATGTTCAGGAGACAATACACTTCTAAAACTAAGCAAAAACTCACAAAGAAAGAGTAAAGGTCTCAGATCAGACTGAACGAAGGAAAATTGTTTTTTTTTCCCCTTTGATTATTCTGCTAGCTCAGTTGAAAAGCACATGACAACTGGTAACTTCCTGCCTAGGAAAGTAACTCACAGGTAGAAAATAAGCTTTGTTTATGCCAAAGACCAGGGTTGTATTATCAAGTTCTTTACTTAGCCACATCCAAGTTGCTTGCTCCAGTCAAGACTTAAAGCAACCTCATTCGACATGTTAAGAACTTGGATACTAAAAATTATGTTTCTACTTCACTGGTGCTTTGGCCCAGTTCAGCAGACAGCTGTCAGACTGTGATCAAGTCAATGCAGATATCTGTCTCCTGCTTTCCCTTACACACCCAGACTCCCCTGTTTGTGCAGATGGTTTGTCAGGACACTCTGCTGAGGATGGAGGTCAGCAGTCAATGCTGCTCACTGCCCAGCAGGTTGACAGCCTTAATGCTGCATCTCAATAGTGATGTATTTAGTGTCATCTTCTCCCAGGGGAACAGCCAAAGTATTACATGGACACATTCCAGGTACAGTTCCTCAGCTTGAGATGCTGCAAAATTGTCTCTGTAAATAATCCATTTGGCTTAATGGCCAAACAAAAAACTTGCTACTGAAATGTATAATATTGGCAAGGTACAATTTTGAAACCTTTGTTAGAGTGCATTAGCTGCTACATTTAAAACCTCTGCTTCTGCTGGATTAGATACTTCACTAAAAACCAAATCCCCTTTGCAAGCTTATGTAGAAAATGCAGGACTGGGTTTTCTTACCCTCCGATTTTGCAGTCCCCTGTTCCTCCTTTCCAGGCTCTTACATACTTTGGATCTGCCCATAAGGATATTGGATTAAAGCTTCCACTTGCAAAGTAAGGGCCCACAGGGCTCAGTATGACATAGAGTAGAGCTCTAGTTGGCTTCTTCACTCCAAGGGAAGGCTGAAATTAAGGAATCAAATCTAAAGTTACTGGTACACTTGAGTCCAAAGGTGAGATGCTGCACAACTGGCTGCTTTCAGAGGACCTGCAGCACAGGAGTGCTCTTACTAAGACAATGAAAAGTGCTGCAATGAAATGAAAATATTTATATAACTTCCCCCTTTTCAAGCAACATAGATGACCCTTACATTACATCCTATCACCATTCATTTACTGTTGTTTCATTTATCAATATATTCTATATATATCTATATCTAATTATATATAGACATAATCTCTAATTATTTCAAGCTTTTGATAATTCAGAAATTAGCTTAACAAGATTCTATATAGTTTTATGTATTAATCACAGCAGAGGCCTGCAAAGCCCTCAAGAGGAAGGAATTGCAAGGGCTATTGCTAACAATACCAACAGTGGAGGAACTCAGAGAGGTTAGTGATGACAGTCACCCAAAGCCACTTAAAACTGGCATTGGGAGAGGTGAGTGCTGGCTCTGCAAATGACTGTGTGACAAGATAAAGTGAGCTGCCTGGAAATGGTTCATACAACCATCACCTGGTATGTATCACTTAGCTCCCCTCCTCCTGAGAGATGGCTTCTCACACTTCAAGTCATCACCACCAGTGCTTAATGGTGGAGGGGGGAAGTCTGTCACTAGTCAAAGTTTGAATTCTGTGGTTTGACTATGGGATTCTTTGCAAAGCTTAGGGCTGAAAGAATCACAGAGTGACTAAGATAAGAAGGCAACACTGAAGATCACCTCACCCAAACTCTCTTGATTTCCAAGATTAGGTCTCCACTGAAAAAAAAAAGTTATTTTAACTTAAATAGGACCAAAGCTCTAAGTAAAACACTGCACAAAGCACATGCAGCTCAGCTGGGAGATGGGAGGGAAATAATAGTGTAATAATTCAACTACTGTGAAATAAGCCTTCCTTGAGGGGATTCTTCTGATTTCTCTCTACCTTAGTGCTTCAGAAAAACTTATAAAAAGAGAAAGATTAACTAAGCAATATCTTGATAATTTTCCCAATTCTTATACAATCATTCAAAAGATCATGATGACTGAGGTTCTTAATTGTGTTGCTTCATAAATGATTAGCAGGACATGAAAACTGGGGACAATATGACATGGCAAAAGGGTCACATGTGCTGGCTAACCTGAAACAAAGTTCAACGGCAAAAAATTTCCAAAAATAAAAACAGGGGGAAAAGAATCAATTTTTAATATTAATATTTTACAGTCACTGAGTGAAGATTCTTCCATCTGAAAATCTATAACTAGTTTACAAGCATTAAAATAATTTTAAGAACATGTGAAATGTATAATGACAATGTATGGTAGCTTCTTACAGATGTAGATATTGCAGAAGAGTATCTTGCTTAATTGGGAACCATACATTCATTACTTGCCTTATCCTATGCTCCACTGTTATAGTTTTCTCACTTGTCACTATTAAAAAACCTCTTAAAATTTAATTAAAATAAACTCCTTGTTTCTAATTGCCTTTATAAATACTACAGGCTTGACTCATACCCACATGAAACAGAGCACATACTAATACCTAGTTGCTAAGAAGCCTTTGACAGGGTCAGGTGTATCTGGGTTCTATAATGAATTGACACAAGAATTTGTTCTTAGTTCTGCTAAAAGTCTCTCTCAGAAGAGTCAAATTGATTTCCTGAGAATCTTCTGAAACCTCCACATTAAGGTCAGGATGGAAGTGAGAGATGAAATCACAAAATCTACACAGCAAATTTCTCACATTTTCTCACGATTGTTAGTATTTAAAGGCACACAATACCATGTCACAAATAATTATCCTCTCAGTACAAAACTTAAATCCATCTAAATTGTGCCGTTACCACTAGGAAACTTAAATGTTTACTTTCTGTGATCTGAACCACTGTGTCCACTAGGTGGTGGTATGATCAACATAAATGTGTGAAGTAGAGCTACAGAAGATGCCCCTATACCGTTTAGTGGCAGCTGCACATTTCCCCTTGCGGATGGAAGCTTTTGCCTCATGTTTAAACACGCAAAAATTAAGAAGGGAAAGCAAATGTTTCACACCTCAGTTCCAATTAAGGTAGGACGGATATACAGGCTGGCAGTGGTTGAGTATGGGACCCACTCCTGTTCCACTTCCACAAGCTTCCGGATGCACTCTAGCAGCTCATTCTGGTCAAAAGACTGGGAAGGAAAAGGAAAAGGAGAAAGGCAAGTGGAGAAATATAGCCTGAATACCGTGGTCTTTCTAGATCTGTATACTAAGGGGTACACTTCATTAGATTCATTATAGTGACACTGCATAGAGGTTCATAGGACTGCATCATCTTCCATGGGTTAATTTCTTACAGAATTTAAGATCCCACAGTCTTTACCACTGTGCATTTTCACACAGTATCATGAATACCCTCCTGGCTCTACAAAGTAACCTCCTGAGATAAAGCCATTGACCTTTCTTGCCTCCAAAGCACACAGAAAAGTCCTTCTGCATCCAACACCTTTACTTTGGCATGCTGCAAGCTATACCATGTCTTCTGCAGAAGAGTTCATCGGGTTTTAACTCCAAGGAGCCCACCAAATCCCCCAGTTCTACAAAGTTTCAAAGTTCTTACAGTAATAAAGCTCACAAGCATGGGAGAAAATTCACTGGCCAACATAAAACTGCTAAAAGCAGTGTTAAGTTGCTAGCAGGACCAAAAACGAAGGCACTCAGAGCTGAAGGACGTAACTGGAGTGGAACTAAGAAAAGGAAGAACATGAGCTCCAGAACATTTCATCAGCTGCCTGCATACAAATAGATGCAGAACAGCTCCCACCCCTTTGAAATAGACTGCATGCAGCTGAGGCAGTAGGGAGACAACAAAGCAAGCAAAACACTGTTATTTAACAGAAAAACTCATTTAAGACAGTTCAGCGAATAAGATCTCTTAACAAAGTTTACCTGAACTATTCAGGAGTTAAGAGTGTTTGACAAATGTTACACTGCTGTAACTACAGAGATTTGCACTCTGAAAATGAAAATACACTCTGACTTAAGGCGAGTGAGATGCTTTGGCTACATACTGGCAGAGTTGCTCGTCTTGCTGACCGTGCCATCCTGTCCATGTTGAGGGTTGGCCGGAACAGACGGATTTTGCCATCCACTCCTCGGTAAGCCTTCATTCCTTCAAACAACTAGCAAACCAAAAAGGAGGGAACAGAAATCATAATAATAATAATAATTGAGACATGGTATCCCATGATGATCTATGCAAAAGCAGAACACACCCTTTGGAAATAAAAGAACTTCGCTTTACTGCTCACAGTTCTCAAAGTATAAATGCTAACTACTTAATCCTTGCAATTCATTCCTGTGAGGTAGTAGTATGAAGCTTATATTACAAAGATCATCTGCCTAGGCTTCAGATATATCTTTTTCTGTCAGGGAACTTACAGATAATCTTTTTTATTAGTAGTACTTTCATAAATTAGTTACAACAATTAAAATTTGTAGCATGTGTTTGACTTAACAATTCCCTTATATCTGGACTGATATAAGGCTGAGCCAAAATATCATTGTACCTTACAGAATAAATCTATAGAATTATACACATTAATAATTTCTATGACTCTGTCCAAAATACATTTTGGTGAGAAGCATAGAGTAAGATCACTAAAGGAATTCTACTGCAGTTCTTGCTCTAGTAGTAGCAAAAACTTGTTAATTCACTTCCTCTGTATACTCCTATCCTGTGGAAGGGGTTTTAGCTAGCATGAAAGACATGCATCAGCCTTACACTGACTGTATGACAGTATTTAATCTATAATTTATAGTAATCTTAAATTAGTCACAATTATTCCATCAAAATGCAGATGACTGGCATTGACAATCAATTTAGCAGAAACTCCTATCCTACCAGTGCCCCCTCAGCATAATGCTCAACAACATCTCCTAACCACAGCAAAAAAATATAAGCCCACAAAATACTGATAGGTATTCTCAGTTACAGTTTGATAATTTCCTGTTATAGACAGGAAACAGATGAGTTATATAAGATCACATTAATATATACAGGAATTATTTAGATTAAGTATTAAATTATTACTTGTGCTTATAGACAATCATTCAGAATTTTAAAATGTATTTTCTAGAGAACTTTTTTGTAGATTAAATTTTAGCGTAAATTCTGTGAATTTAAATGCATCACTGCTGTCAGATTCCTTGGACTTCTACTCTTGACTGTTCCACAAGAGCTGTCTGGAAATGCATTCTATGTGGGTAGACATATGCAGTCCTATGCAGGACTTTATTTGGAAAAAAAAAGAATCCTGTATTTGTGTATAGGTAAATTTAGTACAATACTCAAGGTTTCATTATTACAAGAAAATTATATGGAATTTAATAAGGATCAGTGAAATTCAATGTTTAGAACGCTTTTGTGTAGTCCCATGACAGCGTTAGATCCTTCCACATGACAAATTTTAATTGGGTTGTAACTGGATTGCAGGAATCCCGGCAATTTTCCTTAGGCTACCTGCCAACTAAGTAGCAGAACCAGAATTAGAATCCAGAACATTTTGCCTGACAAATTTATCTTACTCCTATGGCAATGCCAACCTTATTAGAAGTTTTGTACATAGTTATGAAAAGGAAATTGTTCCTAGGATAGACGTTGTAGGTATATGAAAAAATTCTAACTTTAATAAAGGATGGCATAGCTGGTGGTATGACTGGTACTTCAATGTGGTGTTTATTGGACCAGGCTCTAACTAACATCATGTTTCTGTAATGCTACTTTCTTATCACAGAACAGTTGTTTCCCCCCACCCTTCTCCCAGACACATTCACAGAACTTTTAATGAGAGGGAAGAGGAAGGAATGTTACTACTAAGGTTCCATCAATGGTTTGAGAGAAGTAAGAATCACATCATTACTGAAACACAAAGCCTTCTCAAGCTGGTAAGTCTTTTTATCCAAAAAGAAATTCTTTTAACCTTCCAGAGCTGATTAAAACCTTTCACTCATTAAAAAGGGAGACAGTGATGTGTTCCAGAAATGCTCAACTTGAATAAAAGCAACTGCTGTGGTTGCTTGATGGTTGGTTGCTACAGTGGTATGCAAACAAAATTATCTGACATCACAGGAGCTGGATCTGGAGTGCAGCAGATCCAGACTATTACACTGCATCATGGAGGGCAAGGAGAAAGGGGAGGGAATGCCAAATTCATCATTTTTACTATACCCACTGTGTATTCATTGAGCCACAGCATTGGCACCAGATTCTCCTCTGTCTGTCCTCTTGGCTAGAGGAAACGTGATGCAATAAGGGTAAAAGAATTAAAAAAAAAAAAAAAATGGGAAAAAAATAAGAGCATATTCATATTAGCAATTATTTCAGACTGGGCCAGAGGCCGAGAATTAAGGCAATAAGCTACTAAGAGTGAAATATAGATTTGGGATTCCAGCGTGGTTTCTTACTTCTTGTGCAGATCAAAAGCTGCAGCCTTAGTCACAGGGACCTGTTGGACCTTACACAGGACCTCTGGAGGCTTGGTAACTAGATGGAGAAGGAACAGCATCAATAAAAAAATGGTGAGGGAGGAACTCAGGGGCAACAAACAGGGAAAAGCTTGATCCTTCCCTTATACTACTGAGGAGGAAAAAAGAAAAAAAAAAAGAAGAAAAAAAAAATAAAAAGAAAATAAAAGAAAGAAAATCAAGAAATAATAAAAGAAGCACAAGCAGGTTTCCATTTCAGCATGTGCACCCTACACCTACACTCTCTCACAGATGCAAGTATAGCCAAGGCTGCTCTGGAGACAAAAGTCAGCTTTACCCAGTAAGCAAGTAAGCACAGAAACTTAACCACGCTGGTTTCCAACTTAACATTTCACTTTCCAAAATGCCTTGCTGCATATTCTCTGTTTAAATACACCTGCATGTGCTGAATGCATCAGATTCAGTTTGGAGGTCTCCAGGCTTGTAGGGAGTTGCAAACAAGCATCTGGCTAGTCTGTCCTGCAATCCAAGCTATGAGCCTCTATGAACCTCTAAAACAGCTTAAAATAATTTCTAGAAAGTGCATGATTGGTCCTCAAATTCAAGTTACTCTTGGAACCTCACATGGTCTTATCCAGTGGTTCATTAAGTTATATCAGAGACAGTAGTTGGACTGATCCACTGTTGGTGACCTAGAATCCTTTCTCAAATTCATTTGTCACCACACAAGAAAAGGTTCATCTCCACTAGGGTATAAAGTTAAGTGAGACAGAATCCACATAGGATTATTCTGGAAGACACCAATTAACAAACAAAAATGTAACTCAGTACTAATAAATGTAAGACAGTGTCCTGGCTTTGGTTGGAATTGAGTTAATTTCTTAGTAGCTGCTATAGCACTGTTTTTTGGATTTAGAATGTGAATACTGTTGGTAAGACACTGATGTTTTAGTTGTTGCTGGGCAGTGCTTGCTCTAAGTCAAGGACTTTTCAATTTCTCACGCTGCCAGCCAAGAGGCCAGGGTTGCACAAGGAGGTGAGAGGGCACAACAGCCATGACAGCTGACCCAAACTGGCCAGAGGGTTATTCCATACCATATGGCATCATGCTGAACAATAAAACCTGGGGGGAGTTGGCTGGGTCTTGATGGCAGCTTCTCAGGGACTTGCTGGGCAAGGGTCAACAAGGGGTGAGTGACTGCACTGTGCATTGTTGTTTTGTATATTCCTTTATCATCATTAATATTTTCCCACTCCTTTTCTGTCCTATTAAACTGAATTTTACCTTTTCTCCAGTTTTCTCCCCCATCTCACAGCAGAGGAGTGAGCTAACAGCTGTGTGGTTAGCTGCCTGCTGGGTTAAACCACAACAGACAGTGATAGTCCTTGCATTACAAAATTCTGGCTTCAAAAGCTAATGAAATAAAACAGCAGTTTCACAATTAATTCAGTACTTACTTCTACAGCATAATGCAGAGACGAGGAGGCTGGATGCAATGATAGGTTCTCAAGTGGCTTAATATAAGGTTTCTCCCATCCTGAAGCCAAGGACCATTCAATTATCAGCATATTATCAGTAAACACAGCTCCAAATACCAAACCACTGGGGTCTGGCTTTTCCTTGAAAGTTGTAGCTGGGGTGATAATCAAGTCTGAGGCCTGAAGAAATATGAAGGCAAAAATGAAGTGTATAAATAAGAGTGAAGTCAGTCTGATTTTAAAAATATTCTGCATCAGTAATCATGGACAAATGGAATATTTTATCTGCAGGACATCTAATGGTTAAAGCAGTTACCTCTAACTAGCTGGAAAATTATTCATACTGTGTATGTACACACATATACACAGTGCTGCTTATACCAGAAGTCTTGATCAGAGTCTTGATCCAACCTCTCCATTCTCTTTCAATGCCACCTGAGCATCTAAACAGTGCTGGTCAGAGAGGCAGAGGTGAATTCAACAAAGATTTGCATTCAGAGCTCCATTGTTCTTCCTAACTTGACTCAGAAAGCATTAGGGCCCCCCAGCATTACAGTAAGTGAAATCTTACCTCTGGAGGTTGGGTACAGAGAGAAAAGACCAGAAAACAAGTACTTCAGACTACTGTTAAAAAATTTGCACATGCACTAAAAAGCTGGTTCTTCAAGAGACATTGTTGACTTCGACTTCTCAAACTCAGCACACATTTTGCAAAATGAGAAAAATTAGTCCCAAGATTTTGAAATAGAACACACACCCCTCTCTTTGTAAACAACCTGATTTTCAAGATGTCTTTAATGAACAAAGACCTACTTTTTATTGGTTTGTTAGTTTTCGTTTGGGGTGCTTTGTTGTTGGGTTTTGGTGTGGGTTTTGTTTTGTTGGTTTTTTTTTTTCTTAATGGCTTAGATGTGAAATTAATGTAGAGCACGTGAATAACTAAAACCTTGTTTCAAATTATCCCCAATTATATGCCTAGATACTACAGTGCATTAGCCTGTCTGAACTCATACATAATCTGATGAAACAACAATTACTCCTACTCTTAACTCTTTTGAATATCCTTTAGCCTGCTGACAGCAAATGCTCCAATGGGAAAAGTTCTTCTTAATGATGTCCTGAAATTAAAAATCAATTTTACCTGACAACCCTTATCAAATGCTTTGCAAAAGAAGGTATTACAGAAGAGCATGGGCCAAAACAAAAGCCTCAAAGGAGTTTTTGCAATTATTTACAGTGCAAGAAAAACACTTAGGCAGGAGTTGGATGTAAATGGGGCTTAAGTAGGGATTCAGAATACAGCTATATCCTTGGCTTTATCTCTGAACAGAATCACGGCATCTAAAGAAGTCCTACTGCCTCCCTTTGAAGTCAAGACTGTCTCATCTCAGGTCACTTTCAATAAAGTAATTTTCCTTACAATAAACTGGCCTAGGGACCAAAATTATCATATGGAGTCTCAGCCCCTAGAACTCCCATCAGTGTGCTGACTTCTGCTTAGTTCACAGCCCTGAGGACTGAGGACTTGCTGCAGTCACAAAGAGAAAACATTGGGGTGGATTCCAGGTTGAGTCACTCAAAGGTGAAAAGCCTAGAAAAGTAGGTAGCAATATGCTTACCCAGAAAGGAAGCAAATGGTTTCTGGCCCACAGAGCTTCCTGGAGCTGTGCACTCTGAACAAGGAGCCCTCTTTCAGCATTTAAGGAAACCAGCTTTCTTTCACTCATTCAGCAAACACCTCATTCAGCAGTGACAGGTACAACACCTGACCCATAACACTTCCTGCAAACAACAGAACACCCTGCAGAAAACCTGAAATACAGGCTAAACTGCACATAACAGTAGCAACCAATAAACAGACAAAAAGTCAATTTTCCTGATCCTTATAACACTGTTAAGTTTTCAGTAGATGCATTTAAGATTTACTAGTTTTTTGGCTTTTACTTTCTTCAGGCTCTTGCCCCACAATCTTGCCCCATTGTATTTCTCCCTCTTATTACCAAACAGCGAGTAGTGCAATTTAGCAATGTGCAAAACCACCTGAATCTTTCAGAATCCCAATGCTTTTTATGTCAAGGCACCATCAAGCACTGCAATATATTAAGTTTTGTGGGTTTTTTCCATCCAGAGGCACGAGGGGAGGGAGTGAGAGGGGAGGTGTTGGACTTGGAGAACCCATCCTTGGAATACCCTCTCCCTCAGTGTCCCAGTCCCCTCAACTTCTTCTTGGTCCCTGAATGGCAAGGCCCACTACATAATATCTCACCTCTCCCATGTTTTTTTAGCTTAACTTACCCCAAAGCCCTGCTCCAGCATATTTTGGTGCTGCTCAAGTGAACAGAGCAAGGGAGGGTGACTAATACCAGAAGTACTGATAAGTATCAATATTGACTACTTTAATACCACCAATTAAAAAATTATTGCAGGCTACCACAGTAACACCTATGACCCTCATAAATGGCAATTAATTTCTTTCCTTTGTCAACATTCCCCAGCCTTGAAAGCAGAACTAAGGATGCATTAGGGATTGGCATTAACCCCCATCCAGATCTCCACTGTTTGCACTGTCAATACAAAGAGCAGTTTTCAGCCAGGTTTGTGTTTGCGTGCTTTGTTCATCAGTGTGCTCTCAAGCACCTTCTGACTCTGCTGCATAATAAAACCATTAAACAGGAGGGAAACTGGTAAACACAGGAACAAAAGGGATAAAAAAAAGGAGATAAAGAACAAAAAAGGAGATAAAAAAAGAAATAAATGTGGTACACCGTCTCCAGAGTGCAGCAATTCAGCCCGTGGTGCCAAAAGGAAAATAGAAAAGACACAGTTCCAGCCCTGCAAACTCTGCATGTTGTAGCAGTTCAATATCTACGAGTTTTATGTGCCTAGGACCCAGCCCAGGGCATTCCAGTAAGAAACAGGAAGAACAAAACTGCCCTGCCTGTGGTAGGCAAAAAGAAGTGGTGGGGAAGCCAGCTGGATACTGTGGCTATTTAGGGCTTGTATAGCAGCATTACACCTATAAACAGGCACTGTGGGTATCAGATGCGCTTTTTTGAACAGCCCCTCATCTGAAAAGTGCCTGCTGGTTCCACCATAGCTTCTTCCAGAGCAAACCTTTACCCAGCCCAAGCAAAGGCCTGAAACTAAAATGAATCATTTGATCAAAATAGAACTTGTCAATTATGACCTAGGGCAAACTAAAAGTGACGTGTTGGCCAGTGTAAATTTTAGCCAGAGCTGTAGCAAGACATTCTGGTGCCCCTAGACAAGATGTCAGTTTAATGCTTATTCTACCCAGCCTTTGCAATAGCCTTAAGTGGTTTTAGAGCTGACAGCAGCCAGAGCTGTCACTCTCATCACTCCATTCCTACCTTTCTTACCCTAGAGAGCTGTGCGGGATTGGTGCAGAAGGCAAGTGCATATTTTGTCCTACTCTTTTCAACAAATTTTGCCAATGCCTTCCCAAATACTCCTTGGCTGTGGTTATTTTCACTGCAGTGAAACTACCAGACCACAAGCACTGGGTTGAGCAGCTGTAACAGGTGTAATTCATTTGACATACCCAAATTTTTCTAAACACTGTTCTGGGTGAAACATTTCTAACACTTACTTAGCAGAAACAAAACTGGCAAAGTACCTAACTATAACAGCAACTTTTAGCAGAGATCCTCAAGACATTTCCATCCACTCAGTGAGACTGGCTGTAATTTATTCTGATGAAATAAGTAAACTCCCTGGCTTCTAGTCAAGGTGACTCATTCAAGATCACAAAGAAACTGCAATTATTATTTTTTATTACTTATACCGAGTTTCTAAGCATACCCTAGGAAAGATCAAGGCATTCTGTTGTAACAACAGACACAGAAGCATAGGCAAAATAGAATAATTTGGTTTGCCCTTGCATTTGTGAACAGCAAAATGTGGTTAGTAGCAGAGCAAATTTTGAGAGACAGATTAAAAAGCACGTGAGGAATTACTACAAAGGGGAAAGGTAACAAAGTGTAGCCAGAGGGAGCTGGAGAGAACAAGTTTGGGACTAGACAGGATGGCTTTAAACAGGGCTCCAGCAATGAAAATGTAATTTTCCTGCCATTCAGTCTTTATGGCTCTGGCACCCTCATCGTTGCCTTTTGGCACTCCCCAGCACACACATCTCTATCACAGGAAGCCATAATTTCTGCTGGAGAAGTAGTTTTCACTTCTCTGGCCTCCTGAACTTGAAACTCCTTCTATCTGGCAGACTGAGGAGAAATTTGCATAGCCAAAGAGAAGCACTGGTGAACAATTAGGTTGAGGATACTGATGAGGCTGAAGACAGTGGCTTGCCAATTCACCTTTGGAAGCTGAAATGCTCTCTTCTCATAAACGTTTTACTTTTTTTTTGGTTTGGTTTTTTTTTGTGCAACCTACCACCTTTCTCTTGCAACTCGCTCAGCTCCATGGCTTTCCAGCTGCAGATAGCAGAGAATTGCCTCAATTTTTTTGCTCACCTGAGCAGTGGTTTTATCTGCTCCAGAAGCCTAATGCATCAGGGTTCACAACACTCTCTGTCATACATAATTGCTCCTGCAGAGCAGCTGCTGTGAGCAGCTCACAGGGCATTGCAAACTGATCCCAGAAGAGCCTTCAGCACATGGGCCAGCTTTCTGTAAGCAGACATCATGAATCATACTTAAATGGTCCAACTGCACACAGACACACACACACAAAAAGCTTGTGTCAAACTATTGCCCAACTCTGGGAGGAATCAGGGATGATGTGCCAACTCCTCCATCACTGGAATCAGACAGCATCAGTGTGAGGCGGTGCAATGGAAAGCAGGAAGAGGTTGTGGAGGCTGTGTGTGGTTGTGTGGTGTTAGAGCAGCTTGTACTTTTATTTCCCATTCAGACAAAATAAGCAATCGCCTGTTTTGCCAGTTCCTAAAACCTGTCTTAGAAACAGGATTTCTGAATACCGATCCAATAGATGGAACCAAATGCAACCTGTTCCAGCAATTGTTATTTTTTGTCTAGTTTATTTGACCTACTTGGTCTTGGTTCTGTCTGCTAATCACTCGCTGACACCACAGCAGCATCTGCTTGAGTGAAAAGGGGAGATTCATGTCCTGCAATCCTTGGGCAAACAAAGGTCTGTGGTTTTGTCTTTTTTCCCAGCTTCACTTTTTTTTTTTTTAAAGACTAGTAGTTTTTTAAAGACTAATAGAGGAAGAAGCCATCACCTTCTGAATAGGGTTAAGCTGATGGCTCTGATCACTGTAACAAAGTCTACATTAGAAACAATAAGAACAATAAGAGTACTATCAACTCGAAACAGAGTAAGGCAGTTAAATGGATTCTTAGAAATCCATTGCTATATTGTAAGTATAAAATGTAATGGTAATATAAGCTGTCCTATCATCTCTTTACCATAATCACTATTTTAAATTTGCAGAAGAGCCCAAGGCTTAAGAATGCAAAGTGTGCCAAGATATACAAAGATTTCAGCAGGAATAAAGCCCTAATCCTTTTTCTATTAAATAAATAAATAAATAAATAAATAAGGGGAACATAATGAAATATCTTCTTCAGCTCCAGTGAGAATACCCAGAAATCTTTACTCATAAATCTTCCCTGAGATTTCATCTGAGAATATGTTAGCACATGTAATTGGACTGGGGCCTGGAATCATGGCACTTGGTTGACTGTACACAAGTGATTAAACCACAGAACAAATGACAAAGCAAAACAGAGTCAAGGCTCTGAAGCAGTTGTGAGTGAAGTCATGAAATTAACAAAAAATATGGCTGGAAGGACTTTGTCTAGTCCACCCAATGCATGACATCTACCCAAACTAGTCATAACAGATACTTATCAAATATTTATCAAACCATAGACTGAGCTTCTGCTATACTCTGTAAGAAACAGGAAAAAAGTGAGAAGGGCAGAACATATTGTTTGCTTCTTTCTCATGACCTAAAAGATGCTCCAACTCTGATGCAAGAATTTTGATTTGGAGCAGTAGGTAGGGAAGTAAACCTGCTCTAATGAGACAACAGATAAGTGGCTGGAATTGACAGAAACTGCTTGATTTGGAGAATGAAAAGGGCACCTAGGGCAGTGGCTCAGCTGAAAAAACAGTCCCCAAAGTGCATCAGAAGGGAAATAAAGATGTTGGAAAGCTACAGTCTGGCTAGACTGTAGAGAAATTCAAGAAACCAATCATACCCTGCAAAGCACACGGATAATGTATAATGTCATTGCTTTCAATGGCAATAACTAAATGTTCATAGTTTTTTCCATATGTTTCTGCAATGCTGCTTTGCACCAGCCCCCGTTTATTTGATCCAAAGCCCATTTAAGTTAACCAAGACCTCTTCCAGAGGTCTTTGTAGGAACTTGCATTTAAAGCCAGACAAGGCTACAAAAATCTTTATATTTTCATCCATTTCTGTCACTTTGGGAAAAGCAGACTAGTACTGGTTTGGGTTCTGGGTTGGTTCTTTTCTGCAGGTTTTGTTTGTTAATTTTTTTTTTTTAGCTTGTGTGTTGATAAAGACTGTTAAATACAGAAACAGGAACGGACATGTTATTGCATTTTGGTCCTATAAGATATTTCTGTTTGCTAACAGCTATTCCATTTAAATAAGGGAGTTGGTCAAAAAGTGTGAATAGGGAGGAATTATGAGCAGACTTTAATGCAGTCACTTTACTGGATCGAAAAAAAAAAAAAAAAAAAAAAAAAAAGCAAAAAACCCCAACTCTTTGGCCATGCAACCACACTGCATGTCTGCAATGCAGATATACCTCAGCTTTTGATTAGAAAGAAGCAATTCCACATAGAATGACAAGGAGAAACAGACTGCAGTTTTTTAGTAGCTCACTTTCTTGCACAAAAAACCCTCTCATAGACTCATATTCAAACATTTCTGTAAATACAAAATTAGGACCATTCTTCACTAAGGGAACACATTAGCTAGTTAAAATATGTGTCTTAATTCAGTATCAGTATATAAGACGTTTCTCCTCAAAAGATTTGGCAGCTTGGTTAATGCAGTTCCTGATGCAGTTCTGCTCCTTGCCTCACAGCCACTGTATTTCTGCATTGTAGATAAACACGATGTTCCATTTTTAGAAAGAGTTTGCCTGGGAGAAGGTTTGAGCCTAACGCAAGATGAGGGCTTACACTGGCCTGGGATGTAAAACTGGAATCTGTGACATTTCATTGATACCACATTCTTGTACAGAGACACAGTGTTTTAAATGTTGAAAAAATGCTGTATGAAAACAAATCTTACAAAATTTGGTCCACAAAGATTTAAGATACTACTGTCTTCTCATTTGGGGAGCATAATTTCTATTTCACAGAAAGAAAGTGTGTGTGTGTGGGGGGAAGACAACATATTGAAAGAAGAAATAAAGAAATAAAGTGCAAACCTAAATTTCAGGCAAACAAGTGGGAAATATTTTGTCTAAGTAGCCTGGCCAGTCACAAACACATTATGCAGAATAGCCAAGAATAGAATCATAATCTCACATGTCCAAATCCTGAGCAGTTGCAATTAAATCTTCTTACCCTGATTTGAATAAGCTTGCAGACACACAGGGAAGTGGACTCACGGAATGAAGACATTCAGAATTCCTTATTTCAAATGGAAGTTCAGAAATTTTGGGGAATATAAAATTATTTAATGGTACAGTCTCTTACCCAGAGGTTACAGGAATAATTTCAATCATTCAGTTAACCATACTTGTTTTTTTCTCTTATCCAATTTCCCTCTCATCCTGGTAGACAGAAGAGAAATTTTAAAGTTGCCATGAATTTCCACATTTGATCTGCCACTGAAACTGCCACAATTTGCCATCTCATTCCTTTCAGTACTTTCTTAGAAAAGAGGACTAAGTACAGGATGATTATGAAACTCTTCCAAGCTCTCTATGCTCTTGGTTCATGAGAGTTAAGATATAGAAATAATTTCAAAATCAAGCAGAAAAGCCAATAGAGTCTTATGGGGAAAAAAAAAAAGAAAAAAGACTAAATTATATTCCTAAAGGTTCCTATTCATGTGTGCTCAGGAAAGAAAACATTTAATATCAGATTTGGGGTCTTGATATTGGAATGATTTTAAAAATTAAGACTTCTTGGAAAAGAACAGCATGGATTTTATATATTTTGGAGACAGTTTCCCTCGGGAATCATTAGCTGATGCTAAAGCCTTACCTTTGAAAGCAATTCTTCATTTTGGGAAAAAATAAATCCAGGAAAGGATAAAAACCAAATGGAACTTCCAAAATTCTAGTACAATTTCTGTGATTTTACAGACACTAACTATATCTTAAAGCCCCTAGTTAAAGGAAGTTAAAGCATCACTTTCATTGTGCTATAAATCAGCCAAATTGTCCCCTGGCTTTTTTTCTTGCATCTTCCTTTTATCTTAGCTAAAAGCATCTGTTATTTGCTGAAGACAAGTCTCTTTATTTACAGTTCCTACAGCTTCAAGTAATGAGACAATCAGTTTCTCTACTATAGCTTAGAAAATTTATTTGTTAAAAGCCTGTAACTAGCTGAAGGACACAACCCCCTTGAAAAGTAACAGAGAACTACTTGCCACCAAGCTAAAACTGAACAGAAGCACCAGAGGTCTCAAAGGTCACAGTATAGCTGGGTTCCTGATCACAGGAGAATCATAGACTCATAGAATCATAGAATCCTAGGGGTTGGAAGGGACCTCTAAAGATCATCTAGTCCAACCCCCCCTGCCAGAGCAGGGCCCCCTAGAGCACATCACATCATGAGAATAAATTTGATTTAGACACACTCATGTGGCAAGTGGAGCTACCAGCAATACTAAGCTGCATTAATATACCTTCCACCTGTGCATGCAACTTGCAAGGTCTCCTTCAAGAAAGACAGCTTTTCCTAACAACCAACAACTGCTGAAACATTCATTAATAAAACCTGAGCTTTGTTTCTTTGCTGTCCCATGTCAAAACAGGGTCCTCAACTGCAAACAGACCATGATCATCACTGTGACCTATACCTCTATTTTCCTAGTAACTGGAATGGAAGGAGCAAATCTGTAAGTCAGTCTTGCTCAGATATTAAAGAGACCCAGGTCCCTCATGCAATGTCTGTGTGGATACAGATTGCCACAGAAACCCCCTGGCATTCAGTCTCCTCAGTGCTGTAGCTGGTTTTCCTCTTGGCAGGTGAAGATGAGGGCATGTCTTTGTAAATCACATGAAGTAATTCTGCATGTACATACCCTGCTAGGAGGCAAAGTGAAGTGATGTGAAGGCACGACCTAATAATATTTCTCTGATTTTATTTACTTTTTTATTCTATACATGACAAAAACCAAATAATTTTATTGCCATTGACAAAAAGCTAAATGACTGAGCTGAAATCAAGATAAAATCAGTGAAATCAAGATAAAAGCAACAGCCAGCCCACAAATGATAAATGCTGTTACAAGAATAGTAAAATAGGCCTCTAGCTTGGCATCATGCTGTAAGCGGTGGCTAAAGCTATACAGATACAGGTGATCTACAAATTGTAGTAAATACAGTTTTAGCTTAGGAAGCTCAGAGTGACATAAGAAAAAAATATTTTCTTGAAGAGTAGTGCAGCACTGCACTGAGCAGACAAAACCACAGCTGACTTGGTCTAGTACTGCTGAGAGTCACATTTTCAGTGGAAGGATGGACTACATGATCTATGGTTCTAAGACACAGACTATTTGGAGATGCCTAGTTGTGTAATACTATACACAAACACAGACATACATATATATCTGCAATTGGTTGCCTTTCTTTTACTGCTTCAAGACAATCTGTAAAAAATATCTTTCCTATATACATATTTTATGGAGCTACTGTTCATCACAGCAGCAAGATATAATAAATTTTCCCTTTCTTTATACTTCATCCAGAGACACACTACAGATTTGGAACATGTGGCAAAACTTTCAGGGACTTGGGCTGTTTATTTGTAGGTTATGTCTGCAGTGTGGAAAAAAACTTTATGTTCTAAATTGTACTTTATCTAGCACAATGTCAGCTGGTTCACAGCTTGGGCTCTAAAACATCGTAGCAATGCAAGACACAAACACTAAAATATACATCATTACTCTATCCAGCATCTCAAACATCAGCTAGCTTCAAACTGGAAGCCATGCAAATTTATTAGCATAGCACTGTTTTCAGTCAAGCAAATCCAAAAATCTCAACAGGGATTACTTGTTTGAGAACAGCACTGTACTAACCTGCCTGTATAGCTTCCAGTCTGCCATGGGCTCACATCCCACAGGCTCTGAGCCTGGGAAGGTCAGATGTTTCTGCAGAAGACTGTGCAGGAACACTCATGGTTATTCAGAGTAATGTGAGGAGCCAGATACTGAAGCTCCACTTAAAGGTTTTTCATTCCTCTACCACAAGTCTTCATATTAGCAAGTCAATCCAGATCTACTTGTAAACCACAGCTACTTTATTGTGCTTTGGAGCAGCAGACTAGCCAGTATTCCCTAGAAGGCTGGCACCATTCTGGTACAGTCAATAGGCCTCTAAAAATTAAAACAAAAGAAATGAACTTTGTACCAGTAAGATGCCCAATGAATTCTACATAGCTTCAGTTCTTTAAAACACAAAGTAATGTAAAAGACATAGGTAACAACTTCATAAAATGTTCTTTGTGCTTGTGTTGTAAATGGAAAATGTTACATAACTATGTTACACAAAAGCTAAAATAATACTTCTGGATATGTATTGATAACATGAGGAAAAGAAAAGGAAATCATTGTTGCCTTTAGCTTCCTAAGACCAAAGCCAGAGCTAATACACACATTAAAAGAAACCAGATTAAAGTTAGATGTGGAAATAGATCACTACATTATACAAATACATTCAGTCTGTCTTGTGGCAGTACAAAAAACCATAATGAATGCATTTTTAATATTACCAGATTTTTAATCATAAACATTAAGGGCTTTGGAAATAATTGTGTGCTATTTCATGGTATTACAGAATGGAAAAACACATTCAGAAGAGCAAAACCAGATATCTGCATTTCTTGTGTCAACATTCTGAAATATGTTCAGTGGTACAGAGGATGACTGCAGTTTCCATTAATGGTTACATATGCCCCTCCTAGAAATCCAGAGCTGGCAGTACACAAAAACTACATTTATAACTTCTTAGGTTATGGTCACAAACCACAACCAGTTATTTAAATAAAGAAACAAAAACGACAGTTGGGGGAGGAGGGAAGATTTCACTGCAGAAGAAGGAGATGCACAGATAACTAGTAGAGATTTGACATTTTCTACAACACAAGAAACTCTAGCAAAATCACTGTTTCCTTTGATGTTCTTACCTGTTCCAGGATCACTGGTGTCAATTCAAAACGTGATACATTAAGTAGCTTTTAAATCACAGAGCTGTCAGGGTAAGATTTTTAACTGGAGGAGTTAAATTAAGGTGTTCCTTTTCACTGCTCCTGAACTAAAGTGCCAAACCCAACATACTGATTTACAAGAAGCCCAGAGAACTGAAAACATTGAGCAGCTGGCAGAGGTGCTCACTGCTGGCCAGAAGCTGAAGGTAGCATTCATTCCTTCCCTTCCAGTGTACAGTGACTGAGTCCACCCTTCCAAGTTAGGCATAAATCACAGTAAAATTCAAAGGTCACCCCACTTAAAAATCACAGCCTTGCATTCTGAAATGAAGTGTCTTCAGAGGGCTAATATGGCATTCAAACGTTGGGCATCATCCACTTTAAACAACATGTTTTATGTGAGCATAAAACAAAACCATGCTTTTTCTACATTCCCTCAATCTTGGATTACTTAGGTTTCTGGCACAAAATTGCAGCTTTCTTCAGCACAGTCAGCCCCATGAGTCAACTTGATTCCTTTGAAATATTATTAGCTATAGTTTCTGAAATTGTAACTGTAACTAGAGTCCACAGAAGTGTTTGTAAAGCTCCTTAGAATCAACCCAGGCTATTCTACTAGTATTATTTTGGTGTTATTTTTCCCTTAATTTATAAAGCTTTTCTTTTTAATTTGAGAAATAAGTTAAAGAGACTATAAATAACCTATTCTAATGCGTGGAACTGCAGTCAGTATTTTCTCCCCTTAACTTTCACACTATTTTCTAAAAAAATATACCCTTTTCTGGTTGCTGCTGCTAATCTTCAGAAACAGAGCCATAAGGCAGGAATGGACTTAGAAATTAAACTTCAGCCTAAGCCAGCTGTTTTTTCTCATATTATTCCCTTTATAACCATCTGTCCTACCTGCTAGTATGTTTTTTTCCCCCTCAAACATACTCCAGAACAACAGTTTGCCATTCTGGATGATTCACAAGTATCAATGGAAAGGAAACTAGATTAAATCTCACTTCGTGCTGCCCAATATTTGGACCTCTGGTAAGGCACCTGTTTCACTGCCAGTATAATTATGGTAAATTTAAGCCCAGTTCACCTATGACCCAAACACTCTTTTGTCACACTATCTTCCTTCTGTACTCTGTCAATTAGTGGAAGGCAACAGTGCAGTTATACGAGTCTCCTCTCTGCAAAGCAATTTTTGTTTTTAAACACACTAGCACACCCTTCTGAATGAATCTGCTGAGATCTATCTTGTTTGTTATTAAAGGTGAATTCACAAGTGTGGAGTGCAGAACTGTGCAGAACTTGCAGTTTCAGAATTGGTTGCATGTGCCCATTTTTCTCAACATTCTCTGAATCAGACCTTCTGGCTGAAAAGTCATTCTAAAACTTCCTTCTTGGGCAGAATTGCTAGAAATGAGGAAGAAAAGAACAAGGAAGCTGTCCCAAACCAGGACAGCTGAGAATGGGAAAAAAGACAGAAGTGGCATGTTGCTACATGACAAAATTCTGTAGTCAGGGACTCTCAACAATTCTGTTTTCAATAAGGCTATCATCATAGTAAATCTTACCAAGGAGTACACTGCATTTTACATGTCACTGATTTTTTTGTATCTGACAACTAAAAGGAAAATACCTCAGTACAATTCAGAAGACTGCAAAACAGTAACACTGGCCCAAAAAATCAGGAAGAACATGACAGTTTCCAAGAGTATCATTACAATTTCATGTCATGTGCTGCTGACATTAGTCAGCAATAACAGGAAGGGAACTGCTGAAGAAGCATAAGTGAGGTCACCTTTATCTGGGTACTTTTTAAAACATCTGCAAAACAGAGATGAAGCTTTTTAAAAATTGTAAAGCAAGAAAAGAAAGGTGGAGAAAGAATTACAGGTTACATGGCATAAGGAATAAAGACAAACTGTATAAAATAGAGACAAAAATAATCAGGACAAAAGGTAGAATTCAAAGCAGCACATGCTGATGGGCTTGACATTTCCAACACAAAATTAAAAGTTGACATCTGTGTCTATATGGTGTTTAAAATGAGCTCTTAGTACCCACTGCATTTAGGAAAGAGGAGAGGAAAAGAGCTATATCTTAACTGAGCTCAATTCTAAGCAAAAGATGAAAGAAAAAAAAAAAAGATAAATTTCATGTCCATTCCTGGCAGCTGCACAACATTCCTTATTATCATAGTCCTGCTTGCTACTTCAGTGCTGATAATCTGACAGAGCTGTGGTGTGCCCTGAGATCCTTAGCTCTGCAACTTTGAGACCAGATGGAAAAAACTACATTTGAATATCATTCATAATGCCAAAGTTCAACAAATAATAGTGTTACATAGACTTCATTTGGAAAAAAACCTTAATGGGGAGTCAATCTTTATTTCTATTTATTTCAAAGCATATATGAGTTAAAAATAAAAACACCTATACCATTTTAAATTTTGCTTAATGACTACTGACCTTTTAGTTAGCACCTGGAACTATAATAAAGTTCTTGTAGCATTTTAAATTTCTACATTCAAAACATTTTCAACAAATGCAACTTGCAGATTTATAGAATTATGACATCCAAGTGGGTGAATAGCTATGAACACTTGCACAACAATCACTGCCATACTGCCATTGGAGATACTGTTTGGCACCATCTACTGAAATATTTCAGTCTTTTAACAAACAATGTACCTTGAAAGATTCTGTCACATGCTTTGCTGTCTCTCCTGAACATCCTCCAGCTGTGCATTCATTCTGGCAGCCCTAGAAAAAATAAAGAGAGAGGAAATGAAATCCAATGCACACTACAGAATAGCAGACACGTGTTCAGATAAATGCTTTTAGGGCAGATTGTACTGAATGATCAGTCTAACCTCATTGGCAATACCTTAGCAAGAACTTTTTGGTAGTTTCTCAGCATAACTTTCTGCCTTGGGTTTTTAGTTTTACTTCAGTTGCATTATTTTGTGCAACTGTGTTTCAGGGTTTTTTAAGAGAGACAGCAGGCTGGATTATCACTATGAAGTGCAGAAGAGTATAAACAACATCACAAGTCTCATTCAAGGTTGAATAAATAGTGTTTTTACACAACTAAAACAGATTAAAGCTTCTCTACTAAAGCGTTCACCTAACAGATTTCCTTTTGCCTTTTCTCAGAGAAGCCTTAATGGAAGAAAAAAAGGAAAGAACTGTTTTTGTTAAATCCTTAATTAAATAAAGACAGATAAGCAATGCCCACTTGTATAAATAAATAACCAGAATATTTTGAATTATCTACTGAATTTAAGGGTTCTGTCACTGACCATGCTAGAAAAGAACAAAAAGAAAAGGAGTCATAGCCCTGTGCATCCTTCTGTTTGGCAGTGGAAGAATAAGAGGTGCAAGGCATCTATCTAAAACTAGATCCCTGATTTCCATCCTTGTGGACCCTCTTGCTAGACTAGCCAGACTTTCCTTGCCAGTAACCAGTAAATGACCATTGCACCAAAGAGCATGGAGTGAGGTGAAAGGTGAAGAACACTGCTCTGACTGGGGATGGGGCATGAAGGGGATGGTTTAAGGGAACTGTGACAGGCAGGATGGAGGGAGCGGCAGAAGGGATGGATAGCTGCTGAGCTGAGCCCAGGGATGGGTGGGCATGGGGAAACAGGCTGGTCATAAGCCTGTCTGACAGGGTGAAGGAAAGACAGAGGCACTAAGGGGTGTTGCTGCCATGTCTAACAGGAAAGGAAGGGGTTTTCAACCCGACAAAGGAAAAGCCCTAGTAGATTCCTACATGGGCTGATCACCACTTGGTGGCTGCATCTCATCCTGCCACCCCTCAGCCCTGTTGCATCTTGACTGGGTAGTCCAAGCCTAGGTGGGAAAGCTCCAGCTTGAAGGTTTAGTCCCCTGAAGGAAAGCCCTGTTCAGGAAAACCTTCATGCTCAGCCTGTGAGATCCCTGCCCCAAGCTCTTAACCAGGAAGCAGCCCTCACCCTACAAGGAGGGCTGTGTGTAGGACAGATGGCAGTGTCAGGGAGATACCAGCACCACAGTCCCACAGCAGCCACCATCCTATCAGTCCAGAATTGGGGCCACATGGATAATGGGCTGGGAACTGAGATACAGAATACAAATTACATGATTTTTCCCCCTTTTTGCAAATCTTGGGGCTACAGTGTGTGTGTGGGGGGGGATATGTGGAAGGGAAAAAAACAACAAAAAAAAAAAAAAAACAACAAAAAAGACCCCAGTGTCTTCAACCAATAGCAGGCTTGCTACCAACAAAAGAAAAAAGCAAACTCCCAGTCACAGCAGATCCCACTTCCTCCTCTCCCCTCCTCCACAATGCCCCAGGGAAGCCATAACTCCCTCTTGCCTTTTCTCACCATCAGCTTTAACCCTTCAGTTCCTCTTTTTTTCTAACCCTCCACAGTGAGATGTGAAATTTCATCCACAGGCTCCTTGCTATCCACTGAAGAAGGAGATGCAGAGAGAGATCTCAGGTCCCTTTAGAATGCACCAATGTGCTTTAACTTAAAACCTTATTAAAAATATGTTCTATTTGCCTTAAAATTTAGGGTTTTTACTCCAGAAAGACAAGCCTTTTTGGTAGAGCCTCTTCAATGGCATTCAGTGTTAGACCCTAGCAGGACTAAAGTGTAAAGCAAACGGAGGGACTGTCTGAATTAAGCACTGTATAATAGGTCCTTGCTTTCCCTGCAATTCTTCAAATACTTCCAAATTCAGTGGTAAAATTCCAGGAGGCCATCATAACTCCATCAGGTTTAGTTTTATTTCAGTTGCGTTATTTTGTTTTAATAGTTATGAATTCTGCAGATGAATTAATCCAACTAGTTTGTCTTTGTGCTGTGGTGAATTAGGGTGGAGAGAGTGCTGGTTACCAGCTAACAGGATGGTGACTGCAAGCTGTGGAGCAATCATTTTTCTCAAGCAGCTCCAACTCCATAGCTGTTTTTTGCCTAATATCTACTATGAAAAGTTGTATTTTCTAATAATAATAATTACTGGTGACAGCAAATACGAACAAATATTCAGGCTCCAGCTTCATCCCATCTCTGCCTTATAAAGTTGCCCTAAAGTAAGTGCTGACATCAATGAAGAGGACCAAAGCTGGATGTAATTTCATACTCTCTTTCATGATCTTTAAAGATATAAAACTTGTATGTGCATTTCAAGTGTGGACCACCTACAGGAAGAGCCCTTAGGGGCTCAACCATGCCAAGTTTCAGTTCAAGGTTTCCCCTGAACTCCATGAAGTCAGCAGCCTATTCTTTGGGCATATGCCATGGAGCCAATCCTGTTCTCCATTAAATCATTGTGTTTTACAGATTTAACTCCTATTTAAAGCAAGTAGCTAACTGCTTTTGTTAACCACACTGAGATTAAATTGAGTTAATCCCTCAGCACAAGAAAGCCATGCCACAATTACTTTCTAATTGATGGAGTCATATTTTAATGGCTCCATGGCTTTTAAATCTGAAACATGTTGTTAAATGAAATAGGGAAAATTACTCCCTGGTTTAGTGCCAACATTGCCAAGGGTGATGTATCAAGTATAAATTTGCCCTTTTTGTTTAATAGCATGGTAGATTTTAAACTGCATAGATTAAAACATGTTAACCTAAATATATATTTGAGCCACTGTGTCAGTGTCTCCTCAAAGCTGTTGAGGTCTGAATCAAGTTCTTATTCAATTACAGAAGCATGACAGTATTTCCTACTTTGTGGTGTAGACCTAACAATATTTTCTTGATGGTATTTGAAAATAGGAGGGTATTTCACAGTTTTCCTTCAAAAATATTGAAATCACACATTGATTTTATCATCATAAAGCCTGCATGAGAAAAAAGTGCAAAGCATTACATTAGATTAAATTTTGTTGAATGATGAGTTTTACATGTCTATTTGTCATTAAGAAACACTACTAAAATAAAGACCTGTTGATGAGTAATTCTGTTTTAGTTATTCAGATTATTTCAGTGGTACAATATTTTTTGCAAATCCTTCAGCTTTTACAAAAAGTAATCACTCTATAAACAGCTGGATAATAGTGCTCCCTCACATTAATACTTACTTCCAGTCTAACTCTTGTATAAACAAGATGTAAGCCTTAGGGAGGTCAGTCTACTCCCAACATGTGAGAGACTGTTCTGTGCATAACACTTATCAGCACTTTGGGAAATATTTTATTTGATTGTTGCCATCTCCACCTCTGCTAGACCTTTCCCAAACCCAACCACTCAGCACCTGCATTCGGTCCTCAGACTGCATTGGACAAGTGTATTTTCAACATCTTTTAGGATGCTCCAATGAATGACTCTTGGCTTTCCCTTCATTTGTCTTTGGCACACCTTCTCTGACTGCTATGCTGTTGTGGAGATGAGACCTTGGCAAAGCATGGACCTGAAAAAGTCCACTTCACTCTCACCATTTTGCCATGCCTCTAAATATGCTCACCTTTTAGATCATCTTCCTACATCTCACACGTTATTCAAAACTGAAAGTTTACCTCTTTTATGAAGTCAGATCACTTTTCCTTCACCTGAAAAAACTTTTTGCCACAGAAACAGGCCCATCTCCTGCCTAAACTCCCTAAACTACATGAATCCCCCTTAGTTTTTCCTGTGCCCTCACACTTTGCAGCTTTTGAGACCCAGTGGCAGCACCAATGTCTTTGTTCTTTTTTTTTTTTTTTACAAAATGCAATTCTACCTTGTCATTTGTTAAACTGCTGTTCTTAAGTTTTAGCTCTCCCATACACTCATCCTCAGTTATGAAACAGAAACTGAAATTTTCAGAAGCTTCATTGCTGTTAACTTAAGCTGCACACTTACTTTCACACACCATAGGTTACATTATTTATTTTTTAAAATGGCACCAGTTCTCAAAAAAAAAAAAAAAAAAATTGCAGTTACCTCTATATGCCATGTAATTTGTCAACCTTTTTTAAAAAAACCATTTCATTAATTCTCTGCTCTCTTTTTCCTGTTGTTTGATAATTCTTCACACTACTGGACAATAGAAAAGTGTGCCTCATGGAAAGTAGGAGCAAACAAATATATTGCAAATAATTTCTACGTAGTTCACATTTTCATCTAGGAAATAATATTGGCCACTTTTCAAAACAACTCAAGATCTACAGTTTCACAAACTCCTCAGTCATCTTTTTAGTTTCACCAGAGTGTCCTTATATAAGTCTCTGATGTCTCCACTCAGAGAGAGAATTACATCACCAGAACCAGTGCTCTGGTTAGAGCACTGCCACTGACAGGGAACATCAGAAATCCCAGTTGCATTCCCATGAAAAAACTGTAGACAGAGCACTTTGGGCAGACATTGGCTGTTCATGGAGGACGAGAACACAGAGAAGAAAATGAGCCACATTATGGCTCAATATAGTTCCTTCTACTGTGAAACTTAAGACAAGACTATCTTGTAGTAATCAGACCCCAGCAAAGATGGAGTGGGTGTTTTCTTTCAGTCAGAAGTCATATTAAAAAGTTTTCAATGAAAAAAGTTGTTTTTAACACATTTCTCCAAGCTAAAGCAGCAGCTCACTGCTTTTTCGCGTCTAAAAATTATTTTGTGCTCTAATTTACACTGGAATGGTAATGAATTTAGAATACTTAGCAGATTCCAGGAATCTAGCTGAAAAATAAATTTAATACATGACTTGTATGTTACTGCCAACAGGTGAGCCAAATCAGTGTGATGTCAGGTACTTTGGCATTCAAAGCCATACATATCAGAGTTGTCCTTCTGTTCCAGCTACAATAGAGTCCAACATGCACAAATGCCACATATTCTCTGTATGGCTACCATCATTTATTTAAAACACTTCCATGACTTCAGAACAGTTTTCATCTTCCCCTAGGACAATGTTAATACAATTTGGCAGCCACACCACATAAAAGATGAATTTGCAGAAAAAAAAACCAGTAATGTTTATAGCTTTAAAAAACAAAACAAACCAAAAAACAACACTTTCTGTCAGACTGAGAAATTCTGAATATTGCTGCAGGGCCATGTCATAATACTATTCTTAATATCAACTTAAAAGTTATTTACTTAACAATACCTACGAAAGGCTCATGAAGCTCATTTATGGAATCTAACAACAAGCCATGTTTACCTCAGCTGCCATGGGAGTAGTTGCTTGACATAAAAATATTTTAATACTGTCTTTATATTGTACATATGTGAAGATGAACATACACATATGTATGCATTACCACACAAATGTCACCAAGTACATGCATTGGGCTGGGTAATTTGTATAATGCCATGCCTTATCCACACAAATTTTTTACAAAAGAAAAAAAAAAACAACTTCTTCTACTCTTTACAAAATCAAGACAGAAAGAGAAGGAAGGATAACTCATAAATTGTATTTCTAACTACTTATCAAGACAAACAGAGATCTCCGAGGTATTGCTGGTTATTAGGTTGGAGCATTCTGCATCATTGGCTTGACAGACTTCAAAAATAAAATCAAAGAACATGTACAACACAAATTCCAGAGCAGCTCTAATGATACACCTCAGTGTATGCACAGATCAGCACTGAGGTACAAACACAAAGGAAAAAAAGAAGACAGTTTTAAGCACACAGTCTCAGTGCTTATCTTTTTATACTCAGTTCACCAATAATTCTCATTTGTTTTTTTCCTGCACTTCCAATACATTTTCCTAAGACTACTCTTACCTAACATATGTCTGCCCTGATGCCTTGTCAGCTGCACATTATCATCTTACTCTGGCCACTTACTCAACCTTGAGCAGTGAGATAACAATATACAATAAAGAAAAATATGGGCAACTAGCATAGCAGAAAAAGAAAGCTTCCACACTGTTTAATTTTCCATCAGAGTGTAATCATGAGGGCTTAGAACATGCAGGAGTTTCTTTATCAAAGAAAGTTGCTTGCAAAAAGTAAGGTTGAAATTAAATAATTATTATTATATTAGCCCAAATGATTGTGCAGACACCTGTCTTTATCAGTTTACTTGGTTTAACTTAAAGCAATTTAAGTAGTTTGAATAAAACTGAAATATGCTCCTCTTTAAACAAGTATCCTTGTTTTTGTTACTTTTAAATAAAAGACAACTCAGATTATATGAGCATGACTTACTGGTTAGGAAAACCTTGAACCAGACAACATAAATAAATTGAATCATTCAGCTAGTGCAGCCCAGATTCATATTTAGCAACATTTATAGCTCTATTGCAACTCTAAAATCAGACCATGAAATTAAATAAATGCGGGACAACATTGCCAAAGTGAAGTTATTGCAGTCAGAGCTTAAGTGAGAAATCTCTCAAGGAAACTATGCCAATTTTTTGATTCAGTGCTTAAATTAGTATTTGAATGGGTTCAGTAATGCCTAACCTGTTATACCAGAAAGCTTGTATCAGTTCACCTGAAAGGTAACAAGGTTAGGCAAGGTGAAGGACAGCTACTTCTGAAATCCAAAATGAACGTGTGCTTGACAAACTGCATTATCAAAAAGGCTAAAGGGAAGAAAAGAGTTCACCAGAAATAGAAAATAGATTAATTCAATGTTCCCCTTTTTTCTAAGAAGAACATGACGAAAGAGTTATTCAGCTTCAGGCTAAAATTATTTTGCCAGTTATTTCAGAAAGTTTACAACATGAGCCGCAGTGTACAATTATACAACATGGAGTCTAAAATTTGATCCTTCCCAATTTAAAAATACTGAAAATCTGCCAGCAGCATCATCCAATATAAGACATAAAGCAGCAGTGCATCTCTGTATGGTTGCCCTTTATTCAATAGTTATTTCTTTAATGTATTTCCTGCACAACCATACAATCCTCCTTTCTATTTTCTTCACAGACTGGGCACGTACTCTAAAAGAAATCCTCTTTGTGAATGACCTCCAGATGCCATGGGCTTTAACCTTGATTTCTAAGCCTACTGCTCATTCTGTTCTTGTTTGTTTTCCTTCTTATTATCCTCTTCTTGCTCTGTCACTCCCCGGTGCCATTTCCTCTGTCTTTACTCTCTTGCTTAGTTCACAGACTTCCCTTTTAATTGAGGAGAACAGCCTCCTACTATTAGGGGAGTAGGCAGATGACCTAATGGAGCTCTTCCATCTCTAACTCCTATGAGCAGTGCCTCTAAGTGCCTCTTTTGTTGGTTTGTTTGTCCGCTCGAGCATTAATTATGTTTTTAACAAGTGCATTGTTTGCTAGAATGGCGTAAAGAAAAACATGTTAAAGCAACCAGCTAGATCTAGTTGACCTATAAATTCATCTGTCTCTTTCCTAACTAGATGGTGTCTCATGGCTATGGGATATGGTTATTGCTGAAATAAAATAAGTTAAAGTTCTGGAGTCACCATGGGTTTATTGTGTTTAGGCCCACTTCTCACTGAGAAGAGAACTTTATGTCAAACTGGCAACAAGAAAGGGTAAAAATGCCATTACATACTTTCCCCTAGCACTGTAAAAAGGCTTTGCTTTTGTAATATGCTCATTACATTCTCTCTAACATTTGTCTTTGTTTATATATTCTATAATGCCAGGCACTAACTAGCATTTTAAGATTTTATTGTAAAGTTAAGCAGAGCTAGGGGATACATTTTTAACTGCACTGTTACACCAGCAAAGATGAGCCCAAGTACAATAAAAACCATTCTGTTTATTTTCCACAGGGATTCAGTTACACTGGCTATTTTTTTTTTATCCTGAGAAAGCTGTACACATCTGATCTGATTTAAAGATGCATAAAATACAGCTTACAATTTCTTTCTGAAATTCCCTGATGGTGGAAAATACACACATCCTGCAGCTCATGACCAAGGCAAGTGGCTTGATGCAATTACCAAATTATCATGTGAATAACATGAAGGCAAACACAACAAAACCAAATAAAAGCAGTGTCTGAAGAATTACTGAGAGTTCAGAACTGGAAGCAGACAATTAATGCTGGAGACCAAAGATTCTGCAGTTTGGAAAGAAATCACTGTAGACTCCTAGAGAAAAGGAAAAAAAAAAAAAACCCAAACCCAAACAAACACAACAAAACGCAGCACAGAGAGTGACAGATTCCAAAATGAGAACTGACATGCTTAAAGAAAAGAGTTAGCAGACAAAAACCTGGATTTAAGGACATACTCCTGTTGGTAAGCCCCTCATAACTACAGCGGAACCAGAAGAAACACAGGGTCAGGCCAGAATCACTGGCCTGTATAAGGGGGCATTTGCAGCTATTCTCAGAGTGCTTAGACTGTGTCCCATTTAAGTCCATTTTGTACTGGAATAAAGGTTTACATAAGACACAGAGCAACGATGAATCACACACTGAAAACAAAAGCTTTGGGGGGGATGGGGGAGCGGGGAGAGGGGAGTGGTGTAAAAAAATTTTTTTTAAAAAATGCTTTTGGAGGAGAAATGAGTTACTTTTCACCACAAATCCTGTATACAGTCCCACCAGAGATAATAAAACAGTAACTTACACATCTGGCTCTCAAATAACACTAAGTACAATAAAACATTATGCAACTGTCCATGTGGTTGCTGCTCTGTAAAGGGCAAACATGTGTTGGCTTGATACCACATCTAGCCCTGATAACTTTTCATGGCCTATTGAATTCATCACTGAGTATCAAATGCCACCCATGCAAAGGCATAAGAAGCATGATTTTCTGTATTGGATTAGTCTGTTAGTGCCATTATTGCCTGCTCTCTGCTTCCCAAGCAGTTTTTTTAGCTGTAAATTGCCCAACAGATATGAAGCTGATAAAGCATGGCACCAGCTATCTAACTTGGGAATCAGAATTGGTTTCATACTGCAGAACACTCTGCCTGACTAGTCAGAGACTTTTTATAAACTTGCTTCTCTACTATTTTCATCTTTTCAGTTGGCAGAGCATAGTCCCCCTTTTTTGCTTGCAGGCAGAATGCATACACAGGTGTTGTCCCTGAACATTTGGCCACAGTGTTGGAAAAGGACCCAGACTTGAGCTTTCAAGGTTTGAGTGATCTAGTTGGTCTCTCTAAATAAAAAAGAAAAAAAAAAAAAAAACCAAAAAATAAAAAATAAAAAAAAAAAAAAAAAAAAAACAAACACACCAACAAAAAATATCTACACACACAGCCCCCCCCATACAAACAAACAAAAAATAAAAATAGAAAGATGGCAAGCTTTGTCTAGAGGTGTAAATACCACACTTTCTCTTGAATCCTGATGGTGGACTGGTCTGTATGATGCTTGTAGTTACTTCACTGCTTGTTCCAGCTGAAGACGCGAGACCTTCATTATTTATAATCTTTAAATGAATCTTCTCACTGTAATACCTGGAAGCCTTAAAAAATATTACCGACTCTACAGTCACAACAGGTAGGTGAAGGAGGGTAGAAATACCTCTTCACTTTTACAGGAAATTTAGGCACAGACTGTTCCCTTGGCATACCTCACACTGGCTATCAGTTGCTTCAGGGAATTCTCTGGGGGGATGGACAGGTGCCAAAACAGGGAATGCACAGCTCCCCCAAAATTAAATCTATAGCTCTTCTTCCTTATAGAGATATACCCATCAGATTCCTTACAGTTCTTCTCAAGGAAGAAGAACAAGTGTAGATGATAGAATCATAGAATTGTCTGGGTTGGAAGGGACCTCAGAGATCATCAAGTCCAACCCTTGAATGATCAATGCTGTTTGGCTGTGCCCTCAGCTGGGCCCCATGCAAGTGCCTCCCATGGCAGCACACAGGTGATGGCAGCAGCAGACCTGTCTGTAGAAGCTCCAGTGGGTTTCAAGCCTGGCATAATCCATCTTAAGCAACGGGAGACCTCTCCCAGATTTTTACCAAAGACTGGTTTATATCCCTGTGACATGTCTTTTGTTGTGTGTTCAAACACTGCCTTAGTTTAATTTAACTGGACGTAATTCAATAAATTAGAAACCAAGTTGAAGCTTTCCTCTTGATTTAAAGGTCACCACGAACAGAGCTAACCTGAAGGGAAAATCATTGGTCCCTGCTTGAAAACAGCACCTACAATGATGTTTGTGTTCTTTTTCAAATTAACAACAAAGTACAGACAGGGAATATGTTTGCATGGAAGATGTCCAGCTCAAAATGAGCTAGGAAATGCTCTCGCTTTACAGTCTTTACAAGTTTTGGTGGGGGCAACAGAAGGTAGCAAACCTAATCCATCACAGCAAGCAAATGTAGATAATCCTATGGCATTTTGCTAACAAACCAAGAAAAACAGACCACAGCTACATTGTCACTGTATAGTGTCACACATTACTCCCCTGAACATGGAAAAACACTTAGATAACAGCCACAAGAAGCTGCTCTTCTTGATATCTACTCAAAGGAAATAAAATATATTAAACTAGTGACAAAGCCAGATACTCCACCTACTTAGTATATATTCATCTGTGTAACAGCTCTAGGACAGAGGAAAATCAAGCATTATAGCACTCCAAAATTTTGAAGTTGTGTTGAAGTTTCCTGTCTGTCATTTCTAAATATTCTGTGAGCAAGTCCTTCATGTGAAATCTCCTATCACTTGTTGACAGTACCCAGAGAAAACTGGATTCCACCCTGGGAACTGAGAGCAAAACAGTACAGAGCACAGTAAAAGTGGCCTTGAAAAAGTGTGGTCACAGATGAGTTATTTGCGGAGGTGTCAGCATTAAGCTTGCATTAAACACAAAGCAAACAGAGGTCCTTAGTCAAAATTATTGTGTAGTAAAAGGTCATCACAAATCAAGGGTAATAGTCTCTGTTAGGAAAAGGATAACTGAAATACTAAAAAATGGCTCTAGCAAGGAAAATTATAAGCAGATCAATGACAAGTAATCAAGGTCTCTTACAGTTCAACATCTGTATGAATGATAAACCAGCCCTGCTCAGCTCAATACATCCAAATTGACAACTGACTTCTAACACCTGCATGAACTAAGAGTTTTACCCAGCTTCAACCCATATGAATATCAATGCTCTTGACTAGAATGTCTCTATAATTTCTGAATTTGTGAAGCTAACCTTAAGCATTTTAAAACAATTTAGAGTTGGATCTGATTTATCCACTGCTGAAATCCATTTCACCTAGAAACAGCAGGACAGAACATTAACTTTCTCTGTACGTTACAATAAATATTTTGTCCACTTGACATGATGAAAACATTGGTGGCTACAGCAAAACCACCTAAAAGTTCTCAAAGAAAACTGTTGTAAATTCATTTTTAACACAATGGAGAATGAGAAAGGAATGTTGATACTACTGAACTACTTCCAGTTGTCAAGAAAAAAGAATCAACTTGTAAATGCCAAAAGTAAACTCTGAAAAGGTGTTGAAATGCCAATTATTTTAAAATTGAAGCTAGTCTAATGGTACAGACACTTGTTAATATATAAAAAAAAACATAGATTAAAGAACTTCTGTTTTCATTCTATAAAGCACTATGTAATACTGAGGATAAAGCCTGGGCCATGGACTGGGCCACAGCACAGGACCAGATTTAGAAAAAAGCACAGTTGTGTTAGAAGGTAATAGAAGAAAAACTGAACTGAACCAAATACAAACAAACCAATGGACTTCCTTTATGGTTACAGAAACAAAACACTTCCTGGCACGGGAAACTTTGTTTCATTTGCCTTGCAAACTGCACCTCTGTTTCTAAAGACAGTTAATCCAGTTTAAGTCAATCTGCAGTTGAGATCCCCTGCAGATATAAAAAGATTACAGCGTATTTTACCACCATACTTGTTTAAACAAAAAATATTGTATAGCCACGATGGATAAATGCCTCAAATATAGAGGCACGTGAATAGAGTATGGTTATTTTCTTCCTGTGTGCATGGATGTACACACACAGCTGTACAGCTGTGGTAAGAACTGTGCCTGTGTAGCCACTGGATGGTACAACACCCTATGCTAGAACTACTACTTCATGCTCTGCAAGAGGAATAAACGTGGCTCACATTACACTTTTACACCAGTGCCCAACTATTCATTTTTATAGCTTCCACCCCGTATACTTCAGGCAAAACTTTCTAGCAATTAGGAAGTGGGGTTTTGTGTTGGTAAGCAGGCACTGCCACAGTATAGGGCAGGATTCAGAGGGGCTCAGAGTTTTGACTCTTAACACCAGCACTGACTGTGACCTAGATACCTTTATGAGTTCAATAAATCCTCAAGTTCTGTTCTCAATATTATGATGGTACTTCTGAATGTTTTAAAACTATAGAACCTATTTAAAAATTACTTACACATTGATTCATCTTCTTCATTCAAGCTTGACCTCTCTTGTTTCCTCAGACTTTAAAATCAGGGAAATAAAACCTACATCATGCATCAGTTAAGAAACTTATTCAACAGCTAGGCTGTTAAATACGTTGAAAATATTACAAGTACTAGATTTTGCTATGAAGTTTTCTTCCCTGTATTATTTTGTTTAAAAATTTATTTTGCTGGAGGATGAGGCACTCTATGCACCAACAGAAAGTATACAATCACTGCTGATTTTAAGTCAGATTTATATGATTTTTAATTAATTGCATTATAATATACAGTTGTATAAAAACTTGTGAATTAATAGTTTTATTGCAAGAGTAGGATATTAATATACATCTAGAATTACATATATTAATTCAGATACAGTCATTTAAGTCCACATTCCAGAAAAATCAAAAAAGGTCCTTCTTCTTTTTTTTTTTTTTGTGATCTATATAGATTTAGCAGTGCTTGGTTTTCTACAATTGAAGAAAAAATTAAATGGTTTAGAAAATTTAGCATCAAATATTAAAGCAGTGGAAACAGAACCTTTTCAGAAGTTGTAAGAATTCTAATAGTGCATTAGTGCATTGAACTTTACTTCCAATCAGTTACACTGAAAAGACATAAAAAAGAAGATATTGCAAATTAATTTCAAAACCATCAAAAAGCTGTTATTTTTTTTACAAGCTAGCAGTATAATAAAAAAACAACCCTATGAAAAAGATTTTTAAATCTTTGAGAGAAGCCTTTAACATTCCCTTGACATTAGTAACTTCCTGAAGAGTTTTGACATTCCTCTTTTCCCTTCCCATGGCCAGTGCCTACAGGTACAATGATCTTTGCTTGAAGAATTATTCTTAAAATACCTGGTAAGAAAAAACCACAAACCCACACACACACAAAAAAACCCCCAAGTCTAGGAAAAACAGGATGTTTTCCAGTTATGAGGAAAAGTACTGGCTTGGGTCTCTGATGTTGATAGGGGAAAAAAAAAAAAAAAAAAAGCCCAGTACTTTAGAGGTAAGGTCCCTTCTAACCCTGAAAATTCTATGAAGTTGTTGAGAGTTCAGGAGGGAGGTACAGTCCTCTTTCCTTGCTCAGTGACAGGCACACTCCTGATGGAGTATTGATAAACCTTACCTGACGAGGCAGTTAAGCCAATAAGGGTCCCAGGGAATACAAAACAAACCACCCAACCAACCAAAAACCACAAAACACCCAAACAAAAAAACCCCAAAACCCTCCAACAAACAAACTCGAAAGGGTCCAAGTAAAGCAGCTTTATTATAAAGCAGCTTTATAAAACAACATTATTGTTCAGCCTCTTCTGTTAAACACTTGGAGCTCCTAAAGGTAATAGAGAAGAACAAAATTTTACCTGACATGTTAAAGAAGCTACCTTCTGCAAAGGTATCTGCCTATACTGGAGACAGCAAGGAGAGCTCTGGACAAACATGTACTGATCCACACTACTGTGTCAAAGACGAAGACTGAATTAAAAAACAAAACAACCAAACAAAGCAACCAAAAAAAACCCAAACAAACAAACAAACAACCACCAAAACCCCCTCCAAGCTTAGTTCATAAACTTTCTTCCAGGACCACAGGAAATTCCAGGATATTAGTGGCATCAGACAGTTTCTAGTCCAAAGCTGAGTCAGGTTTCACCTCAGTCCAGGTTCCTCAAGACTTTATCCAGTCAGCTCTTAAGAGCTCCCAAAGATGAAGACTGCACCCAAAGATGGAGACTGCACCCAAAGATGGAGACTGCAGAGCCTCTCTTGGCAACGTATTCCACTGCCTGACTGTCCTTGTGGGGAGAATTTTCCCTTGTATTTTTTTTTTTTTTTGTTACAATATATGCCATTCTTTCTTGTCCTCCTACTGTACATCATTGCTGAACCTGCCCCATCTGCTTGATTTTCCTCTAGATTTTGGAAGGCTGCTATTATGTCACCCCAAAGCCTCCTCTTCTCCAGACTGAACAGTGCCTGGAGATTGTTCCCTCAGTGTCAAAGTTAAAAAAAAAAATTAATTCTCAGTAAAAGTAATGCAAATTCAAGCATTTATTGGGGAAGTGATGACCCTTAAGACAAAAGTCTACATAAAATTATACAAGTGGTCATGATTTGCAGGGCACTGATCTGTGAATGCTACTGGAAATTAGTATAATCAGAACTTTGAGAAATTAAACCCTATTCTTATACCAAGAAAAGCAATATATCTAATATATTAAATATATAAATATTTTAAATAAATATGTAATTTTTATATAATATATAAAATATATTAATATATTTTCCTGGGTGACTTGCTGTAGGTGACCCTGCTCTGGAAGGGGGGGTTGGGTTAGATGATTTTTTGAGTTCCCTTCCACCCCCTAACTTTCTATGATTCTCTAGTCCTGTGCTTACTGCAAGTGTTCTTATCAATTGTTGTATGAAATGCTCTAATAGGCAAATGGAATTAGCTGTCTGCCTACTGAGAAGTCATATGCTGCACTTCATTAAATGCATCAGGTGTACTCTAAAATAAAACCCGCAAAAAACTGCAAACCTCAAGAGAAGAAGGTAAATGAGTAACTCTGCTAGAAGTGTATTATGACATTGGTTTGTAAAAACAGTAATAAACTACGGGCAAGATGGACAAAAGACAGATGGGTAAAACTTCTAGATAATTTTAAAGACAGTTTCAATTATTTAGTTCATGGACCACTTGATATACACACCCAGGGGCAACACTAGACCTTTCCATAAGCATAGCACTAGATTTTCATTTGTACTAGCATATGGCAATATTTGCTAAATTGCCCTTCTACAACAGGGGCTCTATTTTATGAGGTAACATAACTTGTCCTTTTAATGTATAAAGTCATAAAGTAAAGAAATCAGTTCCAAGGCAAAGGGGAAGCCATTTACTTCAACCTAGGTAAGAACTGAGGTATCAAGCTGCACACATGTAAGTTACCACAAGTAGCAAATTAGGGTCACATACTACTTTGATTTGTGCCTGAGTATCACTGAAATTCAGTCATCCAAGATGAAGGTTATACATTTAATCTCTACATTACAGCCACTGTAGCAGTTGGATAGCCACAATTTATTATCAAACCCCACAATCAGTATTGAGTGAGTAGAGCTCCTGGAAGTCTCTAATGAGTTTATCTAGCACTGAGGAGTACATAATATGTCAATATAGTGACATAAAGTTGTCAGCCCTCACATCCATGGCCTAAGAAGGCTAATGGTGCAATTTTTCCAAGCAGAATTTACTCCTTAGATCTGCATTCTAACACTGAAGGTCCTGTCTTTAAACCTACTAATAATCTTAAGTTCACTATAGCTTGGGGTTTGATAATTCATTTAAGAAAATAGCATAACATCAGGAAGTAATGAAAATAATGACTACTCTCATCCTTTAGCAAGTCGACACCAAACAAATTGTTTTAAAATTGCTTAACAAATTCAAAGGCATTGAGTGTTTACACAATTAATGAGAAGTTTTACCTCCTTTCCTAACATTGTCCTTCCAGGGATAAATTCATCACTATTGAATTCCATTTGAATTCTTTTCATCTATCCAATTAAAGGATATGGCCCATGGACTGTTTTAGCAATATATCAGCTGTGTTAAAGCTACTTAATGATTTTGCAGTTTTCTTTTTTAAGTATGACTTTGCAGATTTTGGTACTTAACATTTCTTTAAACAAGACAGAAAGAGAGGATTGAGGTTGGGCTGAAAATGGTTCAAGGAGAAAGGGAGGATTGTGACTAAAATCAGGAAGTGTTGAAGGGGGATATGAAGGGATGAGGAGCTGTAACTGTGCTGTGTCTTTGTGGTACCTTTATATATTTATTGGGTTTGCATAAGTATCATGATAATCAAATGGTAATTTTCTGCACCTTTGATACATGTTCTACAAACACGCAGTGACAGTCACAACCCTGAAGGGCTTACAGTCTGAAGAGATAATGCAAATAAAGAGAAAAGTGCTCAGAGAGAACTGACTTGCCCAAGGCTACATTTCCAAGCAACACAAGTGTATTTTTACTCCTCTAGCTATTGCTTCATGCTATCTTTTCTAAAGCAAAATACAAAGCACAGCTAGGTTTTGTGCAGTTGAAAATAACCCAGTGAGATGTTCAGTGATGCTTTGGGCAAACTGACAGGTAGGTCTGCTGCTTCCTTTCTACTTGCTATTTGCATGGGCATGCCAGGGCATTTACTGGCAATTACTGCCAGGTGGTGGATAACATCCCAGAGATGAAGGTGATGCTCTCTTTCCTAGATGCACAACAGGTACATCAAAAGTGTTATAACGCAATACAGACTATCTCACTCCTTGGCATGCTTGCACCCTGACTCTAAGTCTTCCTGCTGGGGGTAGCTGTTTGTGTATTTTGCCTCAGCAGTTTCAGATCAGTTTTCTGCTATAGCTGCTCAGCTGAACTCCAGTTGCAGAAAGAGTAAATGGGCTAACCAGAGCCTCTTGAGGCTCCTCCAGAGCAGTCACCCATTCTAGCCTTGCTATCAGCACCTGCTAGGCCCACCCAGAGGAGAACAATGTTGATGAGACCTAGGATGAGATGAGAATAACACTTGTCATAAGGCAGTGAGGAGGCTGGGGAGACACCTGCTAGTCACATACCTGTTGTGCCCATATTCTGTCTGTTACAGTTGCTCAAGGAAAGCAAATAACTCTGTCTTGTTTTTCCTCAGCTGTTAACTCTGGTATCATGCTACGGCTGTGAAGTTCAGTCAGCACAGCATAGACCTTCAAAACCCAAGACTCAGTGCAGCTGTTCCACAGGGTATGAAGTTGCTGTGATATTCCCCCAATCTAATTGAACAGCACCCGTGTTATCTCCATGTCCTTTGTCTTGACAAGGAAGACTTCTTTTTAATCCCCAGATCAGCCTCACTAAGCAGAATGTAAACATGACTCTTAAAAAGCTAGTTCCCACAGCGAGTTCTCATTCATCTCTCATGCTGGTGTTCACTACCGACAACTCCTCTTCCATTATTCAAAGTTATTTCTGAAAAGACTCAAAACTGGGTTTTTACCCACAGGCTATTTTAGTACAACAGAAGGCATAAGACCTGTAATAAACTCACAGTTGTAACAAGGCATGATGTCTGCCAGGAGACCATACCCATTGCAGTTTTTTTCTTTTTCATCACTAAGAGTCCCACGTTACAAATAAACAGTAAGAAATAACCCCACAGAGGAAATTAAACACCTTCCCTTCCTCCCCATCCCCCTGCTTCTCCCTCCCGACTCATTTCTTTTCCACACATGCTGTGTGCAATGAAAGAACATGGAAAGGGGTGGAATCACACCCGTGCCGCTTCTGAACCTCAAACAATGTATCTCCTGGGGAAACAGATCTTCGTAAAGCATAAATAACAAATAAGAGCAATAAAATCTGCAAACACAAATCAGTAAACTACCGCTTTTCTTGCAAACCACGGCAAATCCCCTCCGTTACTCCGCATCCCCCGAAGGATGGACGAGGGGCTTTTGGCAGGAAACACGCTCTGCTTACCTTCATCATGCTGGCAAACGGGGGGTATTTCCCTCTCGGGGCCGCCGCTCCTTTCGGTCAGCGCTGCTGCTGCTGCTGCTGCTGCTGCTGCTGAAACCCCGCGGGCGGCCGAACCCCCGGGTGCGGCTGCGCGGGCTCCGGGCTGGCCGATCCTCCTGCGGGCTCTGCCGGGGCTGCTGCTGCCGCTGCCGCCGCTTGCGGGCTCCGATTGCATCAGCGGGCGNGCCGGGGGGCTGGAGGACGCCTGCCTCGCCTTCAGAAAGCTGAAGGGCTTGCTAGACATGGCAGGGACAGGCTGCGAGGGGTCTTGGGGATCCAGCCCACCGCCAGCACCTCTCCGCCGGGGCAGGTCAGCTTGCAGGGTCAGCCGTGGCTCGCTGCTAAAATGGCCCCGAGTCGTGCTCCGAGCCTGTACCGAGCAGGGACAATTACATGCTGTAATTTATACTGAGGATAAGACGTTCTTCTTAACCCTCTCCCTATACCAAGCATTAAGAAACTCATCGTTTTCAGCCTCTGAGTCATTTCCTCCTTCTCCCATCCAAGCTGACACACCAAACACCTCGCAGCCTGTCCCTGCCATGTCTAGCAAGCCCTTCAGCTTTCTGAAGGCGAGGCAGGCGTCCTCCAGCCCCCCGGCCACTACGTGCACAACTTCTGCCGAGTTCTCCAGCAATGGAAAGGAACGCAGGCGGGGCCCACACATCCCATTTTTGTTGGAGCTAGTTGGGATTGCCAGATGTTTCACAACGTGGCTTTGGGTCCTTCCCCTACTAACCAGAGCCTGGTCCGTGGTGAAGTCAGTGTGGCTGCACCTTCACAGCCCTTTATACCTCAGCTGGCCATCTTACAGCTGGCACGTGTTACTGATTTCTGTGCTCAGGTACCTGGCAGGCAGGGTCACCAGCTCCCAAAAACAAAAGAATAAACCTCAGAGGCTGATCTACTCTGCTGCTTGTGTCAAGGTAGCTGCCAGTGAAACTGCACAGAAGTAGTACACCAAAGCCAGGAATTTTTAAGAGAAAATCCCAGTGGTAACCACAGTGTGATGTTCACAAGGTACTTACTTTCATCTTTACCGATTTTACAGTTAAGCCTTTTCTTCCTTTACTACTGTTTTTTGTAAACGTTTTCCCCTTCTCATCTGCTTGAGAGTAATTGTAGAAAGCTGTTTCATCTCTGTGCTACTGCCAAAAGTCCCAGGCTCAGCTTTGCCTGACGTACGTGAACTATTCTGTCTTGTATAATGGCAGAGGTTGGTTTTAAATGTAAGTAGAACCCTGTTCCTGCCACTCTTCAGGCAAACAAGAGAATGCTATTTAGAAGAATTACAAAACTTTGGATTCCGAAGAAATATATTCCAAAATAAAAATTCATGTGAACAGTTGGATGTTCTAGTGGCTATTTAAGAAACAAGACAGATGAAGCAAAAACCAGGTGACAGAGAAGACAGCAAAGAAACACCAGACAGATACAACTCATCATTAGTGAACTCCAACTCAGTGCTCGTGAGAGCAACTCAATCGACTAGTGATGAATTACCTTCAGATTACAACCTCAACAGAGGAACAACCATACTGGGTCAGGCCACACCAAGTCCATTTAATTCAATATCCTGTCACTGACAGTCAACAACAGCAATGCCTACAGAAATGTTACAAGAACAGAATAAGCATGTAGAGGCACTCCACTAATGTGCTCCTTTAGCCTCAAGGGGTTTGTACCACAGCAGTTTCTTGAAAGATGGATTATTCAGGCTTAACAGTTGTTGGTGGATTTTTGTTCTATTAATTTGTTTCTTGAACCAATGTAAAACTTGGCATCTATGAGGTCTTGTATGAATGAGTTCACCAAATTTAGCTCTGTTCTGTATAGAAACACATAATTTTGGTTTATTTTGAACTTCCCACTTGAAAATTTCACATCACGCTCCCTTCCTCTAATTTGTGTGAACACAAATGAAGACCAAATTATTCATCCTCTGTGTGCCATTTGTGATTTTACTGTTGAATCCTCTGTCAGACATCTCCTTTTTTCCAGATGAAGAGTCCTAATCTTTTTTGTACTAATACAAGAAACGTTCTACACTCTTGAGCATCCTTGATTTAGGATGGGGACATGAGATACAGAAAAATCTAAAGGTAGATATGGTGACATGCATCTTGAATTTGCTTTTTTCCCCGTTTGTTTCCATGTATTCTGTCCCTAATTTGATCATTCCTGAGCATTAAACTGAACCAATATTTTTACAAACTATCCAATTCCAAGATTTCTTTCCTAAAAGGTAACAGGAAGTTCATAACTCACTGTCTACATAAATTAAGCTCTTTTTTTGCCATGTGCATAATTTTTCACTTTCAGACATTATTATATTATTTTGGCAACTGTGAACTGAATTTCATAAGGTCTTTCTGCAAGTCTTTGCAAATAGCTCTAGTTTGGCTGAACTGTAAACACTATTGCCCTGAAGGTTTTAAACTCATCAGGAAACTGTCCTATCTCTGTCTGCCTCCACTTCCCTACCATTTTCTCAATTGCACTGACCATCTCTCCTGTTTCTTATCTTGCAACCAACTAATGAAAAGAACCATAAAATCACCTTTCTTATGGGAGATTATTTTCTATGAGCCTTTGATAAGGGACCTTGTCGAGTCCTTTGGAAATCCAAGTAGATTGTACCAATTGGATGTCTGCATGTACATGGAATTCTCCAAAGACATTTCTAGATAGGCAGGTCAGGATTTCCTTTCAAAAAAGTCATGCCAAATCTACCCCTCAACATGATATTCATCCATATATCTTTTCTGCATTTCTTTTTACAGGTTATACAATTTTTCCAGACTTGGTTCAGTATCCTTGATCCCTCTAGCCAACTGAATGCAGTTTTACTTTTTCCAGAGCTCATTTTGTCAGTCTGAAGAGTATTGTGCTATGAGCCTATTTTCTTTTTAAAGTCTTTGCAGCTGTTCAGGCATTCACTACAAGAAAGATATTCAGGTGCTGGAATTTGTACAGAGAAGGACAACTAAGCTGGTGAAGGCTCTGGAGAAAAAGTCTTATGAGTAGCATGCAAGGGAGCATGCAACTGGGGAAAAAAAGGGGGGGGGGAAAGAGTCTGTGGAAAAGAAGGCTGAGGGAAAACCTTATCACTCTCTACAACTTACTGAAAGGAGGTTGTAGTGAAGTGGGGGTTGGACTTTTCTCCCAGGCAAATAACGATAGGAGTAGAGGGAAATGGCTTCAAGTTGTGCCAGGGGGGGTTTATATTCAATATTAGGAAAAATTTCTTCACTGAAAGGGTTGTCAGGCTGCCCAGGGAAGTGGTTGAATCATCTTAAAACTTAAAAGACATTTAGATGTGGTGCTTAGGGATATGGTTTATCACCAGACTCAGCAGAGTTAGGTTAGTGGTTGATCATCACTTGATGATCTTAAAGGTCTTTTCCAACCAGAACTATTCTATTTCTAATACAGATGCCTTTCAAGTTCTCCTTAAACTACTGCCAACTATTGAGGGACAAAGCAGAATTCATGGACTGGGCATAACTGAGAAATAGGAGAAGGAGAGAAAAGTGAAAGGACAAATTTTATCTCATGTATGGAAGATTTGTGCAAAGCCAAAACACCAAGTTATAGAATATAGTTTAAAAGACTTTTTCTTGGTAGTCGAGCTCTCCCTGAACTTGCAAATAAAAATCAAAAAAGACCAAAGCTCAGAAAGCTACAGAGATTATTTAAAAACTTCCACCTTGCTGCAACACACCAAAACCTGAAACTGCCGTGAGTAAATGTGCCATACAGACATATTTTTGCAGTGTTCTCTTGAATTACTTCAGTCTAGTTTGTATCAACTCATATGTCCTTATGTAACACTGCAGAAGTTATAATGAAAAGGACATCCACCTTACTGATTCAATCAGTTGTATTGATCCATCAACAATATCAATTTTCTACTTTCTGAATTTCTTTTTCATAAACCAGGCCATTTCTACAAGGCCATTCAACCAATTTCTACACTAGATTTTTCATTAATGCAAAGCATTCTGTCAACGCTTGACAGCATTGCCAAACTTTAGAAGTTTTAATGAGTGAATTTTTCACAGATAACAGAGAGCTAAGTAATTTTTATGCTGTGACTCCAAAATGCTTCCACAACTTCTAGAGATTGACAAGGTGAATAGAAGCACTAGGGGCAGATTATCTTTGTAGTGTGTCCACAAAAAACGATGATTAATATATTTCATTCCTTTTGCTGTTCTGCACAGAAGCTGTGCAGAAGAGCACAGTATTTGTCTGCTTGCTCTGGGCTCCTGAGTAGAATATTTGCTAAAGACCGAGGGGGTTTCAATTGTGCACATTATACAAACCAGAACTGAATAATCTCACTTTTTAGCCACAGAACTATGAAGAACTACTGTTGGGAAAATGAAAAGGCTCTATGATATGAAGCCAAATAGGGAGTTTTGTAAGAAGCAGCTTGCATAATTCCGTAATTCTACACGGAATGAAAGACAGAAGCCCATAGCTTGATACAGAACAACTAAGAAGGTAACTGCAGAACATGATTTCCCCATAGCTGCTTTGCAGGACTTGGAATACAGATGTGGAAAGATTTTAAAGAGGGGTGAAGAAAGACCTATGGATGAGAATCAGATTGGTGTTGTAGAAATTTCTTATTAAAAAATAAAGAAGTATGATATGTGTATGTGTTTATACAAAATGATGGGAGAAGCTAAAATAATAAGCCTTACACTCAGAAAACAATGTTTGCAATTACTCGTCTTCATTTTGGAAAAGGAGACAAAAGAGAATTCTTTGTAGAAACATGAAGACACAGTTGCCCCTCTAATAGTCACAGGTACACGTTACCTCACGGAAGGGCTCCAGGTTTCAGTGGATGTTATTAAGAGAGAAATAATATTTCTTTTTTGTGTGTGTGTGGCAGCACCTTTTCCTGGTGCTCACTCAATTTTTCTCCCTCCTTGAACATACCAATTCTGCTGTGCATGGGCTCTGCTGTTAAGTGGATTAATAACATGATCTGGGTTTAAAAAATACAAAACAAAACAAAACAAGAACAAAAAAACCAAAAGCAAAACAACAAAAAAAAGGGGGAAGGAAATATTCATTATAGATTGTAAAGGCCAGTAAGTGCCTAAGCTGGCATCCTCACAGAGAAGTAGACTGCATAGTTACATTCTCATGAAGATAAAGGGGAAAGTGGCCACACAACACCTGAAAATCAGGAAAACACTAAGAAAAAGGCTGAAAGAAAAAGACTTGCATGGATACGGGTGATTGGAAACAAACAAACACAGCATCCCCTGTTCTTTCCTTCCCAGCCGCTAGGGAAACAGCATTTTACACACACTTCCTAAATAAATACTTTGTGAATGCGCCACTTATTTCTGCCCTGAGAGGCAAGAAAAACATCATGCTGTGAGAATTAACTAAGAATACAGCTTATTTCCAACACGTCTTTCATATTTCTCTTTCCTAGCTACTCACCTCTCCTCTCCACCTCCTCAGCAGGGCAGGCCTCTTCCCCACAGGCCTCTTCCAGAAAGTTCTGGGCCACCACTCCACCCCCACAGCCCTGCCAGGCTAGGGCTGGCTGCCTTCATACCACAGAAGAAAGATAAAGTGTTGGTATCAAGTTTCTGAAGCAAAACCTTCAGAAGGCATTTGACAGAAGCTGAGGTGTCCCTGAGGCAGGGCTGGGGCTATGGGGTGACGATGCCGCAGGGGGTGGCAGCAGATGGGGGACGGGGACAGGGTCAGGTGCAGGGATCCCCTCAGCTGGCACCAGCTGAGGCTTAAAACCACCTGAATCCTGAGTTCGCATCAAAATCAACCTTCACTTTTGAAGGGAAGTGCCATGGTTCCTCTCTGGATGATTTTCCCCAGGCTGAGATAACTTCTGAGGTTTCATAATGAGAAAATTCCCCCACTCAGGTCTGCAGCTGTAGAAGAGAAGAAACACTCCATATGTTGGGCTGTTGTGGCTTTTTTTTGGAGTGGGGGAGCAAGTTGAGGATAAATCTTTATGTAAGTTACATCATTAATGATGAAAGCCACTTGGCCAGGCTCCCTGCTGAACTACTTGATTTCAACAGGAAAGTTAAATCGATATACTTTTAAAGACAGACTGCTTTTGGGGGGTTTTTTTTGGTTGGTTTTTTTTTTGGCATTTTGGACCCAAAACGCCTTTTATTTCAAAGCAGGAGAACTACATGGCAGAAACCAACAGGAAATCTTGATTCCTCCAATGTTAATGGAAGAGCTTTTTGCTTCCCTCCTGGAAGGAGGGAGGCAGCAAGGCAGCTGGGCAAGCAGAAAGCCTGCTTTCCCAATCTCCAAATTACAACTCAGCTGCTTCAAATCCTGCCAGCTGAGTGAGGGGCCAAGGAACAGCTTTTCGGCAGGAATAGCTCTCTATAAAAGGTTCAGCATCAGCTTTGTGTTTTAAAGCTGCAGTGCAGTTCCCTGGTCTAAATTAAATAAAGCTTTAAAAGTACACAAGGCCTTTTTTTTTTATCCTACTTACTGGACCCCAAACTGTCAGCTCATTGATAAAAAAAAAAAAAAAAAAAGCCTCCGAAGCAAAGCATAACCGTGCACTGGCCTTGGGGGAGAGGTGTATCCTTTAGGCAGCTGTTTCCTGAGCTGGCAGCTGGCTAGGCCCTTCCCCAAGAAGAGATAGACAAAATATTCTATACACATCTGAGAGAAGGCTCTTGATTGCTTGCCCTACCTAGTCCTCATTGGGGACATCAACTTCCCACATGTGTGCTGGAAATGTAATACAGCAGAGAGGAAGCTCCTAGACTGTGTAAAGGATAACTTCCTGATGCAGCTGGTGAGGGAGCTTACTAGGGAAGGCATCCTCTGGACCTGCACCTTATCGGCAGAGGTGGGCTTGGGAAGGATGTGACCATCGGAGGTTATCTTGGGCATGCTAGCCATGAAAAGATAAAAGTCTCCATTTCTAGAGAAGTCAGGTGGATAGTCAGCAGAACTGCTACCTTAGACATCTGTCAGGCAGATTTTGGTGTGTTTCAGAGACTGGTCAACAGAGTCTCCTGGGAGGCAGTCCTGAAGGGCAAGGGATTCCAGGAAGGTTGGACATTCTTCAAGACATTTGGTTGCAACTCGGGGAAAAAAGGAGAGTTTATGGCCTTTGAAAAAAGGTGCAAGCCACTCCGGATGACTGCAAAGATGGCATGAGTCTATGTGGGGAGAAAATGAGAAGGGTCAAAGCCCAGTTTGAAATCAATCTAGCTGCAGCTGACAGAGATAACAAGAAATGCTTCTATAAATATATTAACAACAAAAGGAGGACTAAGGAAAATCTCTCTCCTTTATTGGACGCAGAGGGAAACACAGTCATCAAAAAGGCTGAGATACTCTAATGCCTTCTTTGCCTCAGTCTTTAGTAGTAGGACCAGTTGTTAGCTGGATACCCAGTACCCTGAACTGGAAGACAAGGCCTGGGAGAAGTTTGAAGGCCCCATAACCCAAGAAGAGATGGTTAATGATCTGCTGCACCACTTAGATATACACAGATCTATGGGACCAGATGGGATCCACCCAAGTGTATTGATGGAGCTGAAAGAAGTGCTCACCAAGCCACTTTTCACCATTTACCAGCTGTCTTGTGTAACTGTGGGGTCCCAGTAGACTGGAGATTGGCAAATCTGACCCCCATCCACAAGATGGGCCAGAAGGAGGATCCTACAGACCTATCAGTTTGACCTGGGTGTCTGGGAAGGTTATGGAGCAGACCATCTTGAGTGCCATTATGCAGCACATGCAGGACAACCAGGTGATCAGGCCCGGTCAGCATGGTTCATGAAGTGTAGGTCCTTTTTGATGAACCTCATCTCCTTCTATGACAAGGTGACCCTTTTAGTGGATGGGGGAAAGGCAGAAGAAACTTCTTCACTGAAAGGGTTATCAAACACTCTTAAGAGGCTGTCCAAGGAGATGGTTGAATCACCATCCTTAGAGGTGTTTAAAAGACACGTAGATGTGGTGTTTAGGGACATGGCTTAGCACAAGACTCAGTAGAGTCAGATTAATGGTTTGACACAATGATCCTAAAGGTCTTTTTCAACCAGAACGATTCTGTGATACTAAACATGGACCTGCTCAGCCTGTGTTGTGTCACTGGGCATTGCTCCACTGTCTGCCACAAGCCTGGAACAGACTGCCCAGAGGGCTGTGGAAGCTCTGTCCATCATCAGAGCCTTATTGGAGCAGCCCTGGACAGCCTCTGCTCTGGCTGGCCTTTGGCCAGATGATCTCCAGAGATCCCTTCCCACCCCATCGAATCTGTGATTTGCCATACGAGGAGATGACAGGAGAGCTTTCCACCACAGACTGCGTTCCTCAGCAGGAGCAGGGGGGCTGCCTTGATTCTGTTTGTGCCAGAGACTGTCAGGCTGTGACAGTCCCGCTGACACTGCATTTCACAGAACCATCACAGGTGAAAAAGACCTCTAAGATTACTGAGTCCAACCATCAGCAGTGTCCCATCAGCAGCCACCCAGCCACCAACTCAAGGGCCTCCCGTGTTCCTGGGCTCATTGTCCTGCCCCACAGGAGATGGTCAGGGGGTGAACTCTGTGGTTCTTGCTTGGTCAGATGAGCTACCTGGCCCCATGCCTGGCATGGATGGGGACCTCTGCCGGGATCAGCTCCTTGACACATGATGGTCTCCAGAGGACTCGTGAACTAATAGCACTCTTTTTTCCCGGAATAAACTGGGATGTCCCATCCCAGGCTTAAGGCTTGTCCCCTCATCAAGTCCCAGCTCCTCCACATCCTCTGCCTGTCAGAGGAGCAGTAGGTCACTGTGGCTCCATGTGGCTTTCCCAGAATCGCTTGGTGGACCTGTCCCGTTGCCGCTCCCCATCACGGGAACTCCCCCTATCCCTGCTCCACTAGCGTCGTCTGCTGTGGTGGCTCCATGAGTGCTCCCCAAGAGCTCGGCCCCTACTCCCATGGATCTGGGCGGCTCCGGGCCTTTCTCTTCCCCGTGGCTCCCCCTGGTGGCTCCGGAGCGCCCCTCGGGCGACCCTCTCTGTGACCTCCCCGGCCGCAAAAGTGCCACTGCGGACCCGAACAGAGGTTCAGAGCCAGGTACCAAAAAAAGCGAAAGACGGTGAGGGGGGTTACCCATATTTTGCCCGTATTCAGTTACGCTTGCACTTCGATTATAAACATCTTGGCTGCTGGATCTTAATGACATCCACGCTCCTATCCTGAACAGTAAGCCAAGCACCGTTGTGGTTTCAGTGGAGACATGGTTGTACAGGGTAAGTCAACTAGAAACTCGATGCTTTTATGTGCTTTTGGCATCATATGCAGCAAGATACTTCAAACCTGTATATTTTTACAGGACATCCATCACATTCCCCAGCAAAGTGTTACTACCACTTCAATGAAAAAAAGGTTATCTGCTTGGCAGTACACTGGAACACAGATGCCTCTCAGCAAGAATACCTCCAGACATGCACTGCACTAGAGCAGGTAAACTCAAGACACATTATAGAGTGCTAAAACCCACATAGATGCTTTTCTACAGGGAGATTGTAAACAGTATCACAAATTACCACTCCTAACACTTAATTTGAGATAATGAATTCCTCACCAAATTATTTCACATCAGCCCTGTTATTTTTCTGGAAATTTCTACATACTTGAGGAGGATGCTTTAGCGTGTCATAATTGCACTGAAATTAGGCTTGGTGAGGGATTACAGCAGCTGCAGAGTCTCTTGATTGGACTGAGCATGAGATCCACGTTCTTCTGAAAGATGATTTAATATGCCAAGACCAATACTAGAGGTATAAAGGTCAGAACAAATGGACCTCAAAGACAAAATTCTTCTGGGCAGGTTGGTCTGGTAACAACAATCTGAAGGGTAGAAGTAACAGCCTAAGTAAACCAGGATATGGTAGCCAGAAATAAGAGACAGGAGTCCCAGGGTTGTATCTGGTTGGTAGCCATTAATATCTGAAGAGACAGCAGAGATACACATACTACATTTGGTTTAGGGATGTTGACTCTACTTTCAGTCCTGATAATCAAGTAATCCAGAAAGGCAACAACTAGATTCCTATAAAGACTTGCCTGTCACATCTACTGTAGAGACAACATTCCTTTCTTTACAATGTTTTTGACACAGACTCTAAACTAGAGTGGTACCATATTTTGAGCAATAAGAAAGTCAAAGAACTCCTGGTTAATACATGGCAACTGTTCACTCAAAGTAACCAGACAGGAGCTACACACAGGCCCCTGAAGTTTCAGTTAATTCCTCAAAAAGGAGACAAGGTAGTTTAGCAAAAGAAATCCTTTTCCTACTTAACTGTGATTTCCACACTTGGTTGTGGTATGTTTGAAACTAGAACCTGAATAACTAGGGGGATGTTTATATAAAAAGGCTTATTATATGGAAAAGAGGAAACCTTTCCACTTTAGACTAATCAGACCCCATTTACCATGAAAGTCACAACAATGGAAGACTGCAAAGCAGTAACAGCATGCACTACCTAACCTTTGGAAAGAAAAACTTGTCAGAACACTTTCTGCAAATGTGTTTGCAAAGAGACACAAAGACAAATTATAGAAAAAGGTACCCATTTATTCAAGGTATGACAAGGATATTTACAGTATTCATTTGCTCAGAGTAAGATCCATCCTTTTGATTTTTAAAGCAGCAATTATAAACCACATTTAAAAGGAGAAATGTTCTAAGCATGTTTCTGTTAAAGTTATTTTTTACAATGACAGAAACACTTTAAGGCTAAGTCATTTTGACCTTTGCTGCGACCAACATTTATCTCGGCAAAACTGTCTCAAAGACAACATTACCTCCAGGGGTAAAGACTATGCTAAATTCAACATACAGTTTTGTTCCCTCAGATGCTTCTCACAACAGTTCACATCTGACAAAAAATGACATTTGATTTAAAACAGGTAAATAGAAGTGAGATGACCTGCCTATATTCTGGCATTTCAGAGGGCTAAGAGATCATATACGGCAACGCATTCATCACTTCTGAAAAATACAATTAGATTTCTTGTTGATGAAGCACTTCTGCTTCCAAAGCAATTTGCTTTCTGTCAAGAGCTCCATGGTCATGCAGTGCAATCCTTCTTTCCCATCACATTATTTTTCAAAGACAAGAACAAAAATCTTCAGGTAGCTGACTTCTAATGTAAATGATAAACACTGTCTCCTTTGAACACTATTTGATTCCCACAGCACAGACTAGTGCTCTACCAAAGCAAACAAGCCAAGTTTGCTAAACTGCTGTAGTGTTACTCTATAGTCATGTTAACACACAACAGACCTACAGAAGCAGTTTAAATTGGTTCATCTCTTGAGGTAGAAGCCACAAGTCTTACTTAGTCCTGTTTGTAAACTCTTACCACACATGACATCAGGCATATATAGCCAATCTTTGTCATTTATAAAATAAACCCATTGATTTTTCAGATGCTGTTCATTGTAAGCATTGGCAATTTTTTTTAACTGAATAATTTTCTTCCTGTTTGAGAAGGAAGAAAATTACATGTCTGGAATAATAGATTGTGGCTATTTATACATTTGTAATGAAAAAAAAACCCCAAACCCCACATCTTACATAAATAAACTTTTTAGCAACTTCCAAAAGGGTTGGTATATGAAGACTCCTCTTAACTTTAAAATTAGTTTGGAAAATACCAATTTTAACTGCATAGTGAAGGAAAAAAAAACAAACAAACTACAAAACACCACACCACAAACCAAAACAGTAATTGGACCTTCAAGACTACATAACTACTTGATATAACAAACATTGCATTTTGGTAATTTTTTTAGGTTTACATTTAAGCAAAAGAAAGTTGAAAACAACAGAAACTCCCAAAGTCTGCACATACACATTTACATAATAATCATGTTTTGTTAGATGAGGACACTATGTAGCAGAACCTATTGAAAGTGCACAATGTTTAACATTCCAATAGAAGCAGAAACATGACCCTTTGGGGTCGTTAGTAGGGGACATTTATTCCAAATTAGCAAAGATCTTATAGCAAAGTCATTGCTGTGACTGATACATTTTAAGTTATTTGAAAATAACCCAGCAACAACTTACAAAACATATGGAGATTGGCACTTGATCTTTAGTTAGCCCCATTAGTTCAATTTTCTCCCCAGAGACTCACATACACAAAACTTGACATCTTCATTTTATTACAGTAAAAAATAAATCTGTAGTTCCAGAGTAAACAAAGAAACTTTAGCTTTAAACTATTTAAAAACAAAGGTTCAAATTTTGATAAGATACATTTCATAGGGTTCATGTCAGCACCTTAACCAAATGCATTTTTTTGAAAACTAAGAACATTTCACAAAGTTTTCATGTTAGTGACAAGGGGCTACATTCTCATTGGGATGCACGTGTAACATGACTCAAGGAGAACAAACCAGAAGGAGTGCAAGTTGGGTTCCAGAGTTCCCTGTTGAGCTGTACATGTTCAGATCCACCATTTAAGACTGAAGTTATTAAAGATTGAAATTTTGCCTATTCCAAAATGGAAGGCAAATACAATCAACTTACATTTGGCTTTGAAACATTAAGGTAACAATGTTTGATTTCAGCCACACATTTACAAAAATGCTTACAGAACCGTGTAAGGTTTCCTTTTTTTGCCATAATACACAAAGATGAATCGTCATCTTAACCTTCATGCAAAGATGCATCTCTTCTTACACAAGAAGTTTTCTTTGATTTTTTTGGTTTTTTTGCACTCTGAGCATTGCAAGCAGAGGGCTGGATAAGTTTGGGTCACCCTTAAAGATGTAGGCCTGTTTACTCTACCGGACCTTCAAAATAAGGAGGTAAAGTACAGGCACCATTAATTCCACAAGGGTTCATTGCTTCTAGCATGTTCACCAAAACAACAAAAACAGTCTTGAACAGTTGTAACATGGGCTATTCCACGACTTTTCCCTCTTCAGTTTACTTCTTGAACTCTGGAGTTACTTTCCTAGAAGCATACTTGCTGAGCTTCTTTTCTAATGTATATTGTTGACTATACATTTTAATTTAAACTGTTATGTAAAGAATGTAACAAGCTTTTCCTTTGTACACAACATAATCTTTGTGCTGAGTATTCTTCAAAAGGATTTTATAAATAATACAGTAAGTTTAGACTCAGTCTTCTGCCCTCTTGTCATTATACCATGTTGTTGCTTTCTCCAACTTTATCTACAAGCTGTAGAAAAGGAGACAAAAAAAGTTTTAGGCTGGATGACATTAATGCACAAAGTTACTCTCAAATATTACTTGCTAATTGCAGTTAGTATGCAGCTGAAAATGAGTCAAATAGTACTCACCAAGGTCTCATGACTTAAGTTTGTGAAAATTAAAAACTTTACACTGCAATTGTGTTTCTGCATGATATGTTTTTCTCATATAGACATTAACAGTGCAACATGAAGATGCAACAGAATGAAAAAGGAAATAGAAGAATGCAGGTAACACTGCTAGCTTAATGATTAAAACAAAACAATACAGTATCAGCCACACATGCATTAGTAGACCAAATAAGATATTTCAACTGACCATTACTGTGGATTCTCTTCTGAGCCTACGTGGGCTTTGAATAAAACATTAACAATTATCTTTTTAAAAGAAGATTTAACCCCATTGAGATCAAATTAAATGTGACTAAGATCAATTGACAAATGAAACATTCAATTGATCAGGAATGACAAGACAGAACTTGGCGTCAGATTGGAGTAGGTGATCTTGAACACTACTTTTTAAAAAACAGATTGTAAACATCGAAGTTATATTCCCTATTAATTTTTTTAGTAGTAGCTATTAAAACTTGCTTTCAAAACTAGGGTTAAAAATATTGTGTTAAAATACATACAGAAATTAGCACAGTAAAAGTAGTTGACTGAAAACACCCTAGGTTACCATCTTTCTGGCACCTTTTAATTGTCTTCAAATGCCTGGGTATTTGGTTAAAAAAACAGAAAACTGCATTCGAAAAAACAAATTTTGGTAGATAGCAAGACATAGTCTGGTGCAGTGGACTGCACATCTAGCGAATGATTATGCATCATGTGAGTCTCTGGATTCACCATCCAAGCTACACCTTAACATTGAACTGAACTGTTTGCTTTTAAAGGCCACTTTTCATAAGTACACACACAAATACTACACAAAGAAGAGTGGAGTCCTCCTCATCCTACGGACAGGAGAAGAGGCACAGAACAGTGACATGATTTGCCTCTCTGGTCACCTAGGGCAGTGAAGCAGGAAGCTGAACCCCAGTGTTCAGTGTCATAATCCAGGACTCTGTCCACTTAAAACATGTAAGTTTTATTTAAAACTTCTGCAAATGTGTCCTTTAATTCCTTTTACATCTAGAGGGAATGAAGGCTATCTGTATGGTGCAACAACTATACAAAAACACACTAAGTCAATGTTCTAAATTGTATTTGCTTTATTTTTGATGTATTTCTACTACTGTGGTAACAATGGGATAAAAAACAGCACAAACTTCAGATCTTGCATGAAGTACCAAACACTTACCGAGCTTATACCAGGTAAATTCAAGAGATATCCAAGAACTGGAACTCTTCTAATAAAGCCAACCACCACAGGAAAGAACCCCCTTTAAGTAAAATATCAGAAGATCGTGTTAGTTTTCATAATTAAACTATTCTTGTATTGCTATGAAATTAAGAACTACAAGGTATTTTTAAACTAAGATTACATGTCTTTTAGCTTGTTAACAGCACATTAATTTTACCAAATAAGATAGTCAGCAGAGAAAGGAAAAAAACAACCCAAACTAGGAAATAAGCACCTAATTTTTAAACTTAGTTTTCTTCATAACTGGTGGCCTAAGTCAGCTCTTCAAAAAATAAATAATACCAAACTTTGTCAACAGAACTCATGTTCCCAATTAACTTATCAAAATTAATAGATTTATTCTGAGATTCTTTTCATACTATAGGAAACACATTCTTGCCATACCCAATGTAAAAGCATCTTAAGTTAATTCTGAGTAACTGATTTTGAAAATGTATATGGTACTCCTTAACTAAAGTACTCAACTCTGTCATGCTTCATTTTCTTATTTGCCACATTTATGTAAAACTAGGAATCTGAATTATGAGCCAGGAGATGCTGCTCAGCACAGCTGCTATGGTGTGGCCCACTTCACCTCTGAAGGAAGACAACAAATTTTCTATGGCAGTATCTCAGTTATTTGCAGTCAACTACAGCAATTCAGCTGCTGGTGGCAACCCGAGTCCTCTTGTTCCTTGCATAGAATAAGGATTAACATGTAATGAGACCCCAGCTGCAATGAAACTGTAGTTTCACAAGTTACCATCTTTTTCACCACACCGTATAATTTGCTGGATAATATAAATACCAGCCAGATTTTATTCCAGGAGATTTACTTCTTTAAGATTGGCTCATTTCAGTGGTCCAGTAAATTGTGATACAGGGCACACAAACCACTTGTAACAGACTAAAATAACTGGTGTAGCCAAGAATAAGGAATAGTCAGTGTAGGCAGAACAATACTGTTAGCCATAACTTTGGATGCCTGTAATCTGAACAAGGTTTCAAAAGCAGCTGAGGGTACAAGACACTGTCCCAAAATAGCCTTCTCCACTGAATGCAATTCTCTCATTTGTTTTAAGTTTCCTTGATCACTAGTACCTAACAGTTGCTTTGTGGACAACAGGGGCTCTGCAATTAGTGCTCCAGGGTGTATGAAAGGTGACTGTGTAAAAGTAGTCTATATATGCAAGACAACAACCCATATTTCAGAGGGATTTGGATATCTAATGGAATTGGTTTAGTGATCTAAAAATCAAGAGACTGAAAAAAAGCAAAATACAGTGGTTTACATTTGAACGACCTTAGTCTGAATTGAAGTAAAGTTACTACAACTGCTAAATTGCTCATGATAAATATAAAGGTCCTGGTAATCCATGTGACTAGAACCACTAGAAATGCCCATCCTGACAACATACTGCTCTAATAAAACCACAGGTGCATAAGATGATCTGTGGTATTTCCTGTGCCTAAGAAAATGAGGTATTTAAGAGACCAATGACAACCAGGAAGGTTTGTGTTATTGAACCAATCAGGGAATCATACAAAATGATTCACGAGGAAAGTCTCAATTTTTAACTTCTTCAAAAAGGAGGGAGTTACCAAAAATCACAATAATGGTTGAAATTAACACAACTGTAGCAAAACAAAAAACTGTTTAGAGTAGTAACTAGCTAGCACTGCAGCAAGGAATTTAGATTAGGAGAACTATCAAGCACTAGAAAAGGTAGCCTAGAGACATTTTAAATTAAAATAGGTCATGTAAACATTCACTTGTGGAATCATTTATCCCTTGTGGATACTTTTCTGAATAAGGGACAGTACTAGTGATCTCCTATAATCCCTTTAACATCATATTACCCTGACAGCTCCTGGCAAGAACCAGTAGATAATTCATAATCATACCTGCCTAAACATAGTAATTTCTAATTCTTCTGAGATGTTTTAAAAGCAGGTGTAAAATACTGTGATTGTCAAGAGGCCTGCAGTGATGGAGTCCAGAGTAACACAGAGTAGAACATTTAGAAGCTCATATTAAAGGCACAATTAAGACTTCTAAAATACTCCTAAACTAAATACAGGACTAATGTACAATTTTACTGAGTGGAAAGAAAGAGTGATTTGAGAACAGTGGTTTGATTTTGACTAAAAGGAACCATATTATTTAGCCAGAAGCTGAAAACTTTGGAAGTACTTTAGGGGTACATTAATGGAACAGTCTCCATCTGAACAGAAGGTCACGAACAACTCGCTTCTTTCTTATTAGCATATTGAAGAAGTCAAATGTCTCATAGTGAAAGCTTATGTATCAAGATTCCTATTAAAAAAATAAGAATGATCATCTTTCTTTAATTCTGTCCAGGTAATGGTAACCATAATCATCAGTTCTGACTATACTAGGGCAGAAGTGTAATGCAACATGGCAGAAAACATCTTTTCACTGGGCTACCATTGTAACAAAACGGTAAGGTTACAGATACAGGATGTTGGTAACTGCTTATTTTGATCCATTTCTTGAAGAACAAACTCTGCACCGAAAAATATTAAGTATCCAAGTTGCCTTTTTAATGAGGAAATATTTAAACCTTGCCCTGTTTGCAGTTTGTGGTCCCAGATATTTTTAATTTTTAGATTTCTGTTAAACATAAACCATTACCAATTAGCAGATACAACAAAATCCTTATTAACTTTCTACCTCTTGATAGCGTGAATCAACAGCTTTACATAAAATCTATCAAAAGCAAACATTTAAAGCATGCTGTTTTGTCTGCTGTAATACAGCAACACTAAACAAATATATTTACTTCCAAATACAACAATATGGAAAGGTATTCTGAAACAAGTCTTACCTGAATAATAGGAAGAACCCATAAATTTCAAGGATCATTCCCACTAAAGGCCAACCAATGAGAACTATGAGCACACCACCCAGGAAAAAGCCCGTTGCTTTCATTTTATGTTTTTGAAAGAAGAATCTAAATGTCCTTTCTAAACCAATAACAAAAGACAAGCCAGCCACAAATAAAACCTGGAAAAGACACAAAAAAATAAGAAAGAAAAGAAAAAAAATCTATTTATATTCCCAAGTTTAGGATGTAAACATAAAAATATTTTACAAAATTAGGCTCCATTTCTTGCACAGCTTCTTTTAATACCAAGAGATACAGTTAGGTGGCATTTAATAGTAATTTTATTTTGTAATGCCCACCTTAAAGCATTTGTAGTTAGCACTCAAAATTCTCCTCTCAGCTGCTTTGAAGAGTCTACCTGTGTGGTCTCTGACAAACACACACCATGTCAGAAGACATGGTGATAACAGCTATCTGGCTGGTAACATAAATATGATCCCTATCCACAAGCAGTGCTGAAGCTTAGTATCAATGACAGCAAAGGTGCCTAAAAACTGAGAACACATCTTCCAAAAGCACCTCAGTTCCAAACGATGAACATCTTCAATCGCTTGTACTGATCTACTGAACACTGCAAAGCCAAAAAAGGATTAACAGCTGAAGAGTACCATCAGTTATCTAGTGGTGGTTTTGGCTGCTGTGTGTGGTGTGGTTTTTGTTTTGCTACCTGTGTATAGTGTTCCTGCTGTGCATTAATTCCTCTGTGGATTGAACACTGTCACACTAAGTCTCAATCAGTTGGAGCTACTTTTAGTCTCATTCAGCAACAGCACTTGTAAGTATTTCAGCTTGTAAGCATACATCTGGGTAACATTTTTACTGAAAAAAGGATTTTACTCAAAACAATAGGTGAAATTGAAGTTCTGTAAGTTACTTAATGAACCACTTTCTTACCACTTTTCCCCCTTTCTAACCATTTTTTATTAAAGTCTCTATAAGAATACTGTACCGTTTCTTGCATTATCTTTGATAATTACCTTTGGTAACACACAGCCTGTCACTGACCCTTCCTACTTACACTTTCATCATTTTCCCTAAACATCATCTTGTATATCCACCTTACAATAGGAAAATATAAAATAAGAATTATTTTTTTTTTTCATTCTTCCACTATGCACTTCATTGATGGTTGCACTGCTTCAACTAATGTACCCTAATTCAGATATCTGCTTTTATATTTTCCCTCAGTGAATCTCAGTATTTGCCTCTGCTGCCACAGATGAAATTGATCAGTTTTGACCAGAGACTTTAAGGCATCAGCAACAGGGGATGCAAACCTCTATCAGCCTGTGCTCTTGGCTGGCTGGCAAAGCTGAGAAGAACAGAAGTACAAAGATTAGCACATTCAGAAGATACCTTGTCATTTTATAGTTGCTTTGGATTGGGAATTTTGCATATCAGGACTAGGAATTATTTTCTATATTGTTTTAAGTGAAAAGTTTGATTTGGTAAAACCTGAAGATACTAAATCTCTCTATGAAGGGTGACTGGTTCTTCTACCAGAAATTCTTACTTCCTTTTTTCCTCATAAAGCACAGCAAAGGTACATTTCACTTAGTCTTATCTAAATAGATAAAACTGACAGTTATCTTACAAGATCACAAAAAGAAAGTGTTAGTAATGACAGAGAATCTACAAATCTTATTTGCAACAGCATTAAAGCTGTTGAACAAGTGACTTCTTGTCTGACATACCTACTGCTGGCTGGGCCAGGAGGTATGGCATTCAGACTTAAGTGAGATGCTCTAATTTTAATCAGAAAAAGTTATTCACTGAGAATAACTTCCTCTATACCAAACTGTCACAGTATCTTTCTTTTGTGATCCAGCTATGAATTGGCATTATACTGTTTTATTTTCAGTTTATTTTAATATTTACTGAATTATAAGCAATGCAGTATCTAAGACTAAACAGCAGTCACTTACATTTCCAATAGCCAAAAGAGCTTTGTCAAAGAAGAGTATCATTCCAAAGAAAAGGAAAAACACTCCAAAGCCTGTAAGTCCCATTCCAATCTCTGAAAAAGAAACACATGTAGGCATGTAGCAAAATCAGACACCAGGAAAAACTCATGCATAACAATTGTGAACACCTTCTAATGTCCAATCTACAGACATTTAAAATGTATAGAAAACTCATGGCCACCTAAAATATTCCCTGACTGCACATATACAGTAAGCCTTGTAGACACCAATTAATTCACTAACAGACAGAGACCTTCAGAAGCTGCTTATTAAAGAGAAACAACAAACAAACAAACTTACATGGAGCTCTATACTGAAATTGCCTGTAATAAAAAAAGCACTTACACATACACACACACAGCAAAGACATCCCTTCTGATGTACTGCTATGTCAGTATGGAGAAAAGGACTGTTTTGTGAACAGATAATGAAACTGGTTCCCATTTGCAACTTTTATCCCATTATGCTTAACACAGCAAGGTTAGTATGCTGGTTCTTTCCATCCTTCTGAGAGCTCACATTCCACCTCTCACAGTCCCACTCCCTTCAACTTCTGTATTGAACACAATACAGATCAGTGCTGGAGGCTCTTTCCAAGCTATACAGGGACTGATGGCTATTAAACACTAGCTTAAATCTCCAGCCAGCTGCCAGTTTTCACAAAACTGAATATATTTGCATTCTGCTTATCTGTGGAGTTGCTCAAGGAATATTGGGAAGGCAGGAGCAGGAAATACCAAGCTATAATTAAAGCTATCATTTGGCAATAGCTTAAGAAGTACCATGAAAACCATACTAAAAATACATCTTACTTTTAAAATCAAACCTATAAAGCCTTCCCTATAAAGCCTTCCTTTGACTTTCATGCCAACCAAATAGGAGAGAAATAGTGGGAACAGCAGCAACACAGCTGCAAAATGCATGCACTCACCCTTACATTATTGCTATTCCGTGACCAGAGATTTTAGAGAACAGCTAGTGAAAACAGCCAATGCCACAGACAGCTGGCAGCCCAGTTTGTGTCTGTGTGTATATAAATATATATGGATATTGAGATCTCAGTAGTTTTGTATAGTCCATCCAGAGACAAATGACAACGCCCACACACACCATCACTGCTGCTTTTAGCCAGATCTACCTAAATGTCTTTCAGTTCCACTTTTAATGGCAATGTAGACCTAGTTCATCCTTTACTATTGTCTGAAGAGCTCAGAAGCAATAAAGTATCATTCTGCCTCCTTCTGAATTTGGATTTAGTTATTGCTAAAAAATTTCAAAAGAGCTCAGTGTACAGATTTGTTCCAGCACCACTGAGCTTGCCTAACTTCTGCACGGCTGTGGGCAGCATGGTGTTACCTCTGCAGTTTTACAATACTGTCTGAAACGTTAAACTTTGCTATCAGCAGGTTAACCACACAGAATTAAAGCTAACAAGTAACCTGCCACAACTGATTTACTGCAGAAAATCAACACTCATTTAGAATGAAAAATGGAATCGCAAATTGTATTTTCAATGATCCCACTGACAGAAGGCAGTGCAACAATTGCAATCTGCCCTTTTCTCTAGTACTCTTTACTTTAGAGGAGCAGAAACAATCTGTATTTTGGAAGGAAAACACTTGGAGGCAGGACTCCAAAGAAATCACCAGCTGCCAATAATATAAATATGCAGTCATGGGCAGTGAGTATTCATTCCTTCTGCAGACACAGTACAAAGGAGAAATCTAGCAAAAAGGCAAAGGCCAACTCTCAGAGCAGTTGCAATTACTATTTTGACACTTCTGCATTGACTTGAAACATGTTTGCAATCACCTCCTGCTAACAGGGATTCAGATTCACTTTCGTAGTCAAACATATTCTCTGTTTCACAAAAGGAAGAAAAAAAGGAACACTCTTCTCCTAATCCCCAAATTTCTGCTGAAAGACAGTAAGTAACCCAGGACTATCACCGTCATTTGCCAGCATCTTAGTAGAAAGTATTACCGACTTGGTTCATACCAGAATTTTGAAATATATTTGACTGACTGTATTAGAAGTAAAATAATTTTATACATAATTTTTGTAAAAGTAAAATTTTTGTAAAATTTTCTGAACTATTTTTAAATGCTTTCTCCTGCACCAGAAGACCCTTCCCATATTACTCAAAAACAACATTTCAATGCCTAGAAATGCATAAGCACATACTAATCCATGTGACGTTTAAAAATCATCATTATTTATGGACAGGAGGACGTAATGGTTTCTCAAGATTCCTGCAGAAATTCCAAAACTGTGCAAGAACACTACAGCACTGTATCAAAAGAGGTTAGTAACTATTAAGACTTAATAGTAAGATATGTTGATTGTGAAATTTAGGGAAGATAATAAACATCCTTTATCTTGTGTACAAAATCATAATGGAAATCATGCAGAATAGGCTCTCGGATTACAAAAATGAATGCAATTTATAGGTTATTAGAAACTTAAATTTCCATTTTTTAAATAGTATTTTTTATTATTGAAATTTTAGTTTGTTTGGGAAAAATAAGTGCATTCTTCTGCATCGATGAATGCAGTGGTCCTCTCCAGGTATTTATCACACTAGTCCACCAGTGACTCTATGGCAAACCCCACATTTTTCCAGACAGCGATGAGTTTAAAAATATCTCCTCAAATAGCCTCAGAATAACAGAAAAAACCCTAAACAACCCCAAGCCCCACATTATTTTACATACTACTCTTGGATCTCAAAGTCAGAACCAATAGTGCCAGCAGTGGGGTGAGCTGGATGTCCCAAATGAGGAACTCAGGAAAGGAAGAAGAGTGGACAGATTATCTCCTGTTTCTGAAAGGACAGTTACTTTTTTTTCCTCAATAAATACTCTGAACAAGAGTACAGGGATATAGGCAAAAGCAAAGCCCAAAAGGGTTCCATCAATGAGAAATTTAAAAGTTAACACCCAAGTACCAGGGCACAGTACCTGAATTATTCCCCTGAAATCCAACTAGGCTGCTTTTCTGTCCATCTTCATCCTTGGCTTTCACTGGCTCTCCAGTAACATTTGGAGAATACCGCTATGCACCTAAACTTGGCTTTTTTAACTTTCTTGTCTCCCTCTTTCACGTTTACCCTCCTTCATAACTACCCCTGCAGGGCTTATCAAGCAGGCTCATTCATACACAAGTTGTTAATTTAAATCAAATACCTAACAGCCTCCTTTACCTTGCAGTTTAAGCTCCCGCTAACCCCCTTAATTCGATTTCTTTGCGTTTTCTTCCTCAGCATCTCTACTTCCAACTATTTCAATTCAGTGAAAACAAAACTACGGTCATAAACAAGCACTTTTTTCACTTCGGACTGTCTAGCTCTCTCCTTAAAAGCCCCTTGACTGTTACCTACAAAAGTTCTCTGCAAGAGCAGAGTTAGTGACAGGTCAGTGCCGCTGCCGCGTTTCTCTGAAGGGAGCCCAAAACCACTGACGCCCACGAGGGGGAACGCGAGAAGATTTTAGCTTATTATTATTATTATTATAATTTTTCTTTGCCGTTCACTTTCATTCATTCTCTCCATCCTCTCAGCGCAGCACCGGGACAGCCCGGAAGATCCCGGAGCCCAGGACAAAAGATACCGGGCGCGGTGACAGTGCCTTCCCTAGAAGCCAGGGAACCGGCCCTTCCCGGCGTTCCTCCGCAAGCCGGCTGCCCACCTCATTTCCCGTCCCACCCAGCAGAGCTCACGGTACTACCGACAGGTCCCAGTTCGGGCCCAAGGCGGTGGGAAGGAAGATCCCTTACGGCACGGCCAGGTGAGCTCTGCCCGCGCCCTCCCGCTCACACCCCTACGGGTGGGTTCTAGCCGGGGCCCGTCGGGGACCAACGCTGGGCAGGAGACAGGGGTGCCCACAGCCCGCTCCCCGCCAGCCCATCCCGGACCCCTGCTCGGCACCGAGAGCCGCCTCTCCGCACCGCGCTCAGCCGGGGCCTCGAATGGACGCCGGCAGCGAAGGGCGAGGAGCGCTCCGCCGCAGCGGCCCGGCCCAGGGCCCTGAGCTCCGGTTTCTCTCAGGGCTGCAACACAGGCGCCGTGAGCACGAACAAAGAGCGAGAACCCGGGGGAATCGCGGGCCGGGCCGGGCCCGCCCCGCGCTGTTCGGCCGACACCGGAGTCGACCCATCCCCCAAACCCCC